>OX465114.1:17694285-17719258 GCA_949987565.1 Luidia sarsii | reverse complement strand
GAGAGACAGAGAGGTATAGAGGGATAGAGAGAAATATACAGAAATAAAGGAAAAAAGATAGAGAGAAAGAGAGATACGGAGAGATAGATAAAATGTATTGCGATATAATTATAGAGTTAAGAGAGACATTGAGACAGATGGGTCGAGATATAGATGAATAGAGAACAGAGAGAATAGATGAATAGAGAGCGCACTTGATATATTTGTTGCCGTGGAAACGTCACGTTGCCAGAATCTATCGTCGACTAGGAAGTTGCTGAATATTCATGAGGTCTGGTCTGGCTACGCGTCTTCAACTAAGAGGAGATGTCCCTAGAGCAGAGTGCAATAACACTTCATCGAGACGCACTCGACTGAATGACAATAAGGGGGTCCTATAGTTTTAAGACGCTTGGACGCGCTAAGGCATCGCAAGAGGCCTCAATCATTAGTGGTGATTATTCCACGATGCAACGCGACTATCCGCAGCTATGCAGATTGGGATCCACCGCACAACCTCCACCAGCTCGGTGGTCCATTGCTTATAGAACGCCTGCGTCAGAATGCAGGAGTCACGGGTCGGAATTCCTCGCCTAGCTACCAGCATTTTGTTCAGCAGTCGATCGGCAAAGCATTTTAGCATACGGTGCTCATTAAAATGTCGAGTATAGGGAAAGGTCGCTACTTGATTAAAGTCAATTCCCCTCGACGCAGAATCATTATTATATCGTCAACTTTCCATCCCTATTATACCGCAGTCAGAGCGTTTCCTGTAGGGATTGGGTTGTGAAGGACGATGTGGCTTTAACCTTGACCTACGTCCAAAACTGGGTGAAATCACCGGCTCCAGTCACGGACATGAAATACCAAAGCCCGATATTGCCACCGACCTGTTTCAGATCTCAGATCTGTTTCTATTTCCGTTCTCCCCCTTCGTCCTCTGCGCTGAAGAAATAAACCTCATACACCAGTCGGGAATTCTTGTTTATTTGGATATGGGACTTGACGGGCATCGTCTGCCTCACTCCTCTCTTACCCTCTCCCCCTCATTCCCCTCTTCCCATCTCATGCCCCTCTCCCCTCTCTCTTTCCCTTCTATCCCCCTCTCTCGCACCCTCTCTCTCTACCTCCATTCCCCACTCCCCACTGACTTTCTCCTCCGTCTGTGTCCCATCTCTTGTACCCTCTCTCTCCCCTCTCTCCCTATAAATCAATGTTTCCCCGCTCTATCTCACTCTCTCCCATCTCCCATCGCTCTCCTCTCTCTTTCCCTTGCTCTCCCTCTCGCCCTATCCCCCAGTCTCTCTCTCTCTTCTCTCGCTGTCCCTCTCTTCCCCTATCTCTCAGTCTCTCTCTCTATCTCTCTCTCTCTATCTCTCTCTCTCTCTCTCTCTCTCTCTCTCCCTCTTCCTATTTATCCACCACCCCTCTATCCATTCCCCCTCTTTCTCTTTCTCTCAATTTCCCCCTCACTCTCACTCTCTCTCCCTCTCCATTCCCCCTCTTTCTCACTCTCTCACTCACTCTTTCTCCCACACTCTCACTCCCTCTCTCTCCCACTCTGTCACTCCCTCTCTCCCTCTCCCCCTCTCTCCCTCTCCCCTTCTCTCTCTCTCCCTCTCACTCTCTCTCTCTCTCCCTCTCTCTCTCTCTCTCTCTCTCTCTCTCTCTCTCTCTCTCTCTCTCCCTCTCACTCTCTCTCTCTCTCTCTCTCTCTCTCTCTTTCGCTCTCTCTCCCTCTCTCTCGCTCTCTCTCTATTTCTCTCTCTGTGTTTCTGGTAATCTTCAATAACGGTTTGGAAGGCGAACTTTCCTTCCCCACGGAACGAAGAAAAGATTGCACTCGGCACAGGGATTGGCCGACCGGCCGCGATCAGTTGAGCGGGGCAGACGGGACGTGACCGGGCGGGGAGACGCAGAGTTTTAGGTCTCCACCTGGCACAACCAATTTGTTCAGGCTATTGATCTGAGGAGAAAGGAGAAACCGGGAGACTCCCACTGCGAGCTACCCCTTGGGAGCCCCTTCTCCGCGTAGCGATCCTTCCGATTTGGCCGAAGGGGAAGGAGAGGAGGAAGCGGAAAACGAGGAACGGGAAGAGTGGAGGAGGAGGAGGAGGGGATAAAGGAGGAGGAGGGGATAAAGGAGGAGGCGGGGAGACTAAAAAGTGGGTCGAATAATAATAAGAAGTAGAATACTTTCTTTCATTTCTAGAAGAAGACATTCTTTCATTTCTAGAAGAAGACAATCTTTCATTTCTAGAAGAAGACATTCTTTCATTTCTAGAAGAAGACATTCTTTCATTTCTAGAAGAAGACATTCTTTCATTTCTAGAAGAAGACTTTCTTTGACGAAGAAGAAGAAGAAGAAGAAGAAGAAAAAGAAGAAGAAGAAGAAGAAGAAGAAGAAGAGAAGGATGAAGATGGATAAGGAGAAGAAGAAGGAAGAAGAGAAGGAGGAGAAGAAGGAGGAGAAGAAGAGTGAGGAAGAAGAAGAGGAGAAGAAGGGGAGGGGGATGAAGGCAGGGGAGGGGGGTGAAGGAGGGGGAAGTAAAAGAAGAAGACGAAGAAGAAGGAGGATGAAAGGAGAAAGGGGAGAGAGGAGAGGAGAAGTAGGAGAAGGAGAGAAACTTTACCCCGGTTGACGTATACGGGCAATGTTGATGCAGGGACATGTACGGCGTGTAAATATGGCTCGAGAGCCTACCTGTTTGCTCATGAAAATGGGATTGACTCAACCAATTCTTGAGGAGCAGACCTCCACTCGAGACTAAGGAACACCCCCTTCACACGCTCTCCCATGTACAACAATATATGCACAGTTCAAATCGTGGAGTGCTGTCCAGCCTGATTTCGCCTGTCCCTGTCAATGCAAATGGCACGGGGTAAAGTAAATCCCTCACGTACGCACTTCTGTTTACTTAATCGATATTTTCTGCTTGGTAATACATCTTTTTTTAATGCTTAAGCAATGCATCCGTTGATTGACACAAGGCAAGCCTACGCAATCCGTCTCTCCTTGTTGTTGCAGCGTGCAATACCGATCCTGCACATATCGAATGCAGGGATGGTTTTTTTCCCCAACCAGAGTTTTAAGGTGTCGTATAGCACAGAAGCACGTGCGTACTCTTTTGTGTTGTCTTGTTCTCCTACGCATACGAGGGTGTCCGACTAAAACTGTATGTAGTCTCTTTTCAAGGCTGCCCGTGATGACGCCGGATTTGTGTATCCAACCGTCACCTTTCGGCCTCTCGCGAAGGTCACGTTGGTGTCGCGAACAATTCTCATGGACGCGCCGGCGTAACCACATCGTCACGGTACGGTGTAGATTTGTAAAATATATATAGGGCCTGACGTTTCGATCCTGGCCGGACTTTTCTCGAGGGCAGAATATTCAGCAAACTACATGTACTTTTGAATTTCAGGTCTTTAGAAAGGTCCTGCTCAGATATTCATAGGTCCTCCATCAATGTTTTTATTTTTTTTATTTTGATAAATTAACAAGTTATTGAGTTCAACTCTCATAGACTGCGACTGGTGATAATATATAGACCTCCATATTCTTCAAATCATCCTGTTACCACTGCTACATTTTTCGAAGAGTTTGCTGTATACATGGATACAGTCATACTGTTTACAGAAGCTGTAATTACTTATTTTTATGTTAGGTTCATTTTTATCTTGATCTTTTTTCTGATTAGTGTGCATTATAATATTATATATATGTAATGTTATGATCTCTAAGGCTTTTTAATACTGCTCTTGCTTTTATGTATACTATTTTATTGGGTTTTGTGGAATTCATTTTTTGTAATGCGCTTTCGATCAGGCTGGTCCTGGGGCGAGCTCAATATACATGTAAGTTGAATAAATTATTATTATTATAAGTCACTGGAAAATGGCTGGGATTTTTTGTAAAGCGATCTGGAAAAAAAGGCATATGCAGTTTGACCGGTCAGGATTGGTGTCGACTTGAACCTGAGACCTCTGAATGAACATACCAGCGCCTTTACCACCTGAGCTATCCGGCCCTTAGACGGCGGCCTTCCCAAATGGTACTTTGCCGGGATGGCTATAGTCAGAAGCATTCAATCATTAACAGCCCCATATCCTAAGGGATCGAGTTCCCGTTTTTATTCAGATGCACATCACTTCTCTGAATTTCCCAATCAGTTATTTTTGTATTTCTTTGGTCAATTTTAACTTAAAGAACAGATTGCAATATGTTTTGTACCACTTTAAGTCATGGAAACAACTTCGTGGATAATGTTTTGTCATCGCAAGACATTAGAGGGGGGAAATAAGTGATACGAAAAAAAAGAAAGAGAAATGAATAATTTTCCACAGGGGAAGTGTGCCATGAACCTCTTACAGAGGAGTAACATTATCCGTTCTGGCAGTTAATGCCATAAAATTCGCGGGATTAATTCGACGTCAACATTTTTTTTGGATTCATGATTCTGCGTATTCTTTTACACCTCACGCGGGAATTCGGAAGACAACTCGAAACTGGCGATTTGCGCGCCAACCTTCGGGCCGTCCTCCCCGCCCGCTCTCCCCTCGGAATTTCCGTCTGTACCCTCGCCGACGTAAAATGTTAAAACAATATTTTGGAGTCGCTAACACTCCCGCGAGGGCCGGGCCAGAGCGAGACAGAGACGCGCGAGTTAAACTCATACGTCTCGGGTGCTATCTGATTGTTTCCTCCCCCTTTCGGAAGCTTTTCTCCTTCTCTCGCACCGATGCCCTCCGTCAGTCCCGGCGTCATAGCTGCACAGCATGCGAACCTTGTATCGCTTCCCATATCTCATACTTGAAATGCTCACCGTTACGCATCGTCATTTACGGTGCGGCGGTCGTGGATGGATGCAGTGGCGGCCTCATATACGGTCCGAACGTCCACAATTGGCTCAGGCGACATGGTCGTCATTTTTGTTTGGCCTCAATACTTTGATGTCATCCTTTTTTTGTTTTCACGCGGAGGTTCCTCACAAGTTGGCGTCGCCGGTCGAATGGGGCGCGTCACGTGTCGTCGTGATGTCAGAGGGGAGGTGCGGGTGCTTTGAGAGCAACCCAGGGCTGAGATCCGCCCGGTTCCAAATATAAACCGCAAAAAAAAAAGTTCAAATTCCGCGCTTACACGCATAATCATGCAGCTGACGGTCCGGGAAGCCATTTTGCGCATGCGGTCTGTGCGCAGATCTACTAGACCCTGACAACAAGACCGGGCCACCCCTCATTTTGCCCGATGTTGATTTAGAGCACGGGCAGCGAATTCAACGTCGAATGAATTGGCTAGGGCCGTAATCAACGTGGGCAACGTGCACACATTCATCGATACCATTGGTTTATCAGACAAACACGCCTATGTGTTTTCAACAGATTAAGTTCGTTGTTACATTCAAAACTATTTGAACATCGAAAGCCCCAACGCAATGTGAAGCTGCAAGACCTATACCCATGAGTTCCAGCGAAAACGCCGTGCCATTTGAGTCACCTCGTCTCGTGGCTATATAGGCCTACCAGTGTTGTAAATCCTGCGCATGCACGAGATAGCAACTCGAACGCACCCATGTTCGCAGCTAGCAATGCCTCTTTTTTTGGAAACTACTGTATGGCCATTTTTACGAAATGAAGGTTTAGGCTCTGGCTTATATAGGCTTCGGTCATATTTATCTTCTCGTTATGATATCACAGGCATCTAAAAACAAAAGTTTGTCCCAAGTTTTTGATGATTACTGGGGTCGATTTCACCAAACTCATCGTAACTTACGATCAATCGCAAGACGATGAGCACTGCACAGAAACCATACGGCCTATCACAGCTTACGATGGGTTAACCATTGTAAATTGAGTTACGATGCATCGCAAGGCTTTGTGAAACCCTCCCCTGATGTATTATACCTATCAAGCCACAACCTGGATTTGCAGGTTCGGTCAGACGGAGACGAAGCCTGAGCCCGAGCCTAAGCCTTCATCTCGTAAACGCGTAAACGGCCAATCGGTCCGTCAAGGGCCTATGAACGTGAGCGGGGCTGGGCGCGGAGTGCGTCCGCAGACCCGACAGCAAAGACGGCGTCGAGTCGAGACGATGGCCGGCCAAAACCAAACCACGGACTGACCTGTCTTGGTGGCGTCGAAGCTGTTGTTGTTTGCCACGTAGCGGATGTCGCTCGCAACCGTGCTGTCGTTCAGGGAGCGCAGTCTGTTCAGTCTGTTGACGGCGAACCGGAATGCCAGCTCTGCGTGGTTCCTCTGGCGGTCCTGGTGAAAAAGCCCGCCTGTTCGGAAACGAAAAAAAAGAAACGGGTCAGAAGAGTTTTTGGAGAATTTAGTAAAAAAACTGATGATTCTTTGGGAAATCAGTGCTGTAAACATACGCAGTGGCTGTTGTTACGGCAGTCGTCCGTATGGTTCCCTGACTTAACAGTATTGGTCAGGATGTTTAGCTCTTGGAACCAGACTATCAGCTAATAGACTGGTTCAACCAGCCTGCAATGCTGACGAAATACAATCAAGTCAGGGAACCACACGGACGACTGCCGTAACAACAGCCACTGCGGTAAACATAACGGTCCGAGCACATGTCCTGTAACGTGCCCCCGAGCATACGTTCAAAACCAACGAAATTGTACACACTGCATACACAGTGCAGGGCACCAGTGAAAACCGATAAACTGGTGCCCTGTCTGTTCGCACATGTTAAAAGGAGTCGCTACAACTTACACAACTGGAGAAAGATGATCTAAAGTCCCCCGTCACAGTCGTTCGCACTCAAGCGGAACCAGTCGGAATGAAAGAGTTAAAAAAAAATGTCCTTCGAATACTCTGAATGCGCTTGGAACCCCCCGGCTGATTCGTGACCATTCTTGATGGTGTATGTACTCCCGAATGCTTTTTAAATGCAGTGAGAAAGCAGTTGGCGTATTTAGAATGCTGTCATAATGTTGTCAGTGCATTCACACTGCATTTCCATGTCCACGAGTATGCGAAGAGTTTTTTCATTTCGACAGCATCCCTGGTCACTCCGCCTCAAGTGTGCAGCGTGGCCATTTTTTTTTTTTTTTTTTTTTTTTTTTTAGAAAAGGAACCCCTGGCGACTTGGCAAAGAAGCGCCCGGATTTTTTTTTAGCCCTCCACTGAGCTTTTCTTCTTTTGTAACCCATCTTACCCTAAGTGGCATTGCTGGCTGTCAAGTGTGTAACCCACTACCCACCCTCACCCCCTCACAAGAGACCCCATCCCTCTTGATCAGGGTCCTACATCTGCTGTTCAATGGTCGCATTGCATTTATTTCACGCAGTCATATTCAGGAGTGCCATCGAAATTGATTTGTTTGTGCGGGCTGCGTAGGATTTTTTGTCAAGCTGGGTTGGTGTCGATACTCATATTCGTTTACACAGCTGCCTTGAACAAACTTCGTCATATTGTTCTTTTTATACGCCTGCCAAGGAGGTTATGCTTTTACCGGCGTATGTTTGTTTGTTGTAGCAGTTGTTCTGCCCCAAAATAACTCCAAAAGTTATGTCTGTATCGTTCTGGAATTTTTACATCATGTCGGTATTGTCAATTTTCGTTAACACTGCGATAAATGGTACTTAGCGAAGGGGTGCGCTCTCCGCGTGTGTGTGGGTGGGCTTACATAAAGTGGGTTGTGGGGTACCGAAACAATGGGTGGGCACTCAGAACAATGGGCCCGCTCCTTGTGGGGTACATTTTTGGTACCCCATAAGGTTTTCACGAAACTGGTTATTTTGGAATTAACTCAAAATGGAGGAATTTCCGAGGTATGTTTATTTGTCGCAAATAGAACTATATAAAAGGGACGTTCGCTAGAAATTTCAGCCTAGGAAAGTGATTCTGGTTCGAAAGGGAGCGATTTGAATTAGGCTTTTCTAGGAGTGATTTTTTAGTACACGAGGAGAAAGGGAATACCCCACAAGTATACGCGTATAAAGATGTGTGTTTGTTTAATGGAGTTTTTTGCACGTATGGCGTACGGTGTGCCTTTTGTGCCATTAACAGAACTGGGTTTTTTTTTATTCAAGGTTTTTTTGTGGAAGCAGCCAAGAATGATCCTCAGACTGCAATGTGTCACTAGTACGCTGGGGGTCGAGACGTGCACCGTTCAACACTCTCTGAATGCGTTTCTATAGTTTCTTGTTATTCTATTCGGGTTGGGCAGGCTTCTAAGCGAGGCCACACGGAACCTTGTCACAGGATAAGGACGACGTGGCGTCGGGTAACAGATATACAGAACCCAAGAGGCGGAAAATAGTACACGAGTGGCGTCTTCAGAAATCCACCAAAACAAAAAAACCGCACCTGGCCACCTCGGACGGTACAGGCTCGGAAATAATCCATACTCAGCTGCCGTGCGTGTTTGCACGGGCGAAACCCAACTCCGGACATAAGCCTTGTGTTTTTGCGCTGTTTGTAAGATTTTCTCTTTATTTTAGTCTATACACACGGTTACGAGACGAAGGCCAAACCGATGTCGTATAACGGTGTCAGGTAATGCGGATCGCGCGCTCCGCTGGCCCCATTTCAGTCCACGTATAAAGAGGGCGCCCTCGGCACGGAGGTCATCCCTGATCTAATCTTGTTGGTAAGAGTTCTGATGCTAAGCAGGTCTTTGCGCATGAGCTCTGCGAGGCAAAGTGGTGATTTTATTCAGCCTGGTTTATTTCCTGTGCTCAAGCATCATTTGGGTGCTTGTGTGTCTCTGTGAACACAAATTGGCCCACTCCCTCCCCCCACCATCCCTCCGTTCGACGGGATGGGACTAAGCGCTCATGTTTCGTCAGAGCCTACTTTCCGGGCGGGACGACGAAGCTTTACCTCGGTTGCCCGCGACCCCCCCCCCCCATCTCCTCAACAAAATCTGACGTAGCGCGATTGACGCGTGCGTCGAATTAGCCAGCGGTTCCCAGCGGCTTATGTCGGCTCGAACCAATCTGTCAGTACAGTGCATCTCTCACATGGGCCCCAGTCCCATACTGAACTCACTGCAGTCATGATACATTGCCGTCTTGTCATACGGTCTAGTCATGTATTGGTGTAAAAACCTTATACACGAAGCGAGTCAATTTCGGGTAGCACGATTTCAACTTTGGCGTGTTTCTCAGACGGCGTTTTTTCTTCCGTTTCCGTCCGCTCGAAACCATGTTCAATGCTTGTACGGTGGTCTTGTGAAGACACTACTGATTTTGTTTTTGAGAGGATGCGTCTTGTGACTGTTTGCCCTGCTGAACGTTTTGAAACATGTCGACGTCGTCTGGCTTGTGCTATAGTCATGTAATCGTCATCGTCTTCACCATTATCCTTTTCCGAGCCCCTCCCGTTCCTCCCTTTTTCCCCTTGTCTTCACTTTCTCATTCTTCTCTTCTCCTCTCTCTTCTTCCTCCTCCATTGCATCGGCCTTGCCACCCTTACCGACCGTCTCATTCTCACCAAGGGCAGCACTGGCACCGCCACCATCAGTCCATCACCACACCGCCACCAATTTCATTTCGATTCTAGCCGTAACCTTATTCAGAAATCGTACGCCCTCGTTCACATGACTTCTGCACATGCTGGTGTTATCTCGATTGCTTGTACCAGAGTGGTCACAAAATCATAATAGTCAAACGTAAACAGTTATGGACCTTCTCATCGTCCCCACTTTTTACAGGTTTTTAAATCCAACAACGGGGCCCACAACCTTTTTCCCAGATTGGCAAGATAGGAGACGGTCTGGTTGCCGACTACCTTACAAGGTACCGTAGATGCACGAATAGATCTAATTACTCAATCCGCAGCGAGCTCTTTTTGTGTCGCTTATGATCACGTATCGTCTGATTAAATTGAACCTATGGAACGGGACGGTTGTGTTCTAATTCCATCACTGCATGTTCTTAAGGTAATAATTGAATTGATGGCAAGGGCGACAGAAATGTAGCCGTGGAACGGACCGCCCTGAACAAAATAAATGACCAGGAATGCCCCCCAGAACATACGGCATCCGTTAACCTAGATTCCGTCATACCGACTGCCATCACGGTCTCATTGGTAACACGGACCAAAAGCCGAGAACAGGTCCGGACGTCGGGAGAATAATTCGAAGGGACATCCATCTATACCACGCAGCACCGGGGAAGGAGGAGTGGTAGGATGTGGAGAAGGGGGAGAGGGTGGAGGATGGGGAGGAGGTGGAGGGGGGAGGGGAGGATGGGAGGAGGGGGAGGAGGGGGAGGAGGAGGAGGAGGAGGGGAGGAGGGGGAGGAGGGGGAGGAGGGGGGGGGGAGGGGAGGAGGTGGAGGATGGGGAAGAGGAGGAGGAGGAGGGGGGTCAGGAGGAGGGGAATGATGGGGAGGAGGGAAGTATGTGGAGGATGAGGAGGAGGGGGAGGAGAGGAGGAGCTGGAGGGGTATGATGGGGAGTGGGAGGATGAGGTAAACAAGGGGAGGAGGAGGGGAGGAGGGGTGAGGAGGAGGGAAGGAGAGGGAAGAGGAGGAGAAGGAGGGGAGTGGGGGGATGATAAGGAGGTGGAGGAGGGGAGGAGGAGGGGGAGAATGAGACAGAAAAAAAGAGGAAGAAGAAGAGAATATGACGGAATAAATTGCGGACGAGGAATTAGAGGAGGGAGGGATGGAGGACGGAGAAAGGTGAGAGAGGAGCAGGAGAAGCAGTAGGAGGAAGGAGAGGAGGAGTAAGTGGGAAGAGAAGAATTTTAAAAAATATTGCGGAAAGAAATTGAGGATTAGTAAATGGAGAAGGAGGAGAAAGAGAAGAAGAATTAGGAAGAGTGTTTTTTTTTTTTTTTTCTTCTGTTTTATTCAATGAATACTTAATTAAATTACAAAATACAGTTAATCTTCTGCTCAATCAACTAATTAACACGCCACAAATTATCAGACATCTTACTTCATATGACGGATCCTAAGTTCTTGTTCAAAAAGAAAGACAAGATTAGAATACTGGCCATATTTGAAACGGTTCACTGTTTGTTTACCGATGTAAATTAGGCTATTTAAATACCGGTAGTCCTTATGTGTATCACCTTCCCCGAAACGAATACTCTCCACTGTCAATGTGATCGCTTTGCCATATTTTGACGTAGCAATCCTTTCGATTTCACTCCAAAGAGGCTTAACCACTTTACAAAACCAGAAAAAGTGCTCTACATAGTCTATTCCATCATTGCAAAAAGTACAGATTTCCGTTTCGCTCTTCTTTCTTTTGTGAAGCCAGACTTGCGTGGGGTAGCAGTTATGTAGAATTTTCCAGTTAATAGAGAAGGTCTTACTATCTGGACAGCAATAATTTAACCTTTTCCATATTACTTTCCAGACAAAGTTATGGTTGGAGTATTTGTTTTTCCAGAATGTCTCTGCAATGGGGGAAGTGAATTTCGTGTCCGTAAATTTCTTCCTGATGCCCTTCATACTCATCCTAATAATATAATTTCGGACATCAACATTAATGTTGGCAACTGTCTCATTAGAAAGCAGTTTCCATCTTACCGGCAGAGCATTGATGACAAGATAATATTCTAGTATGTAGTTAGAGTGTGGATATGATAGAAGGAGTAGAAGTAGGCGACAGAAGAAAGATGAGAAGGGACGTAGAGGAGGGGAGGAAGATGGAGAGGATGGATCTAAAGACGGATATTAGAATCAGAGAAACATGTAGGAGGGGAGGAAAGGGAGAATGAAGATGAGCGTGAATATGAGGAGGATAGAGCAGGATGAGAGGGAGACAGATGGAGGGAGAAAGATGGAGGGAAAAGTGGAAGAAGACGAGCATATTTCCGTTTGATCCCACTCAAAATGAACTCCACCGCGCTCAAGAAGTTCGAAGTCGAAGTGGGGCAATCACGCCAGCAAAGACAATATCCCCACCCCCTTCGAGTGATTACATATTATTGGTATTTTGTGATTAATGTCGGTCATTTCCATGCTACTGAGGGAATGCCTCATTTGCTCGGAGACAAATGGAGTCGGGGTATAGGCCGGCCGCGCACCGATGATATAATATACCTCGAGGTATATACCGCCGTCTCGTCTCGCCCGCTTTGGCGAGACTCGACCGCCTGCAGACTGCCGAAACGAAGCGACTGCACTCCGATACTCCAAATGGGCCCCGATCAATCTATCTAACTACTATGATCGATGTCGACGGGTCTATCGGAATGACAATTACCGAGCTACTGAGTTATTGCTCAGAATGATATAATACCGCACAGATATCCGTGAAGAGAGTAGGGGGGATGCAGTCCAGTGATGCACTCAATTTAATACTGCCCTGACGCTAATTTGAGTGTACAGTCATCAATTCAGTTCAATTCGATAACGACATATCTTTCCACATTGGTGAAAATCAAAGGAAAGAAAACAGGAACAAACCGATATGGGACATTTTCAGAAGCCGCGCCGGGGGCCTGGGCTGAAATGCCCTTGGACATGAAATTAAGAGTTAACGAAATACACAAACAACCACACAATTAACTTTATGGGAATACGCTGTATGGTCATAAAGTTAATGGAAACAATTTACGATAATGGTGAATTAATGAGCACAGAACCTAGTATACATTTTTAAATTATGACAGGTAATATTTTTCCAAGGTAATGATAATTGTTTTTGGAAATGGATCCGTATAGTTCACATTGTCAAAAAAGGCAAGCTGGTTACATAGGTTCCCCATAGTGCTTGAGAAACATGAATGAGGTGGCTACGGGCTACCTGTATCTAAATTCACTTCGACACAAATGGCCGAGGAATGTGCGTTAACCGTTTTTTTAGATGAGGAGGGCTTCAAAGAGAAGCTAGAGTTCCTATGTATGTTTGCAATAGAGCATAGGGCCTTTCCGCATAGATGTATGGTTCAATAGACGCTTCCCTTCACTTTCTGCATTTCTGGCAGAAGAACTAAATGTGAAGTTTTCTAGTTGCATTCAATGCAGATCATCTTAGCGACGCCGTCCACTGAACAACATTGCTAAAGGTCAAAAGATTACCGCAGTTTAAACATAGTTTTACTAGTCAAACTGACTGGGAACTTTTGAATGATTTGAAAAAATTGGCAAAGATAACTTTACCCCGGCAAAGACTATAGTTGACTAATTTGGAGGCCACCATCTAAGGGCTGGATAGAGCAATGGTATGTTAGCCCAGAGGTCACGGGTTCAAGTCCCGTTCCAGTCAAAGTTTTTTTTGCCAATTTTCCAAATTAAACATACTTTTCGAAACCAACCCAGTGTTTTATTTTTTTTAGCTCAAACAAGAAACAGATTCGCCATTTTGAAGTCTTATTTTCTTTTCATAAGACTCGAATTCAAGACTTGGGGCTTTGGACTCGGATATTTTCTTGACTTCGAATACAAGTCTGCCCCAACAAAAAAAGCGATGTTGACCGAATGCGAGTGGCTAAACACTCAAGGTCAAGCCTCTTTCGATCCCCACGACAGCAGCGGGCCAATGAATAATATATGGCAAAGGCAACGGAAGAGAGAGAGAGAGAAAAAAAAGACCCGATCGATTTGGAAGAACTGTCCCTAATGACTCCTTAGGGAGTTTGAAAAGCCTTCCCCCCAATACTCGCCATGCCGTGAAAGCTCATGCAATACCACGGCCCCTTGGAAGACATACACATGGAAAGATTGACACTCTAAGCTGCTATATCAAAGCACAAAAGACGCGAAGTACCGTAAAAATAAACCGTTATATAAAGGCAACTCCTGCGGAACTAAACAAAAAAGAGGAGATGGAGAAGAAGGGACGAAAGAAAGGGACCGCTATCCGTTAGGCTTGATTGTTTCCCTGTTTTCGGGTATCGATCTTCCTCGGCTCGTTGAGGGAAAGTTGCTGGCCTCTTGGCGGTTCTGATCGATCCGTGACGGAGGAAATTACCCGTCCATTGTCGTTGGGGGCGCGGCCGGTCTCGGAAGAGAGGAGCCTTGCGCGGCGTGCTGGCTTTGCCGCCGTGACAGCCGTGGGGGGCTGCTTCTGGGGCCTATACGCATGCAATAACACACGCGCCCGTGCAGCAGGGAGGCCTATACAACTGCATCACGGGCGACAACCCGAGCACGCTTCTGCTCCGTTGGAGCTTCATGGAACTCCATCTCGCGCCTGCCGGCACTTGTTCCTCCAGTCGAAGCTGTAACAATGGCGGCTAACTTTGGAAGGAGATGGGCTATGCCGTGCGATCAATGTATCGTTTTCCCGAATTTCTAATTAAAGGCATGTTGTGACAGCCCCCGGGGCCAAAACGTCCGACTCGGAGCTGGGCATCGGCAAGATTTCTTAAGTAAATAGAAGTTTGGCGTAATGATGTGCATAGGGTGTGGGTATAGTGCAGAATTTGCCGGTACGACCCGCATGCTTAGAGCCCCGCCCTCTTGCTCCATCTCAGTTGAATACGTTCGACACTTCTGCCAATGAAGATGACAAAACACGGAGTGCAAGGTTGGCCCTACCCATTCACAAAATCTCCTCGTCATCGGTTACATCTGAAATAAGCACTTGACAAGCTATTAGAATACGTACATCTTTTATTGTTTTTATGACTTTTTTTCGAAATGGCGTTTCGGTCTTAAAGCCCCTACACAAAATCGGTCGAGGTCATAGAATAGAATACGTTGTTTGATCCAACATATGCATGAAATAGCACACCTATGAAAATATCAGCTCAATCCGCAAACTGAGTCTTGAGAAAATCGTGAAAACCGCTTCATTCAACGCCGTACGAAGAAGAAGAAGAAGAAGAAGAAGAAGAAGAAGAAGAAGAAGACGAAGAAGAAGAAGAAGAACTAGAGTAATATTTACAGTTCACAATGATTTGAAATGCCGGCTTGTATGGGATTTGGGTTAGTCAGATTGTCTGATTATCTTGATGAATGCGCAGTATGCGGGAGAGGTGGTCTTTATATTTAACGCTGACTCCCTTAGCGGCGGCTTCTGAATAAAGATTGGCCCAAGGTTAAACAGCCAAGCACTTTGGAACGCCTTGTCGAGAAATCTGACGTCTTGTGGAGATTTTATCCCCGAAAAAATAATAAATGCCTTTGGCCAACGTGTTTTTGTTTTCTTTTCTCAGTCTTCCGGGTGGATTCCTGCCTTTTAACTGAAATATCCTGCCTCGGGCTTTGTCTCCTTGAGTGAGTGTACAGGGCAGAGACTGCGGAGACCCGTGATCGGAGATTTCAATGTGGTGTCTTTAAGAAAGAAAGAGGAAAAGCGAGTGGCCTTTTCACAGCCTTGGTTTTGCCTCTATACCTCCCTTTATCTCTCTCCTGCCCCCCTTGAAGCCCGGATTTGTAATCCGGCTGGAACGTCCACTTCGCCGCCGGTTGCTAAGGGATTAGGCGGATTAGGTGTGGATTAAGGCCCTTTAAGGGGTGACCGCTGAGAGGAAGGCGGGGGGGGGGCGTGGGGTGTATAGGGAGGGTGCATCTCAACGCTCCGGGGGAGGCCAATTGCCAAAAGTGCTTCATTCGTTATTGTGCGTGCAAAATGATGGAGGATGGTGGAGAACCACTTCTAGGAAGAAGGAGGTTTGCGATGGCACCAAGCATTCAGAGGAGTATGGCTGTGAAAAGACCCGGTCACTCTTGTACAATACAATAGGCTTTTTCGCAGCGTATACACGATATACGGGCATGCTTCCCGGGCACTCCTGTGTTTAACGGAGCCGATTTCTGCGTTCGTGGAAAGGTACCAGACTATAATTGCTGGCGTGGCCTCGGTTTCATTTACACTGTTTTGAATACACTGCGCAGTAGTAGTACCGCACTATGTCAGTCCACTGCATGGCCCATCGTAGGACAGAGTGAAGAGACACAAAATACTTGATCAAAAATGGTTGAATGCAAGGGCAGTTGTCCCTTGAATCCCTATCCCGCATGCGCAGTGTGGTGGAGCTACATGATCCATGATCTATCGTAATGCAGTTTGAAAGCATCGCACATTGTAAGGCCATCGACTAAGACTCGCAACAAACCTCGTCCATTACACGGCCTAGTTTCAATCTATCGCACATTGTAAGACCATAGTAAGACCTATATAGGTCTCATAACAGACTACGTTCGGAGAAGCTACCAATACATGACCTACTTCGAAAGTATCGCACATTGTAAGACCATAGAGTACTGTAGGTCTCATAACAGACTACGTTCCGAGAAGGGACCCGCAATACATGACCTGGTTTGAATGTACTCAACACATTGTAAGATCATTATAGTAGGACGCCTAACATACATCATTGAGAGAACCACTTGGTCAATGATAAAGAGTGGTCTGGTTTGTATGTACCTTCACTGCCCACGCCTGTCTAGAATGGCGGAAGATTAAAGATGGCTGCACCGCCAACAGATCAGTGTACAATATATGAAGGGTTGCGGTGACACCATGTATAAGGTCTCTTAAAGAAGAGGTGTGTTTCTGAAAAGAACCTGAGTGATAACTCTATAGGAGGGTTTGCGGTGACACCATGTATAAGGTCTCTTAAAGAAGAGGTGTGGTTCTGAAAAGAACCTGAGTGGTAACTCGACGTTTCGACCAGTATGCTCTGGCCGTTTTTAGATCCATGTACCAATTCAGCATAAACAGCAGCGATTCGAAAGCGTTAATCACGCCTCAAAGGTAGCTCAAGATGACTCTTGCGGCCTCGATTTCATTTGAACGTGCCAGCTGTCAGGTGGTAGGTCTATCTGAACATTTTGACATTGATGAAGTTTGGCGGTTTCGCGAGGGCTGGGCACTGAGCGGGCATTCCGTTAAACGGACGCACGCATTTTGCCTGCACGCTTCGACGAGCAAACCGTGTTTGAGGCCGAAAGTTGTTGTCAACGATTGTTCTAAGGGGGGGGGGGACAACATTCTGCCCTTGAGAAAAAGGTCCTACCAGGATCGAAACGCCAGACACTCTGCATTTTTCTTTGAAGAATCGGGTTAAATAGGCCAGTAAGCAGTCTGCAACATGTGTTTATCACATCGAATAGTGTCCCGCGTAGACGTGGCGGAGAGGATTATTTTGGGGATACGGTTGTTTTAAGGTTTAACACGTGGCAATAGCCAACTGCGACACTGCTGTTGGCGCTCTATTGGTAGCGCCTCCCTAGATTGCGCGAAACTCATCTCACACGTGGAGAGTGTCTTGAACTACTGCATGAATCCATCCAAACAACATCGATACAGAAGAGCAATGGACGTCCTCGTGTGAATGGGATTCAAAACTATATAGGCCCTACAGGTATATTTTCACTAAGTTTTGTTTAACAGCCACGGGAAGGCAATTTAAAAAAAAAACCGAGAAGTCATCGACAACAGCAGCTGATGCCCTCAAGATGTTGTCGAGATGGCGTGGAAAATCCAACGATAGAAAAAGTCACTGGGCACCTCCCACGTATAAAGAGAGTTGAAGTGACGCACGGCATTCGTGTGCATGTGGGAAAACACATGCATTTTTTTTGGAGACTGAGCTTATACTTCCAAAATTGAGACTGAAGCCGCTCCTCCACTCGTTCGTGTTCCTTCAACGCCTTCAAATCAGACACGGACATAAACCCCCAGGTGCTATTTGAAGCAATGGAAGTACAAAGTCCACCAACAGAGGCAGCCGTACCGAGTGTATGGTTTGCATTATGATCTAAGGGGGGGGGGGGAACGAAGGGCCTGACGTTTGGATCGTAGGAGGATTCTCATACATCAGGCCCTCTGAGTACTTCATTAGCCTCTTCGTAGATCGTTGGCTATCGCCACTGTATGCTTTGTATCGTTTTTTTAAAGCGAGTTGTGCACATCTTTTAGGGGTCCCATGCCATTGCGCCTTTGTGAGGGTTTCTGCTGGAATCGAAAGGCCGGGGCCTCCAAATACCTATTCAGATATCAAAGAGGAGAGAGATAGAGAAAGAGTGAGAGGGGGAGAGAGATACAGAGAGGGAGAGAGGGGGATCAGAGGAGATAGATGGAGAAAGAGAGAGGGAAGAGAGATGCAGAGAGAGGGAGAGAGAGAGAGAGAGAGAGAGAAGAGAGAGAGAAAGAGAGAGGGGGATAGAGAGAGAGAGAGAGAGAGAGAGAGAGAGAGAGAGAGAGGAGAGAGAGAGAGAAAGGGGGGAGGGAAGAGAGATACAGATAGGGGGAGAGAGGGGAGAGGAGATAGATGGAGAAAGAGAGAGGGAAGAGAGATGCAATGAGAGGGAGAGAGAGAGAAAGAGAGAGACAGACAGATAAAGAGAGATAGGAGAGAGATTTAGAAAGGCAGGGTGAAAGAGACAGAGATGGAGAGAAAGGGAGAGAGGGGAAGAGAAAAGAGAGGCAGTGAGAGAGAGAGCTATGGGAGGGGGAGGGAAGGAGCGAAATGGAGAAAGAGAGAGGCAGGGTGAAATCGAGAAAGGGTGAAAAAGAGAGATGGAGAGAAAGGGAGACGGGGAGAAGAGATAGAGAGAGAGTCCAATGGAGATGGAGAGAGAGGGACTGAACGAGAGAGTACTAAGAGAGAGAGAAAGAGAAAGAGATAGAGGCAGAGAGAGAGGGGGATCGGAGAGGAAAGAGAAAAACATGCCTGCCATCTACCTTATCTCAAGTGGAGATAAGGGTCGTGATTCATGACGGACCTTCGTATTCAGACCTCACTAGGACTTGCAGCACCGACTCTCCCCCCCCTTCCCTCCTCCCCCCTCGCCCCGATATTTATGATAAAAGCCAGAGAAGATGATAACGCAAAAGCCCTCCATGATACATTGATTTCCGCATCGCGGCTGTTTAAAATACAGGGCTGAAGACCTGATGGGTCTTTTAAGTGGCAAGGGATTGACCTTGCTATGATTTAAAACGAAAAAAAGTGTCCAAGCTGTTTCGATCAGCGTGCGAGTGGTTTGTATCTCATCTTTTTTTGATGTGGCGGGCTTGCGGGTATAACCGTTCAGTGGGGAGACGATTCAATTCAACGCGGGCATATTTTTTGAGTGCCAATTAATGGCTGGAAGGGAAAGCAGAGATGAGAAAGGTATTCTTGCAGGAAGAGAGCTGGCCACTTCGGTTGCGGTCTTCCCCAGCTGGCACCGTCTATGGCCTTGGGGGTGACGGGCGAGGATGAGAGGGGGAGGGAGGGAGTTACGCGGACCTCGGGCGCTGTTTGTTTTTGCAGATGGGACAGGGGGATGGAGCGGAGATTGCCAGATACATGTACGAGCACAGGTATTTCCATCTGTTGAGCTGTTATTATTATTTTATTTTATTTTTGGGTCCCATCCCCTATATCTTCAAGGTCTGCGTTGTTAAATATCAAGATCCAGAAGGAAAACGTGAATAGATGTTTCCTTCCTCCCGTCCTCCCCTACTCGTCCTTCTCCCTCTCCTTTTCCTCATCCTCCTTCCCCTCCGTTTCATCCTCTCTGCCTACTTCGTCTTCTTATATTAAACAACTTCTCCTTTTCTTCCTCATCCTTCTCCTCCTCATTTCCTCCCCCTTTTCCTTCTCCTTCTCCTTCTCCTTCTCCTTCCACTCCTCCTCATTTCCTCCCCTTTTCCTTCTCCTTCTCCTTCGACTCCTCCTCATTTCCTCCTCCTTTTCCTTCTCCTTCTCCTTCGACTCCTCCTCATTTCCTCCTCCTTTTCCTTCTCCTTCCCACCCTTTTCTTCTCATCTCCTATTTTTCCTTCTCATTTCCTCCTTTTCCTCCTTCTCCTTCCCACCTCTTCCTCATTTCCTCCTTTTCCTTCTCCTTTCCTCTTTTTCCTTCTCATTTCCTCCTTTTCCTTCCCCTCCTCCTCATTTCCTCCTCCTCTCCTCCTCACTCTTCGTCCTCTTATTCTAACTACTATTTCCTCCTTCCCCTCTCCCTCCTGGCCTTCCTTCTCATTTTTTTACTTTCTAAGGCTACATCGCAGGAAGCATTTTTTGCCTGTAATTTCAAAGAAACCCCAGCGAATATCAGAAAGAAATAAAACCAGACCAAGGGACCGTAGATTTGGCTAGGGACCGCTTGGCTTGAAGTGGTCCACTACCGCTCGAAACGTCCCATGGTGCCTCCATGAGAAGATCACACGGACCCATGTTGAGTCTCATGGAAGACTGAACATTTCATGACGGCCTGCAAAGAAAGGCTATAGTCGGCAGGGAAGTAAGGGTGCCTGAGTTCGATGACCTCGGGGCACAATGGGTCACCGGTCGATCCCATTGGCGGATCGATGCGGTGATCATGGGAGCGCGTTGCCGGGCAACGCCGTTCAAAAAACGCACGTGATGACGCACAGGGGATTGGCATTATCAACAGGTCGAAGATCGTAAGCACGGAAAGAAAGCGACAAACAGCCAGCCGGACGTTTTAGGGAGCAAACAACGGTTGAATAAGAACTTATTGATAATTATTATATTATGCTCTCATCCAACCTAAGTCAACAATGGAGGAAGAAGGGGATTGGCGGTGACGTTGACGAAAAAGTCTTCTTCTTGAAGTTTTTACGAGCGAGGATTGGGGCAGAAAATGAGCAACTATATAACCACCAACCAAACTGCCTACCACACACGGCTTATACAGTTACCTCCCACACTGACGAACGGCGTAAAAAAAAACCCCACCAAATCCGAGCCATTGGATACCGGCGGTCGTACATCCCTGCCGTATATAGTTTAGCAAGAGACGTATTGATGTGTAAATCAGCGACCAATTTCCGGCTAATCTCCCTGCATAAATAGCGTTGTTTTCCCCCCATAACTCATCTTCATCCAAAGCTCACTCCAGCGTCCTTCAACCTCATCCGTGACGCGAGGTTTACACAGGCACATACAGATACCCGGTGTCATATATCTGCCGTATCTTATGCAGAGAAATCTGTTTGTAAATCGGGGGTTAACCTTCCGGCTAATCTCCCGGCACAAATAACTTTTGTTTTCCCCACATAACTCATCTTCAGCCAAAGCTCACTGCAGTGGCTTTAATGGGCGAGTTCAATCCTACATGGTGACGTCAAGCGACTGGGGCAAATCCGAACTGATGGGGGTGCACTATTTTACAAAAACACACGAATCCTCGTGAAAGGGGACAAGACAGAGCCGATGAGAAATGGCGCCCCTGCACTGAACCGAACACACAGAGTATAGGAAAAACCGTCATTCTCCCCGACGCAAACATCATATCTAAGACTAAGAACAACGTGTTGGTAAATCAGATTTGAAGGTCTACATGCTTGCAAGCACAAGGGTGGACAGTTGGCGGTAACGCCATAATTGTAAGTCAACATACTGGTTCAGAAAATAACCGGTATCTCTTTTCAGAGCCACAGTCCCTCTCGAAAGAGATAAACAACACGATGCATCCGCCAAATCTGTACTTTACATTTGTCCCCGTTAGTCCGGGGGTCGACAGAAGAAGACCAGCGCCTCCGAGAGGGAGGTAAATGTAACTCCATGGTTAAAAAGAGACTGCATGTAGTAGGCCTTTAGTGCTGCATTACGAGATCAGCCAGTTGGGATTTCTTGTGGAGGGGCGAGCGGACTGTGACCTGCCGTTGTTGATCGTGGAGGTAGTTGGTCTCAAAAATGAACGATGTCTTGTTAGCTGCAAAGCCCTAGCTGCTTAAAATGTTCAGTCGCACCAGTCCTGCTGATTTTGTAGCGCAGGGCTAGTCTCTTTTCAAGCGCGAATTTGCACTGTCAGAGCGAAAAACCATAGGCTGCGGTGTAAATAAAAAAAACCGATACGCGAGCTGAAGAGCACCATCACGTTTTGTTTAATAGCAAATCAGTGGAAGTGGTACACGAGCAATTCCACAACTGCACTCCAACACGCACTTATGCAAATAGCAGCGTCTTCACACCAGAGGGAGTGAGGGGAAGGAAAGGGTAGTCAGCCATTACATTGGGACGAGTTGACGCGGGAAACAGGGAGTAATTAAATGTAAACCCACCGCTGGCTCACTCAGGAGTGGGACAATCACACGCATGATTGATCATTCGACACGCCTGGTAAAACGGTTACATTTCACTCACATTCGCAACGGTGTTTTCCGTAGGGGGGTTATTACACACATGCATGTTCGCTGTTGGTGTCGCACAGCACTCACGAAGGACCGTGACCCACTTTTGTTTATCTGTATCCCGCATTTGGAAATAATTTGAAGGGTTCGACTTACGGAACCGTTCTGGGCCAGGCAGTAGACCGGAATATAACGAGATTAACCAACGCGGTGGAGTGCGGCGTTTCGGGGGCAAGTTTGAACCATTTTTAAGAATGCGGCCGGGATGAGAGATCCATGGGTTGCTGCGATCGTCACGCGCACGGGCGAGCGGGCCGGAAGGAAGGGTCGAGACGAGGGGACTATCGGAGCCACAACCCAGTACACATGACTCGGTCGCTACGCTAAAACATTTTGGCGACGCCGAATGAATGCGAGAATGCTGTCAGCTTCTCTCCTCAAATAGAGTTGCTTCATAAACCAGGGGGTGGCAATCTCCTTAAACTGTTCCTGTTCGTCGAATCATGCAGAAGTACGCGCACAAAGCATTAGAGTATCGTAATGTTGTTACAAGAAAGACACCCAATATAGGTGGTTGCTTGGATTTAGCTTTAATAGCATCGGAACGAAACCCAACGGATCGGGATTCGAATGCGAGCCTCAACTAAGGTACCTTGAACTAAGGTACCCATTTAGCCCCCATGATGTGGGCCTAACCAACGAGTTAACTATCTTTATTGGGATAGGGAGGTGTGAGAGTATAGAGGGGGCTCCAGTTAGAAGCAAATTATACCAAAAACGACGTCCGCATATCTATAAGGTTCATGCTAAGATTCACCAGACAATGTGTGCTGAGCGGAAGGTTTGCGGTGACACCATGTATATCTCTTCTCTTTCAAGAATTAGTGGCTCTGAAAAGAGCCGGTAACTCAACGTTTCGGGTAGTGTGTATACTCAGTCCGTACTCTCGCCTCTTCTTGAAAGAGAAGAGATAAACACGGTGTCACCGCAAACCTTCCACTAAGTTTTACCACCATGCACACTGTCAAATGTGTGGTGAGAAGGGTGGATTGTACGCAGATCTAAGCGTTTCTCTGATCGCGTGCCAGTTGGGAATTATGAGGCCGCCAAGTCGCCTCTTTTTTTCAGAATGAATTTATTCTAACGAGCATATTTTCAGTCAAACGAGGAAACACCATCTGTCCTCCTTTACACCCGACCTGCCTTAATGAGGATATAGTTATATTCCTACAAAATGACTTTACATTTCTGCCTACATTTCATGCAGACATAATTTCAATTGTTTTCGATTATATAGCTGGTCTCTCTTGTTCATATTATTGATTCTGGTATACCTCCATCGCAGAGAGGCAGAGACAGAGAGTCAGAGAGAGAGAGAGAGGGGGATCGACAGAGCAGAGAGAGAGGGGGATCAAGAGAGCAGAGAGAGAGAGAGGGGAGAGATCGAGAGAGAGAGAGGGGGAGAGAGAGAGAGAGAGGGAGGGAGGGAGGGAGGGAGGGAGGGAGGGAGAGGGAGAGAGGGAGGGAGGGAGAGGGAGATTGAGATAGAGGGAGGGAGAGGGAGAGAGAGGGGGAGAGAAATAGAGAGGGGGTCGATAGAGCAGAGAGATAGAGAGAGGGAGCGGTAACGATAGAAAGAGAGAGTAGGAAAAAGAGAGGGAGGGAGAGAGAATAATGGGGGACAGAGAGAACAGGGAAAGGGAGAAAGAGAAAAAGAGAGGGGAGAGGTGGGGAGAGAGACAGAAAAAGAAGGAGATAAAGAGAGGTGAGGGAGAGAGAGAGAGAGAGAAAGCGAGCGAGAGGTGGTCAGACGTCTCTCGTCCGTTCACACCTGTAATCCCAAGATTATGTTACATGTATAGCCGCGTACAATCCAAAACCTAGAGTGTATTCCTATGTTTCTATGTAATTGCCGTCTGATTAATGACGATGATTGACGGGAGGTTTGTGCAGTCCATGTCGGGGACGGGACCGAGGTCACTCGATCCTAGATCAGCCGGAACCGTGCGAGGAGGTGAACGGCAGAAAACCGCAATCTGTCTGGCCTCCCGGCTACCTTCTGACGAAAGAGTTACCAAGACACGATGTACGCCCCAATCGTGCATTGAAATGTCAAATGCCACCATTACACTACTAATCTCAATACTCCTTCTTTGATACCTATCTGCTGTATTTCTATGTCGAGGTTTGCTAATAAAGCAAAGATCGGCCCCCGAAAAGCTCGTTAGACGTGGCAGTGGTGAATAACGATGGAGGTTTTAAGTCATCCCCTACCCCCCCCGTTTTCCTCTGACGAAAAATGTCGTCTATGATCTTCCTTCCTGTTGTAACGGACACATATTGAGGGGATGTGAGTCCCAAGAAAGAGGGCTTTTCTGCGATGTACTTAGGGGGGATGGGGGTGGATGAAAGGACAACGGAGAGAGGTGGGGCGGGAGGTAGGGGGAGAGAGGAACCCGACTTGCAGACCCTTGACTGTCTGCAGGGTGTCCGGAAGGCGTCGGGCCTGGCAGGGCGGCGTGCACTACCGCCATGCTGGGTCGCGCGCACTCTGCCGTCGCGGAGGTGAGAGGTGGGGGAGCGCAGATCGAATCTTGATTCGTCGGACTAATGGGAAGCTCTGAAAGTGACAATCGTAATCATGGACTAAAGGGGGGGCACAAATAGGAGACATCCTGAGAGGAAAGAGAGAGAGATGGGGAGAGAGAGAGAGGGGGTGAAATGGATGGAGAGAGATGGGGAGAGAGAGGGAGAGAGATAGAGACAGGGGTAGAGAGTGATAGGCAGAGGAGGGAGAGAGGGGATAGAGGGAGAAACAGAGAGGGGGAGAGAGGGGAAAGAGAGGCGGGGAGAGAGCGGGAGAGAGAGAGGGAGAGCAAGAGAGATGGGGAATAGAGAGACGGGGAAAGAGAGGGAGAGAGAGAGATATGGCAGAGAGAGGGGGAGAGAGAAAGAAACAGAGGCAGGGGCCATCACAGACAGACAGAGACAGATGCTGGGGCAGAGGTAGAGACAGAGACAGAGGCAGAGACAGA
>OX465114.1:17644285-17689285 GCA_949987565.1 Luidia sarsii | reverse complement strand
CAGGACGTTTATTACAGCTTCGTTATCATAATGACGAATGTTGGTCCTGTAAGAGGGGTGCTTTAGCGTCGATATTGTTTCGTGGTTAACGGGTCACTGCACATCTTATTGGCTCGATGGACATATCTGATGGTGGACTACGGAGACATAAAACAGTCACAACTTGCAGTTCGGAATAATTATCTTGCGGTCTGCATATGCAAGATAATAACACCGGGCAACTGCCTTAAAAAGGTTAATATGCAGAATTATTGCAAACTGCTTTACTATAGCTAGAATGACCAAAATGTAAATTTCAAAATTTAGTGGGCCTTGCGTTTCGATCCCAGCAGGACCTTTCTCAAAGGCAGAAAATGCAAGCTGCAAGATTTCACTTATAGTTCAGGTATGAATTATTTTCATTTCGTGTTCATATGCTCTTTTGATTGTGGTTAGATGTTGATATATTCGGCCGTTTTAAATCAACTCCTAAGGCATCATCATTCGGTCCAAATTGTTCCTTTAAACAGGGTAGCTGCATGAAGTTGGGCCCAGTTTTCGTTTGTGCGTTATCAAGAAATGCATTGGTTTACAACAATTTGTAGTTTGCACCTGAACGAAAGCACGGGGGTGTGATCCCTGAAGATATACGGCAGTTAATCATGGTTGAATGTTTCTGAGCGGCGCTCCCACCCCAGCAAAGACTAGATGACTATTTGGGAAGGCCACCATCTAAGGGCTGGATAGCTCAGATGGTAAGAGCGCCGGTGTGCCAAAGACTAGTTGACTATTTGGGAAGGCCGCCATCTAAGGGCTGGATAGCTCAGATGGTAAGAGTGCTGGTGTGCCAAAGACTAGTTGACTATTTGGGAAGGCCGCCATCTAAGGGCTGGATAGTTCAGATGGTAAGAGCGCTGGTGTGCCAAAGACTATAGTTGACTATTTGGGAAGGCCGCCATCTAAGGGCTGGATAGCTCAGATGGTAAGAGCGCTGGTGTGCCAAAGACTAGTTGACTATTAGGGAAGGCCACCATCTAAGGGCTGGATAGCTCAGATGGTAAGAGCGCTGGTGTGCCAATGACTAGTTGACTATTTGGGAAGGCCACCATCTAAGGGCTGGATAGCTCAGATGGTAAGAGCGCTGGTGTGTCAAAGACAAGTTGACTATTAGGGAAGGCCACCATCTAAGAGCTGGATAGCTCAGATGGTAAGTGCGCTGGTGTGCCAAAGACTAGTTGACTATTAGGTAAGGTCACCGTCTAAGGGCTGGATAGCTCAGATGGTAAGAGCGCTGGTGTGCCAAAGACTAGTTGACTATTTGGGAAGGCCACCGTCTAAGGGCTGGATAGCTCAGATGGTAAGATCACTGGTGTGCCAAAGACTAGTTGACTATTAGGGAAGGCCACCGTCTAAGGGCTGGATAGCTCAGATGGTAAGAGCGCTGGTGTGCCAAAGACTTGTTGACTATTAGGGAAGGCCACCATCTAAGGGCTGGATAGCTCAGATGGTAAGAGCGCTGGAGTGCCAAAGACTAGTTGACTATTAGGGAAGGCCACCATCTCAGGGCTGGATAGCTCAGATGATACCAGTCCCGGTCCAGTCAAAGTAGTTGTCTTTGCCAAATTTTCATTGCGTAGCAGGTTTTTTATTGACTCGAAGGAGATCCATGACGGAACAATTGGTCCCCTGGGTATGAGATTAATTGCGTGGTTCCTTTTTCAATGCAGTAAGATCGCATAGCCGGTCGCCTGGTACTCGACAAAAAAACCCGTGTCACAAGGACGTCTCTACGGGAGGCGGGGCAATGACTTGTTGTGCACGCACGCACAACGGGTTCCTCCGTCCAAGCCCCCCCCCCCCGAAAAAAAAAATAAAAATAAAAAATCATTAGCACCACAGACACACGAATGAAAAGGGCTCTAGATTTTTTCTTCGGAGAGCCCTCTGATTCAAGGCTGCGGTCCAGCAATCTAGGTATTGGTTTTGGGGTTTTTTTTCTACAAGCGAGACCGACGCGTGCCTGTTCCGGCACGGGGCCTCCCGTGAGATGGAGAAGTCCGTCCCCCTATAGCCCCGGTCGGCCGCTGGTTGGCCCCCGCGGTGCCGTACCGATATACGGCCCGCGGGATAATTGCAAGCTATGTCGCCTTCCCCCCTCTCCCCTGCCTCAGCGCCAATCAACCCCAAGCCGCGCTCGTAATTGACGGTGGGCCGGGCAGTTTAGCTGGCCGGGAGGGAGGGAGGTAGGGAGGAAGGGAAATCCGGCTCGTAGGCAAAACGGAAAGAAAAGACAGGACGGAAGTCGCTTGTCCAACGGCAGGGTCCGTCACCTATCTGATTGAGGCCACCGCTTTGTCGCGTGTCCTCCTCTCTCTCTCTCTTCTCTCTTTCTTTCTGTCTGTCTGTCTGTCTGTCTGTCTCTGTCTATTCTCTTTTTTTCTCTCTCCCTTTCTATCTTTCTTTCTGTCTGTCTGTTTCTCTCTCTCTTCCTTTCTCTCTTTCTCTAGCTTTCTCCCTCTCTCTCTGTCTCTCCACCCCTCTCTCCACCTCTATCTTTCCCTTTCTCGCTTTCTTGTCCCAGTCTGCCCTCCATCCCACTCTCTCCTCTGTGTATGTCTGTCTGTCTGTCTGTTTGCCCGTCTGTATGTCTGTCTCTGACACAGTCTGTCAGTCGGACGTTCGGTCGGTCTGTCTATGTCTCTGTCTCTGTGTCTGTCTATGTCTCTGTCTCTGTCTCTGTCTCTGTCTCTGTCTCTGTCTGTCTCTGTCTCTGTCTCTGTCTCTGTCTCTGTCTCTGTCTCTGTATCTGTCTCTGTCTCTGTCTCTGTATCTCTGTCTCTGTCTCCGTCTATCTCTGTCTCTGCCTCTGTCCCTGTCTCTGTATCTTTGTCTCTCTCTCTCTCTCTCTCTCTCTCTCTCTCTCTCTCTCTCTCTCTCTCCCTCTCTCCCTTTCTCCCTCTCCCCCCTCTCTCTCTCTCTCTCTCTCTCCCCCCTCTCTCCCTCTCTCCCTCTCCCCCTCTCTCGCTCTCTCTACCCCCTTCCCATGTATCAGAGTACTTCACCTGGGTCCAATTTCCACAATTTATTTTAACCGGCCTAATATTCTCCGTCAGTCGGTCAGAGGAGCGAGCGAGCGAGAGCCTCCGTCCGCCGATCCCGGGCCTGGCACGTCAGAATGTTACTCGCCCACGCGCAGTCGCCAGCCAAACATAATAGGGATGGAAAAAAAAAACCCTCAAAAGTCACGGTCGATTGGCAATGACGGTCTTTGACAATCGCGCACGGCATGCTTTAAATTGCTCGAGAGCAAGAGAAAATCGAGAAAAGAGAAATAATGAGCCTACTTTTGTTAAAAACTAAAATGCACGCCGCAAACGAGGCCTACTAATGCTTTCCAAAAGGGGGACGTAGCAGCTTGACGTTGGTTCATTTTGATTACCACATAGCGGTTGTTTGATTCACTTTTTTATTCCATCGGAATTCGTCCGACGATTTTGGCTGAACATTCCCCGCTAGGCTACCTAGGCTGGTTAGGCGCGGCAGCTCGTAAAGGGGAACGCGTGGGGCGATCTGCCAGTACAGATCTCAGCCGATGCTTAGAGAGCGGACCGATTTGTACTAGGTCTACCTTAACTTGCCCTCGGCCTCGCTCTCATTGGCCGTCCAACTTTTTGTTCTTTTTTTTACCGTATACCGCTAACGTGTCAAATTGGGAATTTTTGCGACTTGAATGAAGACCAATGAGTTGGCGCAGCTATTCGAACCAGTGCGGAGGGATTGCTGCAGAGGGATCTCCACATGCTCTCTTGGCCATATTATTTGTACCGTGAATATGACACTATAATAACTACCATCCAAGCAGGAGCAAAGACTACACTGAGTGGCATTGATGCGCCAGCACATTGGTCTTCATTCAAGTCGCAAAATTCCCCCAAACTCTCTGACGTGTTAACTGTACGGTAAAACCAAAATCGCACCCGTCCATGGGGAGAGTTAGGCCGTGTCCGAAACGGGCTTCCAGAGCTATACGGCTAGGGCTATTGTCTTTCGCATCTCCGTGTATTCCCAATAGGGGGAAGACCTAGCCCTAGCTCTAGACGCCCGTTTCGGACACGGCCTAAATATGGCATACAGCGGCTTCAATTCGGACAGTCGACGCGCGCATTGATGTAACACGATTTTGCTTCGAGGCGATTGCGCTTCAATACGTGTTTGCCCTACCGGACGACGAGTAATTAAACGTGTACATGCATTGAGCACGGTGTTCAATTGCATGTGGAGTAGGGCAAACGCTTGTTGAGGAAACGAAGCGCTATACCAAATTATGATACCGTAGAATCTGTACTTCTATATGGAGCACAAGCGTGGATATTAACAGTGCAACAAGGGTTCTCGATGGGTGTATATATACCCGTAGCTAAGAAGGGCTCTCAAGATTTCGTATATTATAGGGACCATGGTGCAAATACCGATGAAGGCCATTATTGAGGTCTTTTAAAGGTATCTGAAACACTACAGATACGAAGATTGAGGCTTGCAGGGCATTGCGTACGTCTTTCCGGGCTCTCGGCTAGTCCTCTTGTATTGTGGGAACCATTGCATGGCAATGGGAGAAAAAGGGGGTAGGAAGCAGACAGATTACACTGGTATGGTAAAGCGAGACACCGAACTTGATAGAGTTGAAGAGCTGAGGACTGCCATGCTGGACAGATTAGTGTGGAGGGGATTCGATCATGACGCCCGAGTAGGCATCAGCTATAACTGTCCATGCTCTCGACGTAGTAGTAGTGGTAGTACAATGTTTATGATATGACCAGTGTGCGGGGAGGAAGCGGTTTTGAACAGACAAGACGGGACACGGTTACTCATGGCTTCCTAGACGAACAAAACCCAGGGCCCTATTTTAGAGGTCATTACCAAAAATCGGCTACTGAGTGTTTCTGTGTGGCGTGGCGCTCTAAAAAAAAAATTACTTCGTCAATTAATGTAACTTTAACCTAGCTTAAATTGCCAAGGATAACCTCCGTTGATTTAATGTGGAATATGGAAAGTTTGCGGTGGCACCGTGTAGGTCATCCCTTCTGGGATGGAGCGCAGCTCTGACAAGTGCCGGTAACTCAACAATTTGTGCAGCGTGTGTATTCTGCCTGCCGTCAGAAGGCTTCGTTGATTTAAGCATCCGAATCAAGTCCTGGATTTACGCCCAAACGAACCGCGTGTCATACCCCCATCTCGAATCAGATCAATTCGCTATAGCAAAGTCGGCACGAGCAATAAGCGCAGACCAGAGCTGGGGGAATCTGCTAAAGCCATCGGTCACGGTAACCGGGAGTCTAGTTCCGAGGTCATGAGTCGGCATTGGACCCGCCACGGAATTGAACAAAACCATCCAACCACCTCAATTCCCTGCCCCCCCTGCAAAAGGGCAATAATATAGGATAGCCAGGCACGACCCAGATGCTATCGTCATCCGGGAGTTACCGAAAATGCATGACGATGTGGGGTGAAAACATTCCTCAGAGGGAAGAGAGAGACAGAGCGAGAGATGGGGGGAGAGAGGGGGAGGGAGAGATTGGGAGTGGTGAGAGGGAGGGGAAAGGGTATAAGAGAGAGATAGAGAGTGAGAGAGACAGGGAGAAAGAGAGAGAGAGGGAGAGAGGGAGAGAGAGAGAGAGAGAAAGATGAGAGAGGTACATATGGCGACAGGGAGAGCAACTGATTGGGATACAGAGGGACAAATATAGGGGCAGAGGCACATCACAGACCGACATAGTCAGAGAGAGAGAACAAGAAAGAGAAAACCTAGCTGTTATTAAATGCAATCAGCCAAGCATCGGAATGCCAGCGGCTAATTATCCGGCACGGCTTCGACTAGTCTAGAAGAAGGCGAGCTAGCGTGCGTCACAAATCAAAGGGCCACCGCGTATAGGTTCATGCTCGTTCTTCTTAACTTAAACTTCTTTCACTGATGGGAAAAGACCAATTCGTCTTGAAGCTGTTATAAGAAGGAGGGGAGTAGACGTGTCGGGCAAACGGGCTCGGTTCACACTTGGCCTGGCTCGCGATTTAAAGCGTCGGAATCGAACTCGTTCTGGGAATCGTGGTCATTATCTATCTCTCTCACTCCCATTAGCTGACAAGTGACAAATGGCCGACAGGCGATTTGAGCAAATCTAATCATATCAACTATCCCGTAAAGCTGTGTACTATTTCGGGTTTTCCTGGCGAGAAATTATGACTGAACCGGGATTCCATCCCGTAACGTATAGGGTCGCGACCTTGAGGGATATACAGCCCTATCATATGATACACGTGGTGGCAAATGGTCTTTGGGGAGGGGGCCAGCAGGGGACCAGTGGAAGTTAGATGATCCCTTCTGGTGCTGTGCGCACAAGGGAATTGGTATTCGAGTTTCGAATGCCTGCAGAACCGTTCAATCACCGGACTGCAACACGCCGCCATAAGTGGGGGGCGGCACACGCCATCCGATCGCTGGTCCCCACACCCAACGCTGATGTCATCTCAGTATACATAACGTGTTTAGCGAGCAGAGCACCAGCCGGACCCCGCCAGACATGGCTGCTCCCATCAGTCGCCCGCACGGATCGGCACACACAAACCACAGACCATCGCAAGGGGAGTCAGCAGTGAGACACACCTGAACGAAATACGATAATGATGCCAAGGCCGTTAGCTTCCACTATACCTATAGCATCCGCAAGCACAAAGTCCACTGCGGCTGTCTTTACGCTGATGTCATTGGTACCATACCCATCCGTTGGGCCAGCTCAGTGACGCCTTCGGAAATGGGAACGGTGCTTCGTGCATTTTGAATTGCTCTCCCGATGGCTCGAGAATGGCTCCCTCGTCGGGCGCCTTTAATATAGACCCACCAATCTCCTTCCCAAGATATATATTTATATAAATACGAATGCCACGTGGCGATGCGCAGTGATGCCTCCAAGCTGTAAAAATAATACGCCACCAACCGCTCTGGACGGACGAATTCCTGAGGTGACTTCAGATTAGATAAACCAACGTCAGTAGTATTTTTTTGTTTTCGCACTGAGTTGCTCTAAAGGTAAAGTCGGTAGGATCCGTGCAGCCGGATAAGGGATGTTTATGGCGGAAATTAAAGACGACTCGAGTTTTCTCTCCTTTGGGCCCGTCGCACTCAGTGTGTGCTTTGACTCAAGACTATATTATTTTCCATCTGCGAGGCAGTTTTATTGGTCCTGAGACGGAATGCCAAGTGCGGTCGTTACTTCCATGCACCGAACTGTGGAACAGGGGCTGGGTTTAAACGCGGCGCGAGTGGACCACGAAATTGGGCCCGGCCTGGCGTCGAAGCCAAACTCGCACAAGATCTGACCCCTTTTTTTCGCAATGGGGGCAGGTCGTTCCCCCCCCCCCACTACCCTTAAATCGTTCCCCTGTCGCCTTTGTCGAATCGGTGCCTTACATTAATGCTCCCCTGAGCTGCCAGCATTCCCGTTGTTTAAGTTGTAAGGCCGATTGCGAAATCAGCCGACGGTCGGTCCCCAGGCGATGCGAGAAATTCCTCACAGGAGAAGAAGAAGAAGAAGAAGAAGTAGTAGAAGAAGAAGAAGAAGAAGTAGTAGAAGAAGACGAAGAAGAAGAAGACGAAGAAAACGAAGAAGAAGAAGAAGCAGAAGAAGAAGAAGAAGACTTTTTGACTTTTCAAAGGAAAACTTTATTTTCCAAATGAAACATAAAATACAGTTGACTTTTTTTTTAATTTTGAAAAGGAAAATGTTTATTTCATTTCTTTGAAAATAACTGAAAAACAAACCAAACCAAATAAACGTAGAATAAGAAGAAGAAGGAAGAAGAAAACGGGAAAGAAGACAATGATCATTCATTAAATACAACCCTAACCTTACAATCTGCACTTTATTTTTGAAATCAGTTATTTTGAAGAAAACCAATAACGACACACATCCCCCTTTTCCTAGGTATCGGTGTGGGTGGAAGAAAGATGGGACACACTTTGTTTTATTGGAACTTTTATTTCGTTCGTGATTACCAAAAGGTAATATAGTGTATGGCTACGAGCACGCAGCTGTCTCGGGGTATGTTCCGCCTTTATCTCTCCTATCTTGACAGATATGCGGACGTGCGATCTGTGTATGCTATCTATATATGAGGGGGCTCCATTTTGGCTCCATGCATCGCTCGACTCCCCGTGCTTAACGCATGCGAGAGGGGAGGGGGCTGGATGTTTTCTATTTGTCCCCATCCTGACAAGCGGGGGAGGATTATCCCTGACCAAGGACTCTGACTTTTCTCTCTCTCTCTCAGTGGCCTTTCTTCTCCTCTCTTCTCATCTCATTGTCCGCTGATCCGATAAGTCTCCCGGGACCATAAACACTAATAAGCTCCGCTCTATCGATCGTGACCGGCCTGTCTTATATCTCATTCCCCCATCTTTTTTGTTGAACCACTAATCCAAACGAAACCGTTGGGCTCCTCTGATCCCCGTGGCTTCATTACGCCTTTTTTGAAAAAAAGAAAGAAGATAAATACGAGGATGGGACCACTATATGCGTAATTACATTCATAGCGTCTTCATAGGCCTAATGATCACTTGCGTAGGCTCCCTTGCACGTCTCTACTATAGGTCCCTGGGCAAGGGTGGAGTGGCGGATCTTTCCCCTTGTGTTTTGAGCCCTGGGGGATGGCTGATGGATATTCTGTACTACACCCTGGGTGCAGCTGAACAGACCAAGGACAGGTGCTGCTCAATGTGCAGTGAGCTTGAAACAAGGGTGAATGTGTGTGGCCGAGGGTGTGGGTGGGTGTGGGTGTGTGTGTGGGGGGGGAGGGGGTACGCAGCCTCAGATCTCTGCCCTAGCGGTCAAATCCAGACTCATAGTCATTTCATCGATGACTTTGCTCTATACATGTATGCTTTGACGTACCAGGTGTATACAGGTCCACCAAGTTCACTCACAAGACTAGATAGTCCCTATCTCTGTGGCTTATCCCATCCACAGCCGGTTTCTTACATATGTTTTCTGTAACATATGTTTTCTCTGCACTCTGCCTTTGAGAAAGGTCCTGCTAGGATCGAAACGTCAGGCCCACTAAATTTTAAGATATGTTTTGTGATGACAGTGGTTTACATACGAAATAATGACGGTAATGCACTTGTTTGTAATGTTCAACATAATACGCTGGAAAGCACGTTCAGTTGACGTACACACCATTTTGTGCCTTTGTGATACACTGAGCCATGCAAACGTCAGACCATAACATATTCTATCATGTATTTAATGTATAGGCAATTGCAATTAACGTCGCCTGTTTTTTTATTGATAGGCCTACTGAGCAGGGTTTTCAAAAGCCCTTTCTTTTGCGAAATGCTTCGTTGAACTGAGAGAAAACCCGAGGATTTACATACTGTATATTATAGTCTATAGTACTGGAGATTTGTGAAAGCAGTAAGTAAACAAATTCTACATTGAACTTATTTTATATAGGGTTGAATCACAACGATTTTTTTTGGGGGGGTACACAAATCGTTCGTTATAGCGACGTTCGACTGTATTGACGTGCACGTCACAAAGCCTTACATAGTATTTGTATATATGTATATGTGAATATTTGACGTGAACATAATTATCAGAAACTGTACTTTCACGCAACAAATCAGTAAAACCGCGAGAAGGTGGCAACACGTTATTTTACAGATTAAGATTCCCTGATAACTGATATTTTTAACAGTGTATGCCCTATGAATGTCTTGGTCTTTTCCATTCCCGACATGGGTTGATATGACTCCACCTTTTTAACTCTTCGATCAGGAACCCGCCCCCCTCACACACATACAGACATCCTGGTTATTTGTCGAGGTCTACCAATTATACAGCCAAACTTACCTGACATATTCTGCTTTACAAAATAATGTTCATCTATGCCATTAGCCTAAATATTCTTCAAACAGCTCAAACTAAGCCAATCAAACATGCATATCCCGTCAGGTAATTCTCGACTTCTCGTAAAACATAAAGACAACCCTCGTAAAAAAAGTAGATGCATTTTCGTTGATTTGTTTTAACGCTGGCATGATTACTATTTAATTGCTTCGTCTTCGGTCGCCATGTGGTGACTTTCTGCGCATTATTGAATCGGAGTGTATGTGGAAATAGCGTCAAAGTAGCATTAGATTGAGATGCAAAATGAAAGGTAATTCAAAATGATCCCTGCAGTGATATTTGATCAAGTCCTCAGTAGCATGAGTCAGTAGCTTGTTATTTCCCTGTGGTCTGCCAACAATACCTCTAGTAAGAAAAAAACTATATTTCAAAATTTAGTGGGCCTGAACTTTCGATCCTAGCAGGACCTTAGGCAAAGGCAGAGTGACAAGGACAAAACAGATACATGTACACGAAGGAAGGGGGGAGAGAGTAAGTAGGACACGGAGTGAAGCTTCAATCTTTGTCCTTTGTTTCTCATCCGTGTCTTATTCACTCTCTCCCCCCTTCCTTCGTGTACATGTATCTGTTTTGTCCTTGTCGCTCTGCCTTTGAGAAAGGTCCTGCTGGGATCGAAACGTCAGGCCCACTAATTTTTTTAGATTTACATTTTTGTAATTTTAGTCAGTAAGCAGTTTGCAACATTTTTGTATATCACCTTAAAAAAACTATAATTATTGTTAACTATTATTCCACTATCCTAGGTTTTTGGTTCTAGGTTTCTCTCCTCTTCATCTGTCTCTCCTCTGTCTCTGTCTCTCGGTCTTCTCTACTCTCATTCTCTCGATCAGTGGTCCTCAATATTTTATTCCCCCTCAAATAACACCTGTAGCATTAAAACCCAGTGTGCTTGCTTCCCTCTATATGTAAGCAACCGTATAGCCGCTGCCATATGATGCAAACTGATACAAAAAAACGATGACGCAAACTTGTCAGTGACTTAGATGAAGATGGATGTTTTCCTCTGTACCTTTAACGTCAGGCCAATTTGTCGTCTTTATAGTTGACGATGTAATTATCCGGACCTTGCATGCTGGCATTTTATTAGCCAGACCTTGCACCTTGTTCTGACATTGGAGACATTGGCTCCTGGGGTTTCTCATTGTTCCATCTCGGTGTCCAAAAACCGTACAGTGAGCTTGACGTTTCGATCCCAGCAGGGCCGTTCCCCAAAGAGCAAAGGAATTTGCACCACTCGCTTCGGGCTGAAGTTCATTCCATCACACGGTCATTTCACGGTCATTTTCATTGATGCTCCTAAGTGCGCTCAGTTTAGGCCAAGGCCGCGGCTGAGAGGTCCTAAAGCCCCTCTCCGAACGGCAGGAGCCCTTTAATAATAATAACCAAAAAAAGACCCTCTCAATCTTCCAGAGGAAAAAAACTGTGCACAAGTCACGCGATGCTAATTACGCGGCGAGTCGGGAGAGGGAGATGGAGAGGGAGAGGGAGAGGGAGAGGGTGAGGGTGAGGGTGAAGGTGAGGGAGAGGATAAAGGTGGGGGTGAGGGTGAGGGTGAGGGTGAGGGTGAGGGTGAGGGTGAGGGTGAGGGTAAAGGTGGGGGTGAGGGTGAGGGTGAGGGTGAGGGTAAAGGTGGGGGTGAGGGTGAGGGTGAGGGTGAGGGTGAGGGTAAAGGTGAGGGTGAGGGTGAGGGTGAGGGTGAGGGTGAGGGTGAGGGTGAGGGTGAGGGTGAGGGTGAGGGTGAGGGTGAGGGTGAGGGTGAGGGTGAGAGTGAGGGTGAGGGTGAGGGTGAGGGTGAGGGTGAGGGTGAGGGTGAGGGTGAGGGTGAGGGTGAGGGTAAAGGTGGGGGTGAGGGTGAGGGTGAGGGTGAGGGTGAGGGTGAGTGTGAGGGTGAGGGTGAGGGTGAGGGTGAGGGTGAGGGTGAGGGTGAGGGTGAGAGTGAGGGTGAGGGTGAGGGTGAGGGTGAGGGTGAGGGTAAAGGTGGGGGTGAGGGTGAGGGTGAGGGTGAGGGTGAGGGTGAGGGTGAGGGTGAGGGTGAGAGTGAGGGTGAGGGTGAGGGTGAGGGTGAGGGTGAGGGTGAGGGTGAGGGTGAGGGTGAGGGTAAAGGTGGGGGTGAGGGTGAGGGTGAGGGTGAGGGTGAGGGTGAGGGTGAGGGTGAGGGTGAGGGTAAAGGTGGGGGTGAGGGTGAGGGTGAGGGTGAGGGTGAGGGTGAGGGTAAAGGTGAGGGTGAGGGTGAGGGTGAGGGTGAGGGTAAAGGTGGGGGTGAGGGTGAGGGTGAGGGTGAGGGTGAGGGTAAAGGTGAGGGTGAGGGTGAGGGTGAGGGTGAGGGTGAGGGTGAGGGTGAGGGTGATGGTGAGGGTGAGGGTGAGGGTGAGGGACAGGGACAGGGACAAAGACAGGGACAGGGACAGGGACATGGAGAGGCAGGGGGAGAGGGAAAGGGAGAGGCAGAGGCAGAGGCAGGGGGAGAGGGAAAGGGAGAGGCAGAGGCAGAGGCAGAGGCAGAGGCAGAGGCAGAGGCAGAGGCAGAGGCAGAGGCAGAGGCAGAGGCAGAGGCAGAGGCAGAGGGGGTCATTATTGAAATACTAAGCGAAGTTCCGATCACTGCGCCCATGATGTATCGCCTGTGTAATTTTGTTGGAGTCGAGTGTTTCTGGCATAACGACGTGCCATTATCATCAACATCCCTGGCTGGCTGATTGGCATCACTCATTCCGGATACGCATGAACTTATTGAGTCATCATTAGTCCAACATTAATGGCATTACCGAGAAGAATGATAAATCCCTATCGCTAGATGTGCAATGTATAATACGGCTCGTAATGATATTATACTAGTACTAATACTACCACCGCTTGCTCAGCGCGCGCCGTCACACCCCCACCCCTATACCCCACGGCCAGAACACAATCAGTTTTTGTAATCAATTCAAAGCATTGCCGCAGACTCTTATTAGATAATTAACATCAGTCATCACGACGATCTGCTAGAGTAATTACAAGTCTCGATTTTAATTACACCGGTGTGTGTGTGTGTGTGGGGGGGGGGGGCTGGGGCATTTCATAAGCCGCTTATTGCACACGAGTAACGAGCATAGCGGAATATGACTTTAATCTCCTTATAACTGAGGCGCACATGTTTTCTCGAACAGGCCGGGCGGGCATATAATATACTGCCCATACCAAGCCCTCGTACGTAAGTCAATCTTGAAGCCGCGCCGCCGTAACCTTGCCAGCGTGATGGGGGAGAGTGGAATGCCCCCCGCCCCCTGTCTGCTAACAAATCTACATGTGGCGTCCTCAACTGTGTGAGGCCGGATTGGGCCGTGGACCAGAGCCGCTTAATAAGAATGGGAATCTGCTTAGCGCGAAACGTCGTCCCCTCGTAAACTGCATTACCAAGCACATTACGGCGTGACGTCAATTACTTCTGACTTGTATTCCCACTGTCCTTCCACTCAGCATCAAACAGAAGTGAAGTTTTGCGTTGGCGAAGTGATCTTGTAAAGTGTAAAATGTTGTGCGTACTAGGCACATCTTGGTGCTTAAAGGGATAACACAACATTGGTCGAGGTCAAAGAATAGCATCCATACGTTGTCTGATCCAACAAAATGCAAGAAATAGCACATCTGTGAAATTTTCAGCTCAATCCGCCAGTCGACTCTCGAGAAAATAGTGAAAACCGCTCCATTTGTTTCGCGAAAATGCAGCATTCAACGTATTTTCCCGACAAATCGTATAGATCTATAGGTGTGAGACGTAAACGATTTCATTTACTCTGTTCTCGAAAAAAATACAGCATTTTAGTCAGAAATATTTCAGTGCAAGGTTTCTAATGTATTTCAAGGGATTCTGGCGCCACATAAATGTCCATAATTGTTTTTATTTTGTTATGCACTAATATGTTAGTCAATCCTCATCGGTAGTTCGTTCAAATACATGTGTCAACTGTTAGGAAAGAATTAAACCAATCAAATTTGGCCTAGTTTTTTTGGCAATAACACGCAGTTCCTTCTCGTTATACATTCGACTCATGTCTAGTCCTACCATGCAGGTAGTATTCAAGCCAGCATTGTTTGAATTAGTCATTGTAACTATTCACTGCTCATTACCTTTTGTCCCCCACTCCCCGAAATGCTACATCTCAAGGACTCGTTCTGCATTGTTATAATTTCGAGCAATGTGTGCTTATGCAGGGGAGTGCGCACAGGTGGCGGGTACAGTAAAGCCTAACTGCGCGTGAAATTAAAATGTTGAACTCCCCCCCCCAACAAAAAAAAATGTCTAAGGGCTATTTGGAGAGAGCCATGGCGTATATATAATTCTAATTAATGTGCACGTACAGGCAGAATGCTAATGCGGTATGTTTAAAGCAGCTCGGTATTGTCTCACATGAAAAAAAAACCACAATGATCCATCTGAGAGAGGAGATAACTTGTATGTGTAATTTCAATTATGTCTGATCGCATCAGATGCCGTTTCTCGCCACAAAAAAACCACCCACTCGCCGAATACGTGGGTGGACTTTTGCCGGAGAACCAGGGAAAGCAGAACGAACCAATTGATTCCCAAAAACCTGTTGCTGAGAAGAAGAAAAACAGAATCAATTTTTCGTCCGCGCAGTGAATTCCAGAAGAGTCAGCGTGGTGATATTTTCCCCTAATTACCAGACAACTGTCTCTGCGTATCATTACCCGTAGCAATCGCTCTCCCAATCAGACAGACGTTGGACTTGTTTGGGGGAGGAATCTGTATATAGGCCTCACCCCAAACTATACAGCTTTTCAGTCGTGCCCAGCACTTGGAGACTTGTCCTGTTTTGGTTCATTTTTGTCTACGCTAAGCTAGGGTCTATTCCGGTGAACTGGTGACCATAATCGGCCAATTTTCTGATCTTCTGAAGAAACGGGCACAATTTGGCGTTAATATTCTCGGCACAGCCTGCTGATTGAAACAGCTAAAGGCCGCCGCACACGAGAGCTATCTGCTGATCAAAAAATCTCTCGAGGTCGTTAGCTCAGCACGTAACTCTCGTGTGCGCTGAAGATTTGGTGAGATTTCTGCCTTAAGATGCCGTGAGACCAATATCTATCCTGTTTGATTGTTTTCGCCTCTCGTGGATAAAAACTCATCGTGTGCGGTGACTTGAGCTACGTGCTGAGCAACAAAACATAGCAACTGGCCGATGAAAGCGCGCGCCCTATTTACGTGGTTGCCAAAATCAAACAGGATAGATATTGGTCTTACGGCCTCTTGAGGCAGAAATCTCACTAAAAGTTCTGCGCACACGGTGAGCTACGTGCTGAGCTAACGGTCACGAGAGACTTTTTGCTCAGCAGATAGCTCTCGTGTGCGGCGGCCTTGACAATCATGGGGGGTTTAATATTCATTGGCGGTCACTACCGGTACCCAGAATTGGTTGGACTCATTCAACTGAGCTTTTCCCTGGAAAGGGTTGAGCTACACTGGGTGATAAAATGAACAGATGTTCACAGCTACAAGCCAGACAGACATCAACCAAAGCAGGTAACAGTTATGACCACCAAAACATGCCACTATATTCACCTCCATTTTCTTTAGGAATCTCTATCTCCACTCACGGCATTTCGTTTTGCGTGGCGTGATACCCCTCGTCCTCCACTGCTGTGACTATTATAGGATTCGCTCAACCATCGAATCAGTGCCTAGGATCCGAAGATCAGGCCCTGTCATTTCTTTTGAGAGTTGCATTTTGCACTCTGCCTATTATACTGAGCAGTTTGCAACATTTTGATTCACACATCATTAAGGATAGAAGTCTTGTTTGACTTGGCCACCGTATATTTCTCATTCTGAAGGGACCACCGCATCATACCAATGCTTTAGGGGTAAGCCTTCCCATCTCATCTCATCTCATCAAGTAGACCTCGTCCGAAATTGGACTCTTCTCCTGTAATGTCTGTCGTCACTTGCGTTCAGTAAACCCTACACAACAAACCCTATACAGCAAACCCTATACTCCGTTGCACCCAAACTTATGAGATTCCATTTATTTTCAATCGTTGGTATTACCGACATGGATGTGCGATAGCTTAGTCCAATTGAAATTCACATAGTATTAGCGATAGTAATAAATAATGCTACTGATTACGGGTACTTATACCAGAGCGCTATTTTCACATAAGTACTCCAAGCGCCACGGATTACACTGTGGGATTTACATACACATATAAAGTAGCAAGCAGACAATATCAAGCAAGGCAGAGCATATGACATCCCTTGTTGTATACAGTATTATACCAGACTGATTTCAATTTTGTTTTGAAGAATATCGACATTGTGAGGGGCAAAGTGTATGGCCTGAATGGGTAAAACGATAATGATTACCCCTACAATTAGCTTGAACATAATGTACAGCATACCCGGTACAGACTCGATCAGCTAATGAGCGCATAATTATGTATATTGTATGTAAAATGATTTAAGTGTCTCTTAAAGAGCCAGGGACTCTGCCGTTGACACGACACATGAGCATGAACATTGTTATGAATGGTAAGATGTTCGCAGTTTTCAGTCTCAGTTTTTTTTTCTGATACACGACAGGGCATTTCAACGGACAAGTGATGAACAGGACTTACATCTCATCTGGGGCTTTCAACCAAATCTTCAAATTATTTTCAACGTCAATGTCATCCGAAGCTTCAAACTCAATTATTCGACTCTAAGGATTCCCATATCTTGCCAACACTGTTCCTTGACTTAACTTGACTTAACTTTATTTTCAATCAATCTATATGCAAGGTTGATAAGAATGCGTTGTTTTATAAATACGTTTTACTGGTATATTATTTAGTCAAAGAGACTGATATTGAGGGGCCCCGTATAAAAAACATGGCTTGTCTATAGTACAGGCTCCCTGGAAATTTAAAGGTTTACTAGGTTGGTTTTAATACGAAAAAGAACTAAGGAATGGGAATGAAAATGGACTTATAAATTGGTAAGGAATACATTGTTCTGTACTGACATAGACCTTTATACTGTAAACAAAAATAGTTTGCAATTTGTATATAATCAGCATTTGGATCAACTTCCATAAAAGATAACTACTGGTAACATTGTTCGTTGTTCGACAGCTGATCGTCAGTAAAATTTCTGACTTCCCCCTTCAACTGATAAAAAGGCTGAATGTTAATCCTACTAATAAATCTCTTTGATGAAAAAAGAAGAAGAAAACATCAATCAAATCTATCAAAATATAAATCCCTATAAGGTGAATATCAGACTGCCATCTCAGTCTTCGAAACGGAAAAAATATTTGATTTCGGAGTCCAAAATATTACCTTTAGGGCTTTGAATAATATGTAATGAATAAACACTGCACCCTTGTGTTTCCAATTCTAATCGGACCGCTATTTGAAAGGGCTGCTTTAATGTATTCTACCAGGGTTTTAATGACCAGCATAGCATTATTCATATCGATGGAGGGAGGGAGAGAATCGCTGGTGCGAGATGCAGCGAACCATAGGTGCTATTATGATATCCGTTGTTATAGTATTAAGATATCTCTATGAACCATCAATGACAATCGCACATAACAATGATTTTAAAACCCATTCCCTTTGATGGAAGAATGGCCTCAGAGGGCCACCGTATAGCGGCTCAATTTCATTAATGTTCAGGGAATCCGACTACGGGGAGGCGCTAATTGGTATTACTCAAGATTATTCATTGGGGATATCATATTTCTAAGGAAAGCACCCATAATCCGTGAGATGATTACTCGGGCCAAGTCCAACTGGCAACAGTACTATCACGCAAAGAGCAGGCCGTGCCGGATTTCCTCCGGCAGCGGCTGGGGATAGCTCGCAACTCTATGGGAAATGTCTGCGGCCGCTGTGCAACGAGTTCCGTATACTCCCGTGCAATTGTAATCCGTAGCCACGTGTAAGCACAGTCTCAATCGGTGAGGATACTCAAAGAAGAAATAGAGGTCCGTGGACCAGATTGGAAGGTATACATGTAGTACTTTACCTATAGAGCAACGTTGGGTGAAAAGGGTGGTGGGACAAACTACTTTACCCGAAACTTGGTCCGACTGTATCATCAATATTTGGAGTTTGTGATTCAATCTGACAAATACACTCCAAAATTGTGTCTCTAACGTCGGTCATAGGCTGAGTTAAATATTGCCCTACATTTCTGTCCATAGTGTATACAAGTCTGCGTACATATGAATCTGCCCGCCGCTTGGATTCCATCCGGGTACTTTTGTTCACGTCATCCTATCACCCAGGCACTATCTGTCCTCAGATCAAATAAGCTGGTGCTAATAGGCTTTCATCAGTGAAAACAACCTTCCAGGTTTAGACCAAAGCTTCGTAACCCGTTGCCTGAAACAGATTCTGTTTCGCCTCTTCGGTATGCCCCCGTCCATTCACCATGTGGGTTGGACGGGCCAGGACAAACTCGTCCAAACCTCCCCAAGGGTGTTGACGGCAACGGGACTTCCTTTTTATTTTGCTTTTTTTTTGGACTATGTGCAAATACACAAACGTCCCGGCCCGTCTTGTTCCATCTGCACATTCCTTTCTGTACGCTATACCACCACATGCGTGCTGCATCCATCTCAACGCGATGAGCCATCTGTGCCCAAAAGATATAGTGGGGGCTAGTATTGGTATGGCGGAAAAGACACTTGCTTCAATTTGACATACATTCTTAAAAAAAACAATGCAAATTTAATGGTATCTGGGCTCTGTTACAATATGGATCAGGAGTAATTCAAAAACGGTTCTAAAGGTAAAGCTGAGTTAGTGATAGATCAGGTAGACCCTGTTTATGTGTTTTATGTTCAGCATGTGGTCAAGTCCATGCAGTTTTCTTGATTTTTTGTTTATGAATTGTTAACACAAATCGATGGAACAGAAGATAATAACTGTATAGTTGTGATACACAGGAGTGGCCCTGAGAGATTTTTTTGAAATTAATTATTTGTCGATGTATACTATTACTGCATTCATGGTCCTGCTAGTATGATGAATATTCGCCTGGCTAACTTTAACTGCAACCTTTTGTTAATTTCAAAAATTTTCGCAACCTATAGAAACTATTTCAGACGGAGGTTGGAATGCCTCATGAACCGAATCACAGATAGGAAATCAGGGACTTCCCTACAGTAAAGGATGTTCTCGAATTTGCACCATGGAAACTGTAGATTGCATTTTGCCACATTACATTTTCCAATTATCAACTTTAATTTATTGGTAAATGTGACCAATTGCTCGGTTAAGAGTTCTCTTGAAGTAGGGCTGTTTTTTCCGGCCTGCATTTTGTTTTGTAGAAAAGCGAGGATTATGTGTAAGTTTGCGTTAACTCCATGTAACACATCTCTTTTTCAGACCGCTTGCGGCCGGCTCTGAAAAGATAGCTTATCTCTATAAATGGCTGCCTGATTTGAAATTTCAGAATCAGTTTAGGTTGAATATATAGGCCGTATATATGTGTGTGAAGCCAAGCAGGTGAACATTTCAAGCTTTTCGCCAGAAATGAATAATCATTTGTACAGGCAAATGCTTCCCTATGTTCGCGTTATAGACATACAGTTATATGCGTCGTGACTGAGGTACCAGCAACAAAAAATGTATAACCTTGTCAGTTTCGTTCGAACGAGTCGCACCAACGTACCCATGCATGCCTATGGGACCTTGGGGTCTACGCGATTACGTTCAATCGAACGAATTTATGTTTTGAAAAAGTGCACAAACGCTATCAAGGTTTTTCTACGGCAGTTCTGCAATAAGCAGGAGACATGGGCAATCATACCTTAATAAGATTGTTTCGAAATTTACGTCAATAAGGACGTACCTTTTGGGCTCATACATTCACATCCAATGCAATAGCAATACTGTGTCATCAAAGTGCTTACTGACATGGCCTAGAGGCAAATCTAATTAAACAAAATAGAGGTGTCGATCCTAGCAAGACCATTCTGAAAGAATTTTGGGAAAGATCCTGCAAGGATCGAAACGTCAGGCTCCCATGAGAAATACAAAAAGTATAGGATAAAAACAAAATCGCCTGGCAATTTGGTAATTTTATCCGAAATGGTGGTACCGGTAGTTTATCATTGATTTGGATAAAGCTGGATTATCTGTGGACAAATTATATACTCTGCCAGTTAGCATTATAACCACCTTTGGCTAAATATTGCCCACTATTGCTCCCCTTGTATACAGTGCACCGAAATGCAATTATTTCAGTGATGAGAACTGGATTTTGTGCAATGCAAGTACATCGACGAGCGCTCAGTTGCGTGCAATTGTGTGGAAATATAATGCAAGAGTCGGCCACCAAAATGTGCATAGATTATGGACGGTGGAATAATTATCACTTTGAGAGTTGCCCTTGATGGCCGGTGATAAACAGTTCTCCGAAATGAACGCCAGGGGAGTTCTTTTAGGACCATAGTGAATTGGTGTGTTAAATGGAAATGTTATTTCAAACAAACAAAGGGGGAAAAATGACTGGGGATGTACGGCATTTAATGGTCGAATAGCTTCTGACTGGCGCCCCCACCCCGGCAAAGACTAGTTGACTCTCAGGGAAGGGCACCATCTAAGGGCTGCATGAATAACACTGATGAAAGAACACTGGTATACACGTTAATCCTGAGGTCTTCTGGTCATGTCCCGGTCCAGTCCAAGTTTTCTTTGCCAATTTTTGTTTTCAATTCGAAAATGTTATTGCGTTACCGAAATCCCATTTCCTGAGAACTGAACTCAAAGCTCGTACACTGTTATACCGACAAGTTGGTCCAAACTCAAACCCATTTCTGCGGTTGGTTCAATTGATCAATGTATTATCATTTTCAATATCGTGTGCACTAAGTGATTGACTTAAAATTGGTTCAATATTCGGCCGGCCCTGTTCCCATAATGTGCACGGCATTTGTAATCGGTATTGGTTCATATCCAAATATTTGCGACGTCTTACACGACAGATAAGACGACGTTTCCATCCGACAGCTTGAACTTTCTCAGAATGTCTTTGAATAAGCAGCTCGCAAACAATGTGTGTATTTGATTGGTCTTGAATTGACAATGGGCCAGGCTTGATTTCAATGTGTTAGTTTCCTTTACGACATGCGAAGCTTGATCACGCTGATCATGTTTTACGTGCATAAAATGCTGATCATTTTCAATTCCCATCACCATCCTTTCTGATTCTCTATCTCCTTCTTTCCTTGAGTGGATTTATCGCCTTGTTGTGGGCGAATTTGCATCAACAAATTTCAAAGAGAAATGGTCTTCTGCACACTCACTCACTCTCCGTTATTTAGACAGGCCCCGGCATGTTCTCTTTTCCTCTAAACCCGTTGAATAGAAATGTTGTCCAAGCTAGATCGTTTCATTACTTAGCGCTAGAAGAACCTATCGGCGCTAAATCCAGGCCAAATTTTTAGCTTCTTGAAATAAATATCGCAGGAGATATTATCTTGCAAACTTTCTCTGCAGTCACGCTCCGGCGTGTCTAATATGCTTGTCATTGTAAACAGACAGCGCCATGACACAGGTATATACAGGCTTGTGGCCTCCAATTAACTACAAGAAAAGAAATCCGAGTTTTCTCTGAAGGAAGCAGCCTCAGTGCTTCCTAGGACGTTGGGCGTGGTTTCTTGAATACCGTTCGGCGTGCCTCATGTGCACGAATTAAGCGGCGGGATATTGTGGCGTGGGTGGGTATACGGTTTCTCTGGAAACCCTTGCTTTCCCCACCCGCATGGTTTCCCGGTCAAGACCGACGACAAGAGTCCCCCCCCCCCCTCCCCTCCCCTCTCTTTGTCACCCCGGGTCATCACGTGGTCAGCGAGAGGGAAAATAGTGTCACCGGTGAATCGCCGCGCTTAATAAAAGATTGTTATTCATACATGGGATTTTTTTTGTGCCAAGGGATATACCTATTGCTTTCATAAGCAGACGTGTTTGACATTTCACCATCGACCATGGAAATCCAGCTGTGTTGGCAGACTGCACACGTCAATTATCAAAGCAAACGTATTTGAGGGTCCCTTTCCTTCGGTGTACTTTTCATTCGTTATTTTGCTGGGGTTGTGTTTTTTTTTCGGCCGTCCGACCGAACATTGTGTACAGTGTCTGTGCAAATAGCGGTCCACAACACCGGGTGTCAATAACGGCAGGCAATTATCGTGTAAGCTCGACGAGCGTGTAAACGCTTATAGGAGTGGCCCGGCTGCGGGTATTAATGTACGGTCTACGGTGATTACCAACGGTACGTCTTCGGGGAAGAGACTGGCACGAGACGGCACACGGTGGGGGATTGCTTGTCGACAGATCCCTCCTCTCTCCCTCTGTCTTCCCCCTCACTCTCATTGTCTTTCTCTCCCCTCTCTCTTTCCCCCCTCCATCTCTCTCCTACTCACCCCTCTGTATGTTTATATTTATACCCTCTCTCTCCCTCTCTCGTCCTCCCGTATCTCTCCTTTTCTCTCTCCCTCTTTCTCTCTGTCTCCCCCCTCTCTATTTCCCCCTCTCTCAGTCTCACTCCCTCAGTCTCTCTCTATTTCACCATAACTGTCTAACTTTATCTTTCTCTCCCTCACTTCTCTCCTATACTCTCTATCCCTCTCTCCCCCTCTTTCCACCTCTTGCTTCCCCACTCACCTACTCTCTCCCTTTCACTCCCTCTCGTCTCTCCCTCTGTCACTGTCACTATCTAACTGTTTCTTTCTCTCCCTCACCTCTCCCCATCTCTCTATCTCTCCCCCTCTTTCCTCCTCTTGCTACCCCTCTCATCCTACTCTCTCCCTTTCTATCCCTCTCGTCTATCCCTCTATGTCACTGTCACTATCTAACTATATCTTTCTCTCTCTCACTTCTCCCATCTCTCTATCTCTCTCCCATCTTCCCACCTTTTGCTTCCCCTCTCATCCTACTCTCTCCCTTTCTATCCCTCTCGTCTCTCACTCTGTCTCCCACGCCCATCTCCCTCTCTTTGCCCATCTCCCTCTCTCTCCCCATCTCCCCCTCTCTCCCCATCCCCCCTCTTTCCCCATCTCCCTCTCTTTACCCATCCCCCCTCCCTCCCCATCTCCCCCTCTCTTCCCACCCCCCTCTTTCCCCATCTCCCTCTCTTTACCCATCTCCCCCTCTCTCCACCCCCCTCTTTCCCCATCTCCCTCTCTTTGCCCATCTCCCTCTCTCTCCCCATCTCCCCCTCTCTCCCCATCCCCCCTCTTTCCCCATCTCCCTCTCTTTGCCCATCTCCCTCTCTCTCCCCATCTCCCCCTCTCTCCCCATCCCCCCTCTTTCCCCATCTCCCTCTCTTTACCCATCCCTCCTCCCTCCCCATCTCCCCCTCTCTCCCCATCCCCCTCTTTCCCCATATCCCTCTCTTTACCCATGTCCCCCTCTCTCTCCACCCCCCCCTCTTTCCCCATCTCCCTCTCTTTGCCCATCTCCCTCTCTCTCCCCATCTTCCCCTATCTCCCCTCCCCCACCCCTCTTCCCCTCTCTCAAGTATCTCTCTCTTCCTCCCTCCAGTACGGACGGAGGAAGCATCCTCCCATTCTCATGCAAATTATGTCTAATTGAACGCGGAACGGAGGGATTGTGGGTGTTGAATAGAACAACATTTTTCGTCGCCCCGGGCGCGAAGAAGCTCATTATGAACGCACGGGGCTTCGGCATGGAAGTTAAGACGACCGGCGCGTATAGGGTCTATATAGTACACGGGAAGGTTGGGTGTGGATGGGAAAAAAAGCAACACCTCGCAGATCAAACGCTTGTTTGTGAAGCACATACGCTTTGCCCTGTAGTGTTGTTAAGAGCAGGATGTTGTTGTTGTTGTTGTTGTCGTTGTTTCCATCTTTCTGTTCGACTTGTACGATTCCCAGGTGACCACTACGGGGCAGAACCCTTCCCTCCCTCCCTCCCCGAAAACAAAAATATCGATGAAAGGGGAGACCGGGCAGAAGTTGGACCGGCCAAAGGGTCGATCCATACCGGGTCCTTTTCACCTGGGGCCGGTGAACCGAAAACAGCCGCCCGTCGGTCTCACGGGCGCGCCAGGGTCGAGGTAGTCGGTGGTGTATAGTGGGCGGAGAAGGGGTAGCAGGAATTATCGACGCCATGTCGAACCAGGGTACACCCTTAACAAAACACACGCCACTCCGATAATCGATACCTCCTACGAGCAGGTAGCTGTTTGGTTTAAATGGTCGCTGTTGTGCTTGTTTCACGTTTCAATTTGCATGTATAACGGACCGTGTTGAACTTCTTAAACGCCTCGTATACATGGTATAAAGGCTGCCGGGATAGCTCCCGATGAAGTATGCCATGCCTCAATTCAAGCACTACATTGAAGTCCTCTTAACTTAACTAGTGTCTTTTGTGACGACTCCAGCAAAACTTATCCGTCATGTTCCCTCCATATTGCAGGTTATTTGCATAGCTACCAACCATTCCTATCTCGGATAAATCATTCGTCTCTTCTTCTTTTTTAAAATTTTAAATGTATCACTTTTTACAAGCTCTTGACAACAGATTCCGATTGTTGGTTTGGAAATTTATAATCCACATGTATTCCTATGTAGTTCGCTCTGTGATTCCTCTTTTTTAGCAGAAATATTCCTTATTTCCTTTAAGATAGGTTGTCATCTATGCAGTTGGCAACATCTGTTGTATTACTTTCAAACACCCAGTAAAAAAAGGCCTACATTTTTTTTTTGTAAGGTCAAAACTTCATTGCAAACATAGGATAGGACCTTTATTCTAATTTGTATGCTCATTATGTGAAACGTTTGCGGTGACATCTTGTGCCGGTATGCCATCTCGTGCGGAGTATCCTGGCTCTGACAAAAGCCGGTATTGTAACTTTAAGTTTAAGACAGTATGTGCTATAGGTTGCATGATCAGCACCATTGATGACACCAACACAATTATCATCAACGTCATTAACTCCACCCTCGCCATCGTCACCATCTTCACCATCGTTACCATCGTCACCATCTTCACCATCGTCACCATCTTCACCACCGTTACCATCTTCACCATCTTCACCATCGTCACCTCCACCACCATCAAGACCATACCCACTACCATCATCACCATCAACATCATCACAATCACCATCGCAACCATTAGCGTCACCGTCATCAAAATTGCTACCATCACCGCGATCTCTACCATCATCATCAATGTCATGCCTTCTCCATATAAAAAATCGTGCATTTTATCACATCTCAGATGATTCTGAACCAAACTCTCTCATCAACATTCGCCTTTCAAATTAAAGCCACAATACTGGTGTTGTTATACTCACCTATTCGAATGGTTTCGGGTAGCAGTCCGCTGACCATCGGGAGACAGCACACGAGCAGGAACAATCCGAGTCTATACAAATCCATCTTGGAAAGAGTGTAGACGGTTGTCCTCTAGGTTCCTCAGCGAGCACGGAGCATCCACAGCAGGGTTCCGCCCGACCGACGAGTGACTGGACGAGATATCCCAAGCAGGACGCAGGCCGGAGATCCTATTATAATTATTCCGTGTGGATTTTGTATACTTCGAGTATATCCTTAATATTTCTTCCTCTCCCTAACGTATTCCTCCACGTGGCGGCGCTATCGGAGCGCAGTCGCTCATGACCGGTACTGAGCTCGCGTCCGGTTAGCGTCCCGAACGCCGAACGATTCTTCCTGGCAAACGGCTGATATCTGTCGGTTAATTTCTCAGGAATGAAATCCGTCCGCAGATGGAGAGAGATGGTCACCCGACGGCTCCTCTTTTCCCTGGAAGAGTTAGGTCCTGAAGAGCACTTGTAACAATCCAGCTCTCTTTTCGCCTGCAGCTCCTGCCAAAAAAAAAACAACCGACGAAGGAAAGTGCAGTGTAAACACGAATCGAACTGAGGGGATCTTGCTGGCCGTTTCGGTGCAATAGTCACGCGGTTGATAATGAGCCAGCGAATGCAATAGCATCGGGATGTACGGCAATGCGCGTGTGAGAGAAGCTATGGAAGCGGATTAGTCGTCGCCGACACTCAGAACACTGGCCGACTGTGCCTGCGCTGCACTCTCACTCCCAGTCGTGAGCCCTCAGCCGTTTGTAACCCGGCACTGAACGAACTGCACGGGCCGGTCGGGGACGGGAGGAATATGATTGGTCGGCTCGCAGCACCCAACCACCGGGATGCATACACCAGCATCGCTGTCCCTCCTCCCCCTCCCCCTTCCCCCCAACGTGAAAACACCGCATGAAAACAACTGTTGGAGAGGGAGCAACGATCGATAGCCGGCCGTGGCTCGTGTAATGGAACTATTTGCTCTGCGACTCATCACGGGCATGCAGGGAGAGATGAACTGCGCAGGCCCCTCATCGTATATGGCGCGCATTCCCACTCGATTGACTTAGGCGTACACATTATCTCCCGGCTTCCCTGTTATAGATGGTTCATTCTCTCCGGTTTCTTGGGGGGTTTTTGTTTTAGAGGTGACAGCTTGCTATATACGGTTGAGCGGACCTGCCTCGTGCATAATTTACGGTCAGGGTTACTGTCTTCGACACTGCACGTTCGCTCACTATACGGACTGAATTCGGCACAGATATTAGTATTTGGCGTAGACGAGCACTGTACACTAAAACAACACGATGGGTAATGCTTACCCAACATATTTGCCGCTGTCTGGTTAAAATGTACACCATGTAGAGCATCATCTGCCAATAAGATTTGAGCCGTAGCATGTCGATGGTCACCATCAGTTACTCTCTACTTTTGTGGTCAAATCAGTCGACACGTTGGGCCAACGTTTTGGCCCGGCATTTTTCTTTCTGGCCACTTTCTTTTGGCAATGGCTTTCACATTAGTCTGGAATGCATCGGGGAGAGTCAGTTTAGAGGTGCTGTCGGTGCCGTGCAAGAAACGCTTCGGAAATAATGGTGAGATGTTGCGGGACCCCACCACATGTTTGACCAAGATTTACTCTGCATTTGAGAAAGGTCCTGCTAGGATCGAAACGTCAGGCCCACTAAATGTTGAGAACATACTGTCGGCTTCTACGATTGTAGCCATCATTCGTCGCTTTACTAAAATATAGACTTAAACGCCAGAAAACAATGTCTGTATAATTGTATTTTTTTACTTTCTAAATTTGAATTATCGACTAATATAAGGTATAAAAGTAAACAATGTATATTACAAGCAAGTTAATTATTCGTCAAGTCAACCCCGCCAAAGACTAGTTGACTATTTGGGAGGCCACCATCTAAGGGCTGGATAGCTCAGATGGTAAGAGCACTGGTGTGCCAAAGACTAGTTGACTATTTGGGAAGGCTACCATCTAAGGGCTGGATAGCTCAGATGGTAAGAGCGCTGGTGTGCCAAAGACTAGTTGACTATTTGGGAAGGCCACCATCTAAGGGCTGGATAGCTCAGATGGTAAGAGCACTGGTGTGCCAAAGACTAGTTGACTATTAGGGAAGGCCGCCATCTAAGGGCTGGATAGCTCAGATGGTAAGAGTGCTGGTGTGCCAAAGACTAGTTGACTATTAGGGAAGGCCGCCATCTAAGGGCTGAATAGCTCAGATGGTAAGAGTGCTGGTGTGCCAAAGACTAGTTGACTATTAGGGAAGGCCGCCATCTAAGGGCTGGATAGCTCAGATGGTAAGAGTGCTGGTGTGCCAAAGACTAGTTGACTATTAGGGAAGGCCACCATCTAAGGGCTGGATAGCTCAGATGGTAAGAGTGCTGGTGTGCCAAAGACTAGTTGACTATTAGGGAAGGCCGCCATCTAAGGGCTGAATAGCTCAGATGGTGAGAGCGCTGGTGTGCCAAAGACTAGTTGACTATTAGGGAAGGCCGCCATCTAAGGGCTGGATACCTCAGATGGTAAGAGCGCTGGTGTGCCAAAGACTAGTTGACTATTAGGGAAGGCCGCCATCTAAGGGCTGGATAGCTCAGATGGTAAGAGCGCTGGTGTGCCAAAGACTAGTTGACTATTAGGGAAGGCCGCCATCTAAGGGCTGAATAGCTCAGATGGTAAGAGCGCTGGTGTGCCAAAGACTAGTTGACTATTAGGGAAGGCCGCCATCTAAGGGCTGGATACCTCAGATGGTAAGAGCGCTGGTGTGCCAAAGACTAGTTGACTATTAGGGAAGGCCGCCATCTAAGGGCTGGATAGCTCAGATGGTAAGAGCGCTGGTGTGCCAAAGACTAGTTGACTATTAGGGAAGGCCGCCATCTAAGGGCTGGATAGCTCAGATGGTAAGAGCGCTGGTGTGCCAAAGACTAGTTGACTATTAGGGAAGGCCGCCATCTAAGGGCTGGATAGCTCAGATGGTAAGAGCGCTGGTGTGCCAAAGACTAGTTGACTATTAGGGAAGGCCGCCATCTAAGGGCTGAATAGCTCAGATGGTAAGAGTGCTGGTGTGCCAAAGACTAGTTGACTATTTGGGAAGGCCACCATCTAAGGGCTGGATACCTCAGATGGTAAGAGCGCTGGTGTGCCAAAGACTAGTTGACTATTAGGGAAGGCCGCCATCTAAGGGCTGAATAGCTCAGATGGTAAGAGTGCTGGTGTGCCAAAGACTAGTTGACTATTAGGGAAGGCCGCCATCTAAGGGCTGAATAGCTCAGATGGTAAGAGCACTGGTGTGCCAAAGACTAGTTGACTATTAGGGAAGGCCGCCATCTAAGGGCTGAATAGCTCAGATGGTAAGAGTGCTGGTGTGCCAAAGACTAGTTGACTATTAGGGAAGGCCACCATCTAAGGGCTGGATAGCTCAGATGGTAAGAGTGCTGGTGTGCCAAAGACTAGTTGACTATTTGGGAAGGCCGCCATCTAAGGGCTGGATAGCTCAGATGGTAAGAGCGCTGGTGTGCCAAAGACTAGTTGACTATTAGGGAAGGCCACCATCTAAGGGCTGGATAGCTCAGATGGTAAGAGCGCTGGTGTGCCAAAGACTAGTTGACTATTTGGGAAGGCCACCATCTAAGGGCTGGATAGCTCAGATGGTAAGAGTGCTGGTGTGCCAAAGACTAGTTGACTATTTGGGAGGCCACCAAAATCTCAGGGCTGCATAGCTCAGATGGTAAGAGCACCGGTACGCAAAACCAGAGGTCTTGGGTTCCAGTCCCAGTCCAGTCAAAGTTATTTCTTTGCCATTTAAAAAGAAAATCAAAAGTACTCATCTAGTCAATTAAAACTGACCGGAATGTGTTTAAAAAATGATAGATGTCTAAGGGAAATTTAACCGGCCCAGTACAATTTCCGGCATAGCAAAAATACCGGCTCTTTTCAGAGCCACACATTCCTTCTGTGTTACTAATTCCGTGTTACATGGTGTCACCGCAAACCTTCCTCTTGGTACATTCGCCATGCATCTTTGCCTTGACAGTTTCGTCCTTCTGACGGACAGTGCGCACTGTCCGAAACGTCGGGTGAATCCCTCTGGTTATTTTCAGAACCACACTCACTCACAGAATTGAGTTCTAGTCCATGGTGTCACCGCAAACATACGCTCTTTATTCGGGTCTTATTTCGGTTTTTCCTAGTACAAAAAGCGCAGACGGTCGCCGCGTTGCCTGACGTGCCCGAATGCCCGCCCATAGCGTCCGCACTGGGAAACCCTCAGAAGTAATTGCGGAGAAATCTCAGCGACAGCCGACGCTGATGTCGGTCAGAAATACCGTTGCGCGCCCTGATCCGTCTAAGGTCGTGTCCGCATTTATTGGCTACGACCGGGACTAATGCACACGCATGAATGGGGTTCGCCCGCAGCCGCTAGCCGGGGTAGCTTCCGCGCGTGTTAATTGAAGCCATAGTCGATTGCATTCGGATACAGTCTATGCCAGACGTGGGTTCTTAACCCATGCCAGCGCCCGCTGTCGTCCGAGCGTCTGGAACGGATCACCGTACCGAACGCCGCGGCCTTGGCGTACCGGAATGGGTCCGGATGAGAGCGAGTTCTATATAAAAACAAAAAAACAGCTTGCATTGGTTTGCGGTGGTTCGGTGAAGTCATTCACCCTTCGCTGAGACATCGACTCACAAGGGTCTGTATAGTGTACCAGCGAACCAGTTCGCAGGTCCCCACGCCTACAGCCGTGTTGAACCACCAATTGACCGTAAAACGAGAACCACATCAACGTTCGCTGGTAGCGGCGTATATAATTATATACCCCCCTTTGTCTAAAGAATAGCAAGGGCCTATATTAAGGAATAGGCTTTCCGTCATCTCTATCAAAATATCTGCTTGTATTGGTTTTGATGACTTGACAAATTTAGTCACGCTAGACTCAGTTAATTAAAAATCAATGGAATGTCTGCGATTGCGTTGAGCCCCGAATGGCCGGTCAACGCGAACAATCGCAACATTAGCTGGTAGCCGTGAGTTCGTTCCCTTTGACTTCCCTCGTCCTTCCGCATGAATAATTTAAGTGTGAACCAGTTTCGTATTATTCGTTGGTCCCCATGCCTCCAGCGGATTTGAACTCCAATTGGTGGGTGACGCGACACAGTGCAATAACTGGTAGCCGCGTACCCCCCCCCCCCACATTGACTCGTCTGCTTTAGACGAGTCTGCTTTAAGGGGCTTGTTTTATTTCCGGCAACGAGCAGGTGGACGAGTGTACGCAAACGACGGAGCCTGGTGGGTTGTTATGAGCGGACGGTCACGCCCCATTACAAATGAGTCATTCCCAACAGATCATTATTCAAAAACGACGTGCAAATAATTAATATATAGCTGCGAGGGTAGTTTCTATCTAAAAAAAGTGACAAACCTTTGGAGTGAATTTATGCTGGTCGGAAACGCTGCATTGATATCACGGGACCCTCAAACAGCAGCTAACCGAGGTTCTGTTCGCATGGAAATACACTAATTATTGGCTCTGTGGGTGGTAGGAAGCCGCACGGAAATGCATTAATATTTATGAGGGGTACCAGCGAGGGCCAAACGCTCAAAGCACTGACTATGCCCTTAACCTCAACGACGACTGACAGGTGACGAACGAATATTGACTGGTGACGAACGACTTTTGACTGGTGACGAACGACTTTTGACAGGTGACGAACGACTTTTGACATATGACGAACGACTATTGACATGTGACGAACGACTATTGACAGGTGACGAACGACTTTTGACTGGTGACGAACGACTTTTGACTAGTGACGAACGACTTTTGACTGGTGACGAACGACTTTTGACTGGTGACGAACGACTTTTGACTGGTGACGAACGACTATTGACTGGTGACGAACGACTATTGACAGGTGACGAACGACGATTGACACGATCGACAAAATGGCACACGGGATATAGGCGACAAACCACAGACGACAAGTGAAAAATCACAAATGAAAAACAAAAAGACAGATGACAGACGGCAGACGACAAACAACCCGCGACAGACGACAAACAACCAACGACAAGCAACAACCGACGACCAACAAACGACCAATGATCAAAGACAAAAATCAAAATGACAACGACAAAATACAAACAAAAAGAAACCACAAACGAGAAATGACACAGACGGAGAAATCGCTTTGTATATCCATGCGTTAACCATCTATATAAAGGCGTCGACATTCTCGAACGAGAAGACCAGTAAGGTAAATGCATTCTTGCGTCGTTTGTTTTTCCGCAATCATGTTCAGCTCAACTAATTCATGTGATTGATTATTCGATTCAGTGAGACATCAACTAGCGCAGTGATGGATAGCTGGACTGTGTGTTTGATTACTGGTCTGTCTGCCTAATTGATCGCCTATGGACTTGCATGTTGCCCTCGAGTGACGCGCACGAGACGAGTCCACATTCAGGTTGCATGCACTATACGCGGGGATAATGTTAGTGCACTCTATCACGGCCTTCCTCAAACAAAGTCGATGAGTGAAGGGAGACGAACTTGAATCTTTTTTTTCCTTTCCTCTCGTCAAAGTTATAAATATTTAGCGGACTTCTACCGGACCAGCAGAAATTGCTTCTGATCAGAAGCAATTAAGCGGAACTGCTTTGTTTACAAAGACCGCGCGCGTGCCAAAGGGGTATGAGACTTATAGCAGATGAATTGCTTGCGAGGTTGGACAGCCCATAAACTCCAGCATTAGGCTTCTCTTGCCAACCCCCAACCCCTCTCTCTCTCTCCTTATAGTCTCTCTGGAGCTCACTCTGCCTCTTCCTGGCTGTTTCTCGGCTTCTCTCTGTCTCTCTTTCCCCTCTCTCTTTGCGCCTCTGTTTATCTGCCTCTCTATTCCTCTCTCTGCCTCTATCTGCCCTCTCTGCCTCTGTCTATCTGCCTCTCTATTCCTCTCTCTACCTCTATCTGCCCTCTCTACCTCTGTCTATCTGCCTCTCTATTCCTCTCTCTGCCTCTATCTGCCCTCTCTACCTCTGTCTATCTGCCTCTCTATTCCTCTCTCTGCCTCTATCTGCCCTCTCTGCCTCTGTCTATCTGCCTCTCTATTCCTCTCTTTGCCTCTATCTGCCCTCTCTACCTCTGTCTATCTGCCTCTCTATTCCTCTCTCTGCCTCTATCTGCCCTCTCTACCTCTGTCTATCTGCCTCTCTATTCCTCTCTCTGCCTCTATCTGCCCTCTCTGCCTCTGTCTATCTGCCTCTCTATTCCTCTCTCTACCTCTATCTGCCCTCTCTACCTCTGTCTATCTGCCTCTCTATTCCTCTCTCTGCCTCTATCTGCCCTCTCTACCTCTGTCTATCTGCCTCTCTATTCCTCTCTCTGCCTCTATCTGCCCTCTCTGCCTCTGTCTATCTGCCTCTCTATTCCTCTCTCTGCCTCTATCTGCCCTCTCTGCCTCTGTCTATCTGCCTCTCTATTCCTCTCTCTGCCTCTATCTGCCCTCTCTGCCTCTGTCTATCTGCCTCTCTATTCCTCTCTCTGCCTCTATCTGCCCTCTCTACCTCTGTCTATCTGCCTCTCTATTCCTCTCTCTACCTCTATCTGCCCTCTCTACCTCTGTCTATCTGCCTCTCTATTCCTCTCTCTGCCTCTATCTGCCCTCTCTACCTCTGTCTATCTGCCTCTCTATTCCTCTCTCTGCCTCTATCTGCCCTCTCTACCTCTGTCTATCTGCCTCTCTATTCCTCTCTCTACCTCTATCTGCCCTCTCTACCTCTGTCTATCTGCCTCTCTATTCCTCTCTCTACCTCTATCTGCCCTCTCTACCTCTGTCTATCTGCCTCTCTATTCCTCTCTCTGCCTCTATCTGCCCTCTCTACCTCTGTCTATCTGCCTCTCTATTCCTCTCTCTGCCTCTATCTGCCCTCTCTACCTCTGTCTATCTGCCTCTCTATTCCGCTCTCTGCCTCTATCTGCCCTCTCTGCCTCTGTCTATCTGCCTCTCTATTCCTCTCTCTGCCTCTATCTGCCCTCTCTACCTCTGTCTATCTGCCTCTCTATTCCTCTCTCTGCCTCTATCTGCCCTCTCTACCTCTGTCTATCTGCCTCTCTATTCCTCTCTCTGCCTCTATCTGCCCTCTCTGCCTCTGTCTATCTGCCTCTCTATTCCTCTCTCTGCCTCTATCTGCCCTCTCTACCTCTGTCTATCTGCCTCTCTATTCCTCTCTCTGCCTCTATCTGCCCTCTCTGCCTCTGTCTATCTGCCTCTCTATTCCTCTCTCTGCCTCTATCTGCCCTCTCTGCCTCTGTCTATCTGCCTCTCTATTCCTCTCTCTGCCTCTATCTGCCCTCTCTACCTCTGTCTATCTGCCTCTCTATTCCTCTCTCTGCCTCTATCTGCCCTCTCTGCCTCTGTCTATCTGCCTCTCTATTCCTCTCTCTGCCTCTATCTGCCCTCTCTACCTCTGTCTATCTGCCTCTCTATTCCTCTCTCTGCCTCTATCTGCCCTCTCTACCTCTGTCTATCTGCCTCTCTATTCCTCTCTCTACCTCTATCTGCCCTCTCTACCTCTGTCTATCTGCCTCTCTATTCCTCTCTCTGCCTCTATCTGCCCTCTCTACCTCTGTCTATCTGCCTCTCTATTCCTCTCTCTGCCTCTATCTGCCCTCTCTGCCTCTGTCTATCTGCCTCTCTATTCCTCTCTCTGCCTCTATCTGCCCTCTCTACCTCTGTCTATCTGCCTCTCTATTCCTCTCTCTGCCTCTATCTGCCCTCTCTGCCTCTGTCTATCTGCCTCTCTATTCCTCTCTCTGCCTCTATCTGCCCTCTCTACCTCTGTCTATCTGCCTCTCTATTCCTCTCTCTGCCTCTATCTGCCCTCTCTACCTCTGTCTATCTGCCTCTCTATTCCTCTCTCTGCCTCTATCTGCCCTCTCTGCCTCTGTCTATCTGCCTCTCTATTCCTCTCTCTGCCTCTATCTGCCCTCTCTGCCTCTGTCTATCTGCCTCTCTATTCCTCTCTCTGCCTCTATCTGCCCTCTCTGCCTCTGTCTATCTGCCTCTCTATTCCTCTCTCTGCCTCTATCTGCCCTCTCTACCTCTGTCTATCTGCCTCTCTATTCCTCTCTCTGCCTCTATCTGCCCTCTCTGCCTCTGTCTATCTGCCTCTCTATTCCTCTCTCTGCCTCTATCTGCCCTCTCTGCCTCTGTCTATCTGCCTCTCTATTCCTCTCTCTGCCTCTATCTGCCCTCTCTACCTCTGTCTATCTGCCTCTCTATTCCTCTCTCTGCCTCTATCTGCCCTCTCTACCTCTGTCTATCTGCCTCTCTATTCCTCTCTCTGCCTCTATCTGCCCTCTCTACCTCTGTCTATCTGCCTCTCTATTCCTCTCTCTGCCTCTATCTGCCCTCTCTACCTCTGTCTATCTGCCTCTCTATTCCTCTCTCTGCCTCTATCTGCCCTCTCTACCTCTGTCTATCTGCCTCTCTATTCCTCTCTCTACCTCTATCTGCCCTCTCTGCCTCTGTCTATCTGCCTCTCTATTCCTCTCTCTGCCTCTATCTGCCCTCTCTGCCTCTGTCTATCTGCCTCTCTATTCCTCTCTCTGCCTCTATCTGCCCTCTCTACCTCTGTCTATCTGCCTCTCTATTCCTCTCTCTGCCTCTATCTGCCCTCTCTGCCTCTGTCTATCTGCCTCTCTATTCCTCTCTCTGCCTCTATCTGCCCTCTCTGCCTCTGTCTATCTGCCTCTCTATTCCTCTCTCTGCCTCTATCTGCCCTCTCTGCCTCTGTCTATCTGCCTCTCTATTCCTCTCTCTGCCTCTATCTGCCCTCTCTGCCTCTGTCTATCTGCCTCTCTATTCCTCTCTCTGCCTCTATCTGCCCTCTCTGCCTCTGTCTATCTGCCTCTCTATTCCTCTCTCTGCCTCTTTCTCTACCACTCTCTACGAGTCCTCTTGTTGCCTCTCTCTCTCTGCATCTCTCTATCCGCCTCTCTTTCCTTCCTCTGTCTCTGTCTGTCTGCCTCTCTCTATTTCTCTCTCTGCCTCTCTCTGCCCTCTCTTCGCCCGTCTCTCTGCCTCTTTCTATCTGTCTCTCTATTCCCCTCTCTCTGCCTCTTTGTCTACCTCTCTCTGTCTCTCTTTGCCTCTCTATCCCTTTCTCTCTCTCTCTCTCTCTCTCTCTCTGCTTCTCCCTGTCTCTCTCCGTCTCTTTCTGCCACTTTCTCTGCCTCTCCTTGCCTCTATGCCGTCCTCTCTCAACTATCTTTCTGTCTCATTTCGTATTCCTCTCTGTATGTCTCTGCCTCTCTAGTGGAAGGCAGTGACGACTTCCCAGCAAACATTCCCGAAAACGCAAAGAGACTGCTCAGAGTGTAACCACCCCCGCCAGATGTGGGAACCTTAGGGCAACGCATGTGTGTATAAACGAAGAGCCAGATGTATCTCAGGCTTCCAGGAAGACAGGACAGAAGAATGTAAGCTCGCACGCGTCCATGTTCAAGTTGGTCTCGTTTCAATTGATGACGATGTTCGGTCGCGCGGTACGTCGGGGGTGTGAAACCCCCTGTTTGCGAGCGATACAAATGGACTCGCAGAAACTGAACGCTCTGTGCACCCAGACCATCTGGATATGGTTTTTACATCTGCGGGGGCCGATGTACCGGCGAATGTTTTCGCTCGCCGATGAGTCTGTTTTCAGCTCCCAAGGACGGAGTCGGAAACGATGGATGGACTCCTCCTCGATCGAGGTCATCGAAAACGGGCAGACGGAATTCGTCCACGATAGTACGTGCGAACTCGCGGTGTTTCTTTGCCTGAATCGCGTGCCGTGTATACACTGCGCGTGGGAAACGCTGCCTGCGGCTATTTTGCCTCAGGGTTGTGCATATGAAGTGCGCCCCCAGGCTACCCTCTGGTGTCAGTCTTCTGGAAGCGTCGAAACGCAGTAAAAGACGAAAGCACACGCGGAGTGCGTTGCCTGCGAGATTCCTTCCAGCGTTCTTTGCCGAATGTTCGCGAACACGTGGAAACACATCACTCGCCAACCGCGTCATTCCCGAAATGCGTTTTCCGAGTAGGCCTATTTATATGCCCCCGCACTCTATGCACGGGCGAAACTGCATGCGGTGGGCGAAGAACTCGCGCTCCTAGAGAACTAGTCAGCATGTTTTGCCCTACATTTAATGGGTGGCATGCATGTTTGCTATTAAATGTGTGGGAGGGGGAGGAGGTGAGACGGATCGAATGCGACTTCGATCATCCGAACCCATGGGAGGTATTAAACGGAGGCTAAAGTGATATACTCCCACACTTGTCGGCGTGCCAAAGCACGGCGAGGTGAAATGGAGTACGATGCGATCTTACTGTAACCACTGAGAGGGGCGGAGGATTAAATGAGAGCTAGCCAGAGAGCCAAAACAGACAGACTGACACACCGAGACTCGGCAACTGCGCACGGAAATCATCACGATATTGATAATATTGGAAGGGGCACGCGTGGCCGGGCACTACCTTACCGTATCAGCGAGCAGCGGGGGAGAAATAGAGAGACGTGAAGCAAGAGGGAGAGAGTGAGAGAGAGGGGAGAGATAGAGATAGATCGAGAAAGAGGGAGAAAGATAGATAAATACATATATATGTAGAGAGAGAGTGAGAGATCGAGAGAGAGAGAGGGGGGGAGAGACAGAGGAGGGAAGGGAGAGTGCGAGAGTGAAAGAGAGGGAGGAGAGATTGAGGGAGAGGGAGGAGAGATTGAGGGAGAGGGAGGAGAGATTGAGGGAGAGGGAAGATAGGGAGGACAGAGAAAGAGTGATAGTGTTGAAAAGAAGGGAGAGAGGGAAAGAGAGAGAGGGAGAGAGTTAGAGAGTGGAAGAGAGGCAGGAGAGAGTGGGAGAGAGAAAAAGAAAGGGAAGAGAGAGGGCAGAGAGAGAGAGTGAGAGTGCGGAACAGAATAACGAGAGAAGGAAGAGAGAGGGAGAGGGAAGAGAAAGTTAGAGAGAGTGTTTGAGTGAGAGAGTGAACGAGCAAAGAGAGTGAGATGGAGAGAGAGGGGGGTAGATAGAGATTCAGAGAGAGAGAGAGGGACAGGGAGGAAAGGAGTAAGGGAGAAAGAGAGAAAGAGGATGGAGAAAGAGAGGGTAGATGAAGAAAGAGGGAAGGAGAGAGATCAGGGGATGGATAAAGAGGTAGAAAGAGAGTGGAGAGAGGGAGAGGGACTGGAAGAGGGAGGGGTAAAGAGGAAGAGAAGGGGGAGGAAGATAGATTGGAAGACAGGGGGGAGAGGAACACAGATAGAGACGGAGAGACAGGAAGAAACAAAGACAGAAATTGAAAGCAGACAGAGACAGAGATAGACACAGAGACAGGGATGAAGGAGAGAGAATCTAGGATACAATGCAATCTTCCTGGTATTGACGATGTCCATGATCCATGCAGGTCGAGTAAGGCAATTAGGCCACGTGCTATAGTATATGTGAAGGAGAGAGAGTGGCGGACAAGTCGATTCGTCTGCAGACGGGTCGAACCAGGATTCCCCCTTTCGTCGTCGATCGCCGGCTATCGACTGATGAATACTGTTACAACCGCATGCACCCGTGCGGCTACGCACTTTAGCAAAGATGCATCGGTATGGGTTGTCATCATCTTACCGAAACATTTTCATGAGGCCTTTCTAAAAAAAAACCACTGTATATGACAAGCTACTCAGCCTACACTGTGCAACAATGTATGGCAGTGACAGTATTCAACCTATACCCACGGCCATGGTCAAAATGATTACCTGTATACTCATGGTAACCTGATTTTGCAAATTTCCTCTTTTCTCTAAAATTACAGATTTTCGAGCGCTGAAATTTGAGGGAAGGACTGATACCGTTACAAACTTTCCGGTGAGTAAGTAATTTCTCAAATTTGGAATGTCCGGAAACCAGGCACTTTGCAAATGGTGTACCTCCCTCTCTAAAATAGAGTCGTTGTCTCTGTAACCCGGTGGGTGAACATTAAAGAGCATACCATTGCTACAAAAGTTATTGAGTTCTGGCCATCCGTTAGGGGTGCGATCACAATCAGCTCTCTTGTTTTCTTGGGCGGTGCTTGTCTACTTGGGAAGGGCACCACCTAAGGGCAGGTTTACCAAGGTGGTATGAGTGCTGGGACGCAAAACAAGCGGTCTGGCGTTGATGTCCTGACCCAGCTCCATCTTCTGTGCAATTGTGTCTCTCTTTTTTTCACGATAATTGTTCAACGTTCATAAGATCTGAAGGTTTGCACGGTGAAAATACAAATTAAAAGGTTTACGGTGACAACATGTAGGCCTACATCATCCCTTAGATGATGTAGAGACGGAGTATGGCTCTGTGAAGAGCCGATAACTCAACGTCTCGAGTAGTCTGTACTCTGCCTCCTTCCCAGTCAGATTGCCAGTCAGTGTTGTTGCTCCTTTAACATGTTTGACTTTATACTTTTCCGAAAATTTGAGAGTAAAAGCCGCCAAAGCCACAGCCAGAGCCCCCTGGTCGCCGCGGCTAAAAAAGGGGGAGAAATCGCGTGGACTGGAAGAGTCAGGAAATACCAAGTAGAAGGTTTGCGGTGACCTGCCGGTATATCATCCCTTTAAGAGAAGAAGTGGCTCTGTAAAGAGCCGGTAACTCAACGGTTCTCTTAGGAGACGGTATAGGCCTACTAGGTGTCACCGCTGAACAAGGCACTTATACACGTGACTCGAGACCCTGTCAAGATGCCACGCCTATAGGCCTAAGTGTCGCTTTCGCTGATGTGATTTTGTTTTCTATCACGGAAAAAAAACGCATTAGCGTCATCCGAGATTTTTTTTTCTTTCGCTCGAGTCTTAAGATTTCTTCAATTGGTTACGGCGCGATTTACGTCCGGCGTTGACGTCATCTGCTCGACTGCGAAGCGATGTGAAAAGCGAGGGTTCGGGCGAGAGAGAGAGAGAGGGAGGGGGGTTACTTCGGCTTCGATTCCAACCTGGCCTTGCCTACTATCTCTTGGGATCTTTCTCCAAAAAATGTGGAGGGGGGCGTGACGTTTCCATCCCGGCAGGACCTTTCTCAAAGGCGCGGAGTGCTTTTGAGAACGGTCCTGCAAGGGTCAAAACGTCAGGCTCTTCTCATACTGCAGATGTGCCTTTTGTGTCGCCTAAGTCAGTAAGCGGTATGCACCATCTTCGTACGATTCTTACTAAAAGCCTTTCGTTAAACACACAAGATGAGACTGACGATGCAGAGTACATTTCTCAGTTGAATAATCTTTTTTTTTCAGAGGATTATCATTTCCTCTCCTTTTATCATTCTCGCATGTTCCTGAACTTCAACAATTTGAAAGCCATTTCTTAAGATATCTGTTATTTATTTCGTGTTTTACCAATCAGTCCGTTGAGAGTGTCGTAGTCACTGCATGTACGTTTCCCCTTCGTTTGATTTCTATCAATACCCTTGTACATGTTAGAGGATTGAGCTTGTATAAGGTTATTATAGTAACCTTGTTTGATATTGTGTACTTGTACATTCTTCATTCTCCATCTCCGGACCTAAAAATTGGAACGCTCTTCCAACCTCCATCCGCAATGCTTCATCCACTGACCAGTTCAAAAGACTTCTTAAGACTCACCTGTTCAATAGGAACCTGTAATTTTACTTTGTTTTGTTGTTCACTGATCTCCTCTTTGTATTGTCACTCTCCCCAAGTGCTTTGCATCCCTGGAAAAGACGCTCTATAAATGCGTTTATTATTATTATTATTATTATTATTATTATTATTACATGTATCTGAGTATGAGTTCATTCTTATCAGCAACAGTTAGCTGCGTTTCTTTGCTAATGCATGCACCTATGCATCGATGGAAAAGGCAAGCGGGTAGTCTTCATTGGTCGTTGGAAGAGACAGAGTGCTGCGAGGAAATGAATCAATAATGCGTTTGGGAAGATTAAACAATAGTTATTTAGTGCCAGGAATACCGCGGACTAAAACCAGCACTTAAAAACACACTAAGCCCGTGCCTAGTACGTAAACAGCGATGATGCAACGCAATGTACATGCGAGAGACAGAGAGCAGGGGAGAAAAAAGAGAGAGAGAGGGGGGGGGGTGGAGAGAGAGGCGGAGAGAGAGGGAGAAAGAGAGATAGAGATGGAGAGAGTGAGAGAGAGGGGGGTGGAGAGAGAGGAGGAGAGAGAGGGAGAAAGAGAGAGAGAGGGGGGGAGAGAGAGGGAGAAAGAGAGAGGGAGAGGGGGAGAGAGAGTGGGAGAGAGAGAGGGGGAGAAGAGCGAGAGAGAGGAGAGAGAGGGGGATGGATAGAGAAAGAAACAGTCAGAGGGAAGCACAGAGACACAGACAGAAAGTGGGGAACAGGTAGACATACCAGGGAGAAACAGGGAAGTGCCGAGAGACCGATACAGAGACAGAAAGATACGGAGAGTGAGAGGGAGCGAGAGCGGGAGACAGGGAGGGGGGGACAGAGGGGGGGACGGAGAGGGGAGGCAGAGAGAACAAGAGACGGAGGAGAGAGGAGAGAGAGAGAGGGGAGAGAGAGAAGACCCATCCGTTCGTGCGCATTCGGATAGATTAATTGGTTGGAGTGTGACGCTTCCGACAGGATCCAGAGACCGCTCGTCAAATTGCGCGTGCTGATTTGACGCCAATTAGCGATGCACGACTCACTCTGTGCACACATCACCCCCCCCCCCCCTTCACAAATTCAACCCTCTCTCACTTGTTGGGCTCGAACGCGATATTACGCAAGCGGTTCCGTCCGTCCAGAAAATAAAACAACCACAAATCAAATAAAAAAACAAATACCACTGCAATCGTCTCCGCTGCAGGGTCGCCTCGCGAACACCGCAAGCACCAATCAACGGGATTAATTAATCAATGGGCTGATTAGATTTGTACACGGAGGGAGACCGCAGAATGCTTTTGAGCGCCACAAAAAATCTTAATCACCAATTAAGGGAGCGCAGTGGATTCCTACGTAGCGGAGAGCACGCAACGACGCCAATATGGCACGCAGCTGCACGCATTGTGCGTACCACGCTGGTCGCTTGCAAAACCAAACACAAATGTTCGGTTTGAATTTTTCGGATGTGAATTATAGATGTTTTTTTCATCTCCGCCTTGGTATAGTGGATGATAGATGAAGTCTAGTACCGAGTTTCTCAAAGATTCACAAGATTCGAGCAGGGCAAGGCCTCATTGAATTACATTCTCCACCATGCACGCAAACATCATGCTATAGTGTATCTATCTCAAAGATCCTCATGCACCAAACGGCAGTGAGAATCAGTACCATCGCTGTGCACGATGAATGGTCATTTTCAGGGCATTGCTAGTTTGCAGTGCCTTGCGTTTCTGGAAATCCCACGTGCAGGGTATTAGGGAATCAGTAATACGATGCGAAATATGTGACCTGGCACAACGACATGAGGAATATCCCACCAAACACTTTTTGAGAAAACAACGCCTGAAGTCAAAGTATCTTCTTAATTTGATTACAAACCAATTTTCTTTTTTGTGTATTTTCGGAAATATTAAGTATTAGAGGATATTATATATTGATATCATTTCAAAGCTAATGGTATACGCTTTCACATCACATATGAGCGGTCTTTCCAGTACGCAGTGTATGCATTCAAGTGAGCAAAATGGCTATTCGCAATATCGGAAGTAATGTTATTGGGAGATTGAAGGTTAAGGACATGCTTCGTATCAAAGGACATGATATAGGCCTAAGTCATATTGAAATCAATCAAGTGCATCCACATTTTGTGTAGTACATCCCTTTCTGCTAAGTCTAAGTAAAACAGGGAAGGGGAGTATTTTGGATTACAACACTATTAGCTTGGATTTGTCGATTTTGTTGTGAAAAAAATGGGAGTGATATACAAAAATGTTGCAAACTGCTTACTGACTTAAATTACCAAAATGTAAATCTTAAAATTTAGTGGGTCTGACGTTTCGATCCTAGCAGGACCTTTCTTAAAGGCACACTTTAAAAAGAAATTTTAAAAATGGGAGTGAAAGATTTCGGAAATATATCAACAGTACACTATAATGACTGTATAGAAAATGTCCATTTACCAATTGCGTCCGTGTAAAGTTTCTCATTATAAAACCTCACGATGTGCTGCAAGGAGGGTTTCTGCTTTTGCTTGTTATTGATTGACAACGCAATGATTCGACACGAGTGCAGTTGACATCTGCATCCTTGAATCAAACTGGTCAGCCTGGATGAACGGGACGAATGCGGGTATTTCTAGGATTTGTCTAGGCCTCAGTCCTTTTACCAAATGAAGGCTTAGGCTCGGGCTTAGGCTTCGGTCATTATTTCTATTACCAGTTACAGGCATCTGGAAACAAGCGTTTCACACATCGTTGAACACAAAGCCAACAAACCTTCAAAGTCGGCGACAAACCACAGCCTGGACTTTCAGGTTTTTGTCAGACGCGAAGACGAAGCCTGAGCCCGAGCCCGATCCATGGATTCATGAAGAGCCCAATACTCCCCTTCTCATAGCGTGACGCATTACGAAGTCTTCCATAACTGGGAGGGAGCCATCTGTATTCGAGTCTGCAGAGGAGAATGATATAAATGAGCGGGAAGAGATCGAGTAATGAAGCAGACGATTGCCCTCCCCGTAAGGCCGTTGCCTATTGCATGGTAACATTGCGGGAACCTCGTGCGTCCAGGTCACTGATTTATGAGGAGGGACCGAACGTGAATAAGCAAAACAATAATTATGGCAGTGACACATGTAATTGACTTGCAGTGTTCAGCGTGGCGTTACGTCGACAACGCCTCAGCGCTATATATCTGATATCAGCTGGCACATTGCCAGGGTCACGCACGCGCGGAGAGATAACATATACGGTTAAATATACGGCGAAAAGGAACGCAGTGGCTGTTGTTACGGCAGTCGTCCGTGTGGTTCCCTGACTTCACAGTATTTGTCAGGATGTTTAGCTCTTGGAACCAGACTATCAGCTAATAGACTGGTTCAACCAGCCTGCAATGCTGACGAAATACAATCAAGTCAGGGAACCACACGGACGACTGCCGTTATAACAACAGCCACTGCGGAAAAGGAAAGATCTCTCTCGTTTAAAGAGGACGACTATCCGTAACGTGACGTCCCATCAATGATTTAGCCTATGAATTCAACCATTTTTGGGGGTGATAAAATGTAAGAATATCAAAATTTCGCTCTTTGAGAAATGCCCTGCTGGGATTGAAACGTCCTTATATTGTTGATATGTTTCAGTTTGGTCATTTTAGTCAGTAAGCAGTTTGCAACATTTGTGCATATGCTATTACGTTACTCTATAATTATTATCTTGTCAAAAAGATCATCGGTTGAGTGCCGGTTGAATTCATCCGACCGATAACATTTCCCCGGTGGAAAGCCGATTGTACTGGACTCTGGGGTGAAAAATACACGATGGCTATCCGGTGGAAGCGACATTGGACGGGTCATATCATCCGATACCCAACCGATGATCTTTTTGACAATAGGCCTTATGTTTATATGATTATTTGCACGCATTTCGCGAAACTGCCAGTGCATCTTTCGCAATTCAATGACCACAGGTGCAAAACATAAGTGCGGCATCGTATAGTTGAACATAACCACATAACATAGCCTCATGCATTTTAATAACTGAATAGGTTTTAAACCTAATGAAACCCTCGCTTTTCTGTTGTTTCCAGACTGGTTCCAGTATTTATTTGTTTGTTTTTAACTTCTTGGTTCCAGTATTTGTTTGTTTGTTTTTAACTTCAATCAACATGAAACGAGTGGCTTTCCCTTCTATTCGCTGGGGAAATAATGCCAATCTAAGACTCGTGCATAATAAGCACATCAAATCATGCAGTGAACGAATTGCGTGTGGCGGTTGTATCGAAGCGATTATTTCTGTAAACAAAAATCGAGAGCCACAGGGCATGTTGGTTATAGCCGAATGTTCGGTATATCGGTGTTCGTTAAAGGGACGTTTCTCTATACGTTGCCAGACATTAAAACGCTGAGTCGGGAGCCCTCGGAAACTTGCAGTTGCCACACATAGGGTGTCGGCCAATGAACTGCCGTACTTGTCCGCATTATCTTAAGCTACCGGTATAGGATTAGGATTTGACTAGCTTAGGATTCGACGACAACTATTATAATAACACATCAGCTTCGAATTCGAGAATGTCAACACGTGGGTGTATCCATAGTGTATCCGACTGTGTATCCGATCTTTCTTTTCCCCATTCTTTTGTGTAGCGAGGTGGCTTCTATTAGTTGCCCTTATACTTGCCTCTTCCCATCCCGGCAACCCATGCAGCGACTCAATCAGTCCGCGCTCTCTCCCGAGTCTCCTGGGATTCGTCTCAGAGACGACACTCTGTACTCAGCATCTCGCGCTTTCACTCTCCATGCATTTTAAATGATTGGGTCATCGTGCCTGTCCCGTAATGGGTCTCTTCTCTCTCCATCTCTCTCTCTCTCTCTCTCTCTCTGGGTCTCTTCTCTCGCTATCTCTCCCTCTCTTTCTCTCTCCCTCTCTCTCTCTCTCTCTCTCTCTCTCTCTCTCTCTCTCTCTCTCTCTCTCTCTCTCTCTCTCTCTCTCTCTCTCTCTCTCTCTCTCTCTCTCTCTCTCTCTCTCTCTGGGTCTCTTCTCTCGCTATCTCTCCCTCTATCTCTCTCTC
>OX465114.1:17634285-17641785 GCA_949987565.1 Luidia sarsii | reverse complement strand
AGAGACAGACAGACACAGACAGACACACTGACACACAGACAGACCGAGGCACACAGAGACACACGGGCAGAGAAAGAAGGGGAGATCGAGAGACAAAGGAGGACAGAGACAGCGAGAGACATAGAAGTGGACAGAGACATATGGAGACAGCGATAGAAAGAGAGAGCCAAAGAAAGACAGCCTGGGGAGAGAGAGGGGAGAGAATGTGGGACTGAGAGAAAGAGAGAGACAGAGGAAGAGGCAGGGGCAGAGGAAGAGGCACAGGCACAGGCGAAGTTAAAAGACAGGGGCAGGGGCAAGGGCAGGGGCAGGGGCAGGGGTAGGGGCAAAGGCAGGGGCAGGGGCAGAGGCAGAGGCAGAGGCAGAGGCAGAGGCAGAGGCAGGGACAAAGGCAAGGGCAGGTGCAGTGGAAGGGGCCGAGACAGTGGCAGGGGCTGGAGCAGGGGAAGAGGCAGGGGTCGAGGAAGGGGCAGGAACAGGGGCAGTGTCAGGGGCAGAGACACGCAGATGCAGTGAGACACAGTTTCCACTCCCTTCGTTTGACACTCTTGCAAATTGCAAGTTGTCAAATGGAATGACGAAAAAGCAATAACATTTGGCTGATACTAAAAAAACGCGACAACTTCAGAGAGTTTGGCTGACACCCATCACTTCCAACTGTGCATCTGTGCGTCATTTCCAAGGCTTTATTGATTTTGTCTGGCCATTGTAAAGGGGGTGGGGCTTAGAGCGACGTCTTCGAAAACCAACACCGTCTCACAATATCAAGTCAGACGCGTGCAACCCAAGTGCAAGTAGTCACACCATAACTGTCTTTCTTCCATTGTGCAACACGCAACCTTGACGGGTTCATATGAGGCGCAATGATTTCCACTTAACCACCCGTCGGGCGGTCGCGCAGCGCTCTCAGCAACAACGACCGGACGGAGGTGTTGAAGTGTAGCATTCCACCGCCAGAAGCCTTCCGTGGAAATGCCTCGGATGCCTATCGGATTGTCTCATCCGATGGGGGACGGCCGCCTCTCTGCAAGCGCAGGCGTTTTAATTCGAAGATGATTGCGGGCACCGGTGTCACTTTTTGATGGCGGGAGGTCATTCACCTCCGGTTTGCCGATCCGACAATATGAATGGGAAATTAGACACGACAGAAACCGGAGGAGGAGGACGACGAAGAAGAGGATGAGGAGGAAGAAGAGGACAAAGAGGAGAAAGAAGAATAGGCGGGGAGGGGGAAGAGGAGGAAGTGGGAGAGGAGAGGGGGAAGGGGGAGGAAGGGGAAGAAGAGGGGATAGAAAAATAGGCGGGGAGGGGGAGAAAGAGGAGGAAGAAGAAGAGGAAGAGGAAGAGGCACGTATTGGGAGGAGGAGGAAGGGGGAGGAGGGGGAAGAGGAAGAAGATGAGGAAGAAGATGACAAAGAATAATAGGCGGTGACGGGAGGAGGGGGTAGGGGAGAAGGAAGAAGAAGAGCAAGATGAGGCAGGTATTGGGAGAAGGAAGGGGGAGGGGAATAGGGGGAGGAGGGGAGGAAGAGGGGTATGAAGAGGAAGAAGAAGAGGTTGGGAGGGGGAGGAGGAGGAAGGGGAGAAGGAAGAAGTGGCGGGGAGGGGGAGGAAGGGTAGGAGGGGAGGAGGAGGGGAGGAGGAGCAAGAAGAGGTGGAAGAAGAGGGAAAAGAATACTAGGCGGGGAGGGGAGGAGGAGGAATGGGAGGAGGAGGGGAGGAAAAGGAAGAACAGGAAGAAAAGAACAAAGAAGAGGCGGGGACGGGGAGGAGGAGGGGGTGGAGGGGGAAGGAGAAGTAGGAGAAGAAGAAGTAATACTTAACCAAACAAATTAATCAGTCTTGACCGAGAATCCCAAGATACTACCTTACTTTTGCTCCCTCCTGCCCATCTGCCAAGCTTTTTTTCGGGCCTCGGCGATTACTATCGATAAGCCGACCGTTCCCCCGTCACGCTAGACCTATGGAGCGTGGTATCCTCTATTCAAACACCCGGTGGCCATCCCGTGATTTCCCAGGCGGGCGTTGCGGCATGTCGCCCGGCCACATCGGCGGCTGACCGGCCGAGAGGAGAGAGACACAGGAGGGAGCGGGGAGGGGGGGGGGCGAGAGCACCGCTTTCCCCGGCCACTCAATGTTGTCGTTTACCTCTGCCCGGGGAGAGACGGAGGGCCGGTGTGGGGAACCTTTGGTGCTTCCTTCCCCCCCCCTCCCCTAAATTTGTTAAACGCAGGAAACGTGGTCTAGAGGCGGGACTGGCGTAAACAACTGACAAGGAAAACACTTGGATCTTGTTCGTCGGCATCGGTCTGACATCGCGGTTTACTGTGGCTCACTACGAAGCCTTGATACTTTGATCATCATAATACATTGACAACGGCAATGTTCAGCGAAGATTGTTTGGGCAACAGAGACAGAGAGAGAGGAGATTGACAGAGATGGGAAGAGAAACAGAGAGGGAGAGAGACGGAGATAGAAAGGGGCACGTGTTGACGACCTCCTATAGTTGGTGGGCCCTGGTAACTGGCCTTGCTCTTCTGATTGAGCCCAGGCGAACGACAACAACTTGAGACAGCCGCACCTTTAATTGCTGCCTGCCTCATACACGCGAGAAGAAGAAGAAGAAGAAGAAGAAGAAGAAGAAGAAGAGGGATGAGGAGAAGGAGGAAGAGGAGAAAGAGGGGAAGGAGAAGGAGATAACGATGGAGAGAAACTATAGGAGTGTTAAAGAGGGAAATGGACAGTAAGAGAGAAAGATAGAGAAAGGGGAAGTCCAATGGGATTGGCTAATATCGAGAAAAAACTATACATTTGGAATGTCCAATGTCCAATATCACGCTAACTTTACTGCCGTGTCTCATCGTCTGTTTATTGTTGTTACCCTGGCAAATACTTTGCAAAATGAAATGAAAGAAAACCGAGTTGCCAATCGCCATTTCCTAGAAATCTAGAACGCTGACCATGAGGCCTATAAATCAAGTGACTCGACAATGGCCGACTGTCTGAACTCTATATTTATAAAGTGACCTCGCAAAAACGGTGCTCACATCATGCTCACATCACTGTAAAAACGGTGCTCACATCATGCACATGGATGAAGTATGTTGAGGCACATGGTGCACGATACATGCGCACGAGGTGATGCTCACTTTCACTCCATGTGCTTGAGGTACAGTAAATAGGGAGATGTTCTTGTACATGAAGCACTTCATGCACCTCATCCGATTTTGTTTTTTTTTGCTCAGGTGATTACAATGTCCCATTTGCTTGAGCTACAGTATTTCATGTGCATGAAGTACAGTAGATGCCTCCAGTGTGCATAGTACTGGGACAAATATGTGCCATTGCAGAAGTGCATGAGGTCCAGTTCGTTTTCAATACTATCTATAACCTCAGTGCAATGACGTATGCAAGTATTCGCCTTATAATGTCTGCGCACTTCATTTCCACTGCTTTTCATTCATGCCACTAGCACATGCTATGATCGTTATTCACTGATTATTCGAGTTTTTATTCACCCATTAAACGGTATATAATACTTCATCTAGGTAACATTTTGAAATCCCTGCCTCTTTGACGTAATGGCTGTCTGGGTTTTAGACATGAATGGTAAATGTTACTCAGCTGTTTTCATTGTCGTTTGGGGGGAATGAGGGTAACGTACTGTGACAATTATTTAGCTGCTCATTATAACGCAGAGGGCAAGAGTTCGACTGAGTACGTGCCTTGTATAGCCTGTCAACCTTAGACCATTATATTCTGCATATTGCGGGCGGCATGCAAGACAGTACTCTCAATCATCCTCTTTCTATCTGTTTCTCTCTCTCTCTCTCTCTCTCTCTCTCTCTTTCACTTAACATGACCCCGGGGCAAACAGTAAACCACGGCTCGGCCGAGGATTTGAAAATGAACGTGCAGCGGCGAATCCCTGCCCCCCCCCTCCCCCACGAGACGGCAGCCCGACCTAGCCAGGGCTACGCCGGTCGGGGAAGCAGAGAGCACCCCGCTGCCCTGCGGACGGTAGAGCGCAGATCAACCGCAGATCAGCGGATCTATACCTCCCCCTCCCCATCCTTGACCGAGCGGTCTGTTATGAGTCCCATCAATGTATAGCATGCTTTCACTCTATAGGTCATCGCATTGCTGCATTGCTGGTACCTCTACCGCACAGCTCAAGTGCGATAGGGTTGTAAGGACTCAGCATCCCTTACATTCAGTCATTATCATTAGGCCTACATGTATGTATGTTTGTTTCCTGCCTTTGAGATACAGTGACACTGGATTGTGCAAGTGAGGGAGAGTGTTACTTTAGTGGGCTATTGCTCACCATTTTGCTCATTTTCGTGCAGACATAATAATTGCTGGCCCGAATGTTTGGAACACTGTATGTACCCACCAACATCAGATCACGTGACTCCGGTTCGTCGTTTAAAAAGCACATGGAAACTGACTTAATGTTCTACATACTGCAGGAATGGGCCGTGGGTCTTCCATTAATCAACGTAGGCCTATATATTCGCATCACAGGTATTTTGTCCCCTCACTTCTCCCCCTCTCTTCCCCTCTCTTCCCTACCTCTCCGTGTCTCCCACTCTCTCCATCTCTCAATGTCTTTCTATCTTTCACCTATTTCCATCTCTTACCCCATATCCAAACCCCCTCTCTCTCTATCTTTCCTCTCTCTCCCTCTCCATCCGCCCCTCTCCACCCACCTCCTCTCTCCCTCCCTCTATCTCCCCCTCTTCCACTTTTTCCTCTCTCCCCTCTCCCTCCATCCCTCTCCACCACTCCCCCTCCCCTCCCTCTCTCTCCATCTCTCTCTCTCTCTCATCTCCCTTTCTTTCTCCCTTCCCCTCTCTCTCTCTCTCCCTCTCTATTCCTCCTTTCCTCCCCCTCTTTCCCCCCCTCTCTCTCCCTCCCTCTCTCTCTCTCCCTCTCTCTCTCCGTCCCTCCCCCTCCCTCTCTCTTCCTTCTCTCTCTCTCCCTCTCTCTCTCTCCCTCCCTCCCTCCCTCCCTCTCTCTCCCTCTCTCTCTCCGTCCCTCCCCCCTCTCTCTCCCTCCTCTCTCTCTCCCTCCTCTTTCCTTCTCTCTCCCTCCCTCCCCCTCTCTCCCTCTCCCTCCCCCTCTCTCTCTCCCTCCCCCTCTCTCTCTGTCCCTCTCTCTATCTCCCCCCTCTCTCTCTGTCCCCCTCTCTCTCTCTCTTCATCTCTTTATTTTTTCTCCATCTTTCTCTCCCTCTTTCTCGCTTTATCCGCACTCTCTCCCTTCCCATCGCCCTCTCTCTTTCTCTTTCTCTCTCCCTATTTCTTTCCCCTGTCTGTCTGTCTCTCCGCGAATAATTACCACGACATAAGCCTAAATGGTTTCGAGCGTCCTGATACATCAATGGGACCGAGGCTTCTATTATTTCGTCGTTTGCCTCTTCTTCCTCTCTGGGAACATGTCCGGATGGCGAGAATGCCATCACCTGCTCCCGCTAATCTTCGGCGCGTCGAGAAGTCAGGACGCCAGCGTGGTGACGTCACTGATCGGCTCCACGTCTATCTCTTGCATGCTTGAGCAACCGATACATCACCCACACGTTTCGACCATAGCCTGTTGGAAGTGAGTACAAACAGGCAGTCGGGGGGAAAATAAACTCGAGCATGTCCCAATTATTGGTGCCTTGCAGCCTGCGGGTTGTCTCAGCTCGGTAGAGTGTGCGTCTTCACGCGTATCGGAAATTGAGGACACACCCGGTGGCAATTTCATAGAGCCGCTTAAAAGCACCAACATTTGCTTAAAGGCCCTATACAACATTGGTAAAGGTCAAAAGATTACCACAGTTTGTGTGTTAAACAATAAAACATTCCAAAAAAGCCATACTGCGAATGTTTTAGCTCAAATGGTGATCCGTGAAAGTAGAAACATGCAAACAAAACGTCAGGGTTTACGCACCGTTCTGTAGTGTAAGAAATAGTTTGTTACGCACGAGTAATAAACTATTTGTCGATGTTTGAGTGAAGATTTATCGAGAGGTACAGCATCCCAGACCGTAAGATTTTAAGATGAGGATTCTATCATGACCATCCACAAACTGTAAATTATAGGGAAATCTTTGCACATCGCTGTTTTCCGATCTTCCTAATGTTGTATTGGCCTTTAACTATGAAACACCTTCCTCAATAGAATCAGGTTGCCAGCCGAAGTTCAAATCCCATAGCATTCTAAGCAGTGAAGCACCCAATATTTGAATTACAAGTAAAGCGCAGCAAGCATCAAGTGGACTTTGCTTGGCATTCTTGGCATTATTAACCAGAAAGAAATGTCTTGCTGAGCAGGTTTTCAAGCTTAAAGCCCCTACACCACATTGGTCAGATCGAAACACAGAAATGTTCACAGATTTACATGAAACTTATACAGTTCGAAGATGGTTATAGTAGAAACCTCGCACTGAAATATTTCTGCCTAAAATAGTGTATTTTGTAAAAGAAAACGTTTACGTCTCACCGAGATCTAAACTATTTTTTCGAAACAGTACGGCGTTGAATGCTGCATTTTCGCAAAACAAATGAAGCGGTTTTCACGATGTTCTCGAGACTCGGTTGGCGGATTGAGCTGAAATTGTCACAGGTGTGCAATTTCATGCGTATGTTGGATCAGACAACGTATGGATGCTATTCTTTGACCTCGACCAATGTTGTGTAGGGGCTTGAAGCAACTCTATTAAATGGTTCCCCTGCAGTCGACGAGATCATGGTGTCCTCCGCGCAAGACGCTTATGTTCAGACTGTTACGAGCACTGAGATTCCTCTGGGCATGTCAAACAAAAAAAGAACCATTGCTTTTTCCCTATCCCCCAACTTTTCCTAGGGCGAAGAGGAGCATGAGAAATGTTACCAGGACAGATTTCTCTGTTTTGGTTTTTGCTTCTGCTTTTCCGCCTCTTCAGCAATGCGGAAAAGCCTTACTATTTGTTCTGATTTTTCCCCTGCTTCTTCTTCTTCCTCTTCGGCCCAAATGCCATCGACAACGTACTATTGGCATTCTGCGCAGGATATCTATTCGTTTTAATATTTCGTTTGGGGGGGAGGGGGTCAAAGGCTATCTACCGGATGAGTTGCAATCTGTGTTTCCGAAGGGGGTCGCCGGTGTCGATGTTTCGAAGAGTAAGCTTTGGTCGTCACTCACATGAAGGAGGGGGTATTAGGTACGGGAGAATGGCCGGGTGTATACGAATAGGAACGAGGTTGATATAGCCGCTAGGCGGATTCAGAAATGGGAGAGGATTATTTTTCGCCGCGAATGCGAGCATACATCCGGATGGCTCGTGGAAAAAAACAATGTTCTTACTAGAGTGATTGATGCGTACATTAAAACGGCGTATACGAAATAAACTTGCTGTTGTAACACCTCGCTGGCAATTCTCCAAGGTGTCGGTAACACATTGGCATAATTTCACAGAGCTGCTCATGCACGGAAATCTGCTACCACTGCTGCTACTGCTACTGCTACTGCTAC
>OX465114.1:17584285-17631785 GCA_949987565.1 Luidia sarsii | reverse complement strand
TGTAACTGTTACTACTGCTACTGCTGTAACTGTTACTACTGCTACTGCTGTAACTGTTACTACTGCTACTGCTGTAACTGTTACTACTGCTACTGCTGTAACTGTTACTACTGCTACTGCTGTAACTGTTACTACTGCTACTGCTGTAACTGTTACTACTGCTACTGCTGTAACTGTTACTACTGCTACTGCTGTAACTGTTACTACTGCTACTGCTGTAACTGTTACTACTGCTACTGCTGTAACTGTTACTACTGCTACTGCTGTAACTGTTACTACTGCTACTGCTGTAACTGTTACTACTGCTACTGCTGTAACTGTTACTACTGCTACTGCTGTAACTGTTACTACTGCTACTGCTGTAACTGTTACTACTGCTACTGCTGTAACTGTTACTACTGCTACTGCTGTAACTGTTACTTCTGCTACTGCACTCTCTTGAGATGGCTGCCACCGATCTGAGTGGGGCATGCAGGAATGTTCGAGATGCTTCGTATCTTATACTCTGGTAACGTCAGTAAGTTGACATTACAAGTTTCTATTCCTGACAATGTCACTCCGGGGAAAATTCAATGCAGTCATGTTAGAGCAAGATATGCCAGCCACACATCACGCGATACTCGTTGCATCTCATGACTTGTCTCCAAGTATTCCATGTCTTGCATGCAATACAAGCGGGACAGATCTTATTAAGTGCGACTATCCATTCTGATCCAAGTCTCCGTGCTTGAGAGCCGCTATGGAAACGCTCCCTCCAGCTGAAACCCAGTCTTGAAATATACTCCTGGAGATTCCGGGCAGTTAAAGAAGATACTTTCCAAATATCATAAAGATTGGGAAAAGGGGAACCGATCACAACACACGTTGGACCGGCTGTTCGCATTTCATGGATTTCTCGTTAGGGGCGGGGAATGTATCTGGGTTGTTGTGTCTGCAATCCATATCAAGAACGAACAGATTTGCCAGACTTAAAACGAGACTGACACCTCGGGAGAAACAACATGGTTGGCAGTCAGGCGTCCTCCCTCCCTCCTCCTAGCCAGACATCTGCTGGTTTGGATTTTCTAAATGGAAATTGATAGATTAATTTTGAGGGGCGGGCGGGGGATTTTTCAAATCGTTGGGAGATGCCTTTTCAAAATTGTATCGATGATTCTTGAGCGGTGCGTCAGTACGTGGTTACCGTGTTTGGATTAGGGTAGTATTATAGAGCCGTGACCTATGCCCTACGTGCTGGTTAACTCATCGCCCATGATTGCCGAAGGATTTATCGGTGCCTTGAAGAAACTATTCGCGAGATCCCCAGCGAAGGCCGTTGCCTTGTCATCCACAACCCTCTTTTTTCTCGAAAACCCGGCTTAGGCTTCGGCTCCGGCTTAGTCTCTGTTTTCCAAAAGCCGAAAAGACAGGTTGGCGAGTTCTTCGTTGAAGCTGAGGCGTTGGATTTCTTTTTTTAACGCAGTGTAAAATTCAAAAATGAAGTCAAATGCCTCCCAATTTGCATGCCTTCTACTTTCAAATGGACGAAAGAAAGAACGGCAAAGCCGGAGTTTCAGCCTAAGCACGGTTTTGGAAAAGGGCCATGCAGTACGTCTGCTTCGCCGTGAGCTGGCGAATCATTCTGGGACGTAACGATCCCAATGTAAACCCTTGTCCGCACTAGACCCTTTTTCGGTAAAACTTACCGAGACGATGGGTAACTTTTTCCCATTCAAAGTCCAGTGCGGACGGCCTATCTACTACTTATTGTTTTGGGGAGGGGGTCAAAGGCTATCTACCGGATGAGTTGCGTTCTGAGTTTCCAAAGGGGGTCGCCGGTGTCGATGTTTCGAAGAGTAAGCTTTGGTCGTCACTCACCTGAAGGAGGGGTATTAGGTACGGGAGAATGGCCGGGTGTATACGAATAGGAACGAGGTTGATATAGCCGGTAGGTGGATTCAGAAATGGGAGAGGATTATTTTTCACGGCGAATGCAAGCACATATTCGAATGTCTCGGGACGTTTTCCGCGTTTCCACTGTTGCCAAATCCAGCCGTTACTTCTATACTTGCCATAACTGCTTCTCAGGAAAAGTTGCTTGGTCACCTTCTTTCCCAGAGACGATAGGTCCGGTGTGGACAGTGCATCCAGATCGAGTCGGTAAAAGCGGCAAACGGGAAAGCGTATACAATTATAGACCTTTCTTTCGTTTACAAACTTTGACGGGAAACCCACACATGTCCGCATGGTTCGCAAGATTTCAGGATTATCATAACTACGTACGGTAGGAGACACCCGGTGCTGTCCGATATTGACCAAATTACCGAAGATCATTCCTATGTTCCAGTTTCACAGGTCAAAAATTTGACATCCTCTTATGCCAACCATCTGGACACATTATCAAGTGTAAGATATAACGACAAATCGATGGTTAAATCTCAGAACGGGAAAAGAATCGTTCCAAATCGCTTCTGTATCGTTTGCGTTGCTGCAGCAACAGCAACAATAACTTAATACCACTTTCAATCACAGAACACCATTCAGAACAATATAATGTAAACTTGAATTGTTGGCGGCGTGCCAAGGCTTGGGGAAGTTCCGTTATGTTGTATTATGGATGTATACAAAGTTCGTGCCGCTGCCAACCAAACATGTGTTTGTCACGTGACTCGTGACGTGGCAAAAGAAAGGTCTATACGTCAGGCCCAGCATCCGGCCGTGAGAACGCCGACATATAAGCGTCACGACGTATGGCACTTAACCACCGTGGCTAAGCTATAAGTGCGCATGCGCGAAGCCAGGTTTTGCTGAGGCCTCCCCCATTCATTCATTCATTAATTTGTTCATTCATTTCTCAGGTAGTTACAGGCACAAGCACGAAACAACCCTATCCCTTATCCTAATCCTAACCCTAACAACCCTAATCCTGAACCTAACCCTAATCCTAATCCTAATCCTAACTCTATCAGTAACGCTAACAACCCGAACTCTAACTCTAACCGTAACCATAACCCTAACTGTAGCAACCTAAGCCTAACCTACGCTGGTTTACAAAACACGTCCTTGTATAGTCCCCACACACTTTACGGGGTACCAGCATGGCTCAACGACGGTGGTTAAGCGTCATATTTCGGTCCCGTTATATATCTCATCATACTGTAATACTACACAGGTCACAACGCATGCGTTTTGCATCGTTTTAGTCATTATATACTGCCAGCTCGGTTACTTCGACCACGTTCTCGGTAAAAATAAAAAAAATGTCGAAAGTGGCCATAATTATTTCATTTCACCATCATCTCGGTAAAACCTTCCCCCCAAAAAAGTCTAGTCCGGACACGACCTATTTCAAACAAATAACAGAAACATTAATTGTGACATTATTTCTGTTAAATCAAGAGCATGTGTTGGGCAAAAAAGCTTTTGCCTAACGCACTCTACCTGATGTGTGGGGTTTGTTACGGTGCATGATAATAAGCATCTGATACGATTTATAGTCTAAGAAAGGTTGAGTTTCGCATTTGCCCAAACATGACCTTTCTGTGGCGAGATCAGCATGGCTTACGCTGCTGTGCCCTCCATGCGTGACGCGCACTCAATTCACCGCCCAGTGTATCAATCCATATATGTGACCCGGCACAGCATAATGAGGAATAACCCCCACTTTTGAGATTTTGAGATTTTCTAATGATGTGAAAGAGTATACCATTAGCTTTCAAACGATATCAAAATTATTTCCGTGTGCACTTTGCTGTAAATAGTACAAAGGGACTTCGCTCGTTCATTTGGTACCAGAAACAATATAGCAGCGCCATTCTAACTCCTCGAAAGCGGCAATTCAAAAAGGCAGTAACTTTACATTTTCATTGAAAACAGTACACAAACACTCCCCCGAAATCCTTGGTTTTTTTTCAACATTTAGAGACGGATTTCGGAAAAATCCTTTGGACATCATATCATATCCTCCAATACATTAACCTTCCGAAAATACAAAAAAAAAAAAAAATTTTTTTTTTTTTATCGAATTGAGAAGATATTTTGACTTCAGGCGTTGTTTACTCGAAAAGTGTTTTGGTGGGATATTCCTCATGTCGCTGTTCCGGGTCACATATGTATTATGTCACCTGTCACCTGTTGTCACCTGTCACCTGTTTTTAATTCGATTAACCCTGCAGGTGTTTGGATACAGAAAATGGACACCATCGGCACGGTAATATTTGATGGAGAATTAACTCTATGATAGGCCTATAGGTAAAACAAAAGCAACCAGCATGGATTACATCAATGGGCGTTTGGTGAGCCAAGGCATTAGCGAATCGTGCTCCTTTTCACCAAACTTACGATGGAATCGGAAGACGATGAGCGATGCGCGGAAACCATACGACCTATCACAACGTACGATGGGTTATCCGTCGCAAGTGGAGGGAGCCAATACGGAAGCCAATACAGCTAGCGGCTAACAGGCAATTTCCATCAGAATTGTGTCATCTGATCCCATTACATTCGGTCCCTGCCTCGTCCATCGGTCAACGATTTGCGCATAATCACTAAAAAATATTGATTAAATAGACTAATATTATGTGTAGGCCTAATGCAAACGGAAATTAGCCCAATTCCCCTTGGACTATACAGCGGCATAAAAATAAACGAAGTTAGACCACTCGGGCTTTCGATCCAGGCAGGACCCTTCTCGACCTCTTCGATAAATGAATCTTGGACATTTTAGAGAACCCGGCAATTCGATCGTGATATTTGAGAGATCATCTTGCTTGGATTGCATCATCGGTCCATGGCTTTGAATGTTTCTTTTTATACATATTTAGATATCATTATTTGTATTATAACAGCCACGTATATATGTAAATCTTAGAAATGCAGAGGGCATGATGTTTGAATCCTATTAGGACCTTTCTTTCTGCCCCTGAGAAAGGTCCATGCAGATTTGTGAAATTCCCTTAGTCCAGTCTTTGACAATTTCTCTACTTTTTTCCTGCCATGATCCAATTTATGGTTGATTGGTTCTGACTGGCGCCCCCACCGCGGCAAAGTTGACTATTGGGGAATTAAGGTCACCGTCTAAGGGCTGGATAGGTCAGATGGTAAGGCCTCTTGTCAAAAAGATCATCGGTTGGGTATCGGGTGATTTGACCCGTCCGATGTCGTTTCCACCGGATAGCCATCGTGTATTTTCACCCCAGAGTCAGGTACAATCGGCTTTCTACCGGGGAAAATTTTATCGGTCGGATGAATTCAACCGGCACTCAACCGATGATATTTTTGACAAGAGACCTAAGAACGCTTGTACAGAAAACCACTGGCCTATGCAGACAGGAATGTTCCCAGTCCATTTTTCATTTCAATTTGTTAGACCAGTCGTAATCCAATGAACTCCAAAGTCATTTCGAGTGCATGACCGTATCGAAATAAATGCTCGTAAAATAATTATGAAAAGGGTCGATTTCTTTCTCGAAGACGCCCACCCCACCCGTACAAAAACACCTCCCTCACATTTCTAAAAATTGAAACATATCTGGAAGCGTCTATCTGAAGGGATATATCAGTCGGGCAATGTTATCAAAACAAACCCATAATCTACACAAATATAAACAATCGAAGTGGAAATGCCAGGACGTTAAGTCGCAACTGCAAAAATAGAATGTCTGTATATAGCGGCTGTTACCTTTTTACGGAGGTATTTCTCCTTGGGGAATGACAAAAATCCCGCACGAGCAAACTGAATAAGAACGCGTGGGTGTATGCACGGGAGTTAGTCTGGTTTTCTTGCCAGATGTCAAGTGCACTCGAGTTGTCCGTGCGCGATAAGTCTGTCCGTGCCTTCACCTTGACGTTCTATTTCAGGGCCTCTAGATACGAGATATTGTCCATCAACGCCGCTGTAAAGTAGCTGCTCTATCGATGCACGTGTGCGATCCCCCCCCCCCTTCTCCCCCCTCGCCTCTCGCTCAGACACATAAACACGTGCGACGCTTTGAAATGACGTCAGGGAAGGACGACGAGCGCATGCGAGATTACGTTTCTGTCAGAACTGAGGTCAGAAGTGGCCGGTAACAACATTGACTAAGATATACATGTACCAACTTTCCAATGTGGGAGGATGACTGGTCCGTGGGCAAGAAATATGCTGTCCAGTGGCAAGTTGCTTGAATATACAGTTAATACAATATTAATAACCTCTGCCTTTGAGAAAGGTCCTGCTAGGATCGAAACGTCAGATCCTGTAACTTTTGAGACGATATAAATTAATATTCTGTTCGTTTCCATTCGTAAAAAAAGTGCTCCATGATGATTAAACATCGTTTGAAAATGAGAAAGTAAAACAAACGAACATTGGTCTTTCGCGCGCTCAACCTCGATCGAGTTCTGTGTGAAGGATACCTGCCTGTCTGTCTGCATGCCTGCCTGTATGCATGTATGCTTACCTGCCTGCAAGTCTGCCTGCATGCATGTATGCATGCTTACCTGCCTGTTTGCCTACCTGCCTGCCTACCTGCATGCCTGTCAGTGCATGGATGCCTACCTACATGCATGCTTACCTGCCTGTATGTATGCTTACCTGCCTGCCTGTCTGCCTAACTGCTCACCTGTTTGCCTGCCTGCATGTATGCTTACGTGCATGTTTACCTGCCTGCCAGCCCTTAGCCCTCCTTAATAAGTCACCCCATAAAAAACCTCCCTTCGGCTTAAACAAAACCTCCCGTCAGAAGGAAAATCTCACGGGAGTACGCACTTGAACCATGGCATCAGTGCTGTGATGAGATCAATCCAAGCCTCCCCCATAAAACACATGTTTATGATATTTGCAAATCTGGTCATATAAAAGAAAAGTAACACAAAAAAAGACAATCAATTATCTCAAAGTCGTCCATCAATAGACTGAAGTATTTTCATCTCTGTTTTTATCTGTGCGACTCAGAGGCTGAGGGAGGCAAGATGGAGGGAGGAGAGACGAACAGACTGACGGTCTTCCAGGCTTGGGCCGGCGGTAAGTTTGCACCGTGCACCGGACGGATTTTGCCCCGAAGGGAGAGAGGGGGTGGGGGACAGACGCAGAAGGTATCACAAACATCGGGGACCAAGTTTCATTACCGGGCTGTCAGCTGGGAACCGAGATTCGGCTCACAGATTGATTCCTCCTCGTTTTATTCTCTTTCGACCGTCACCCTCAGGAAGGCGGTCAGAGGAAGACCGCGTTCCCGAGGCAATTAAAACCGCCAGACAACTAGAATTGATAGATCTAGGAATGACATTAGGGTGTGGTTGTTGTATTTCGGACACTGTCCGAAATATCGGCCAGGGCACTCTGAGAGCATCTGGTCGCGTCTTCCGTGAGATTTTCCAAGATCTTAACACGAGCAGCATCCCCGGACCAAAACAACAAAAAAAACAGCGCCACAAAAACAAAATGTGACAACTTCGTGATGCATTCATGGAGTCGAGCCACACACTGCCGACCGCAGGAATGATAAAAGCCCGGGTGTCGTGACAGCGAGAGACAGCTGTTATCACAGCCGGTCACTTACGGGAGGGAGGGAGACAGGGAGACAGGGAGGGAGAGAGGGAGGGAGGGAGAGAGGGGAGGAAGGGTGAGGGGGACGGTAGGCGGAAGCAGCCGATTGCCATGCACTTGAGACAATAGGCGGGCTTCCATTTAAGGCAATATACCATCGAGGCATCCCCGATCTGCCCCAGAAGTGGACGCGGTCGAGATGCGGCGCCACGCGGGGAGTGACGAGAGTTTCGGGGAATTTTGGCGAACCAGAAACCAAATGCACGGGCGGTGGGTATGATTGATTCGTGGTTAGCGCACAGCAAAAAAGGCATGACGGACTGAGAATATAGGAAATCGCGACTGTTCGGTCACATCCCGGGGCAAGAGTGCAGTGAGAAAAAATACTCCTATCCAGTGGCCTGCACTGACGTCGAGGAAGAGCAGCAACATATTGCCTTCGTGATTTAAATTTAGGGCTATCGGACTGAATTGCTCGGCTGCATCCTATCTGACAGCTGATTTGCCAACTGACTATATAGAGGAGAGAGAAGAGGGGGGGTAGATAAAGAGAGAGAGGGAGAGAGAGAGATGTAGAGACAGAGGGAGAGAGAGAGAAAGAGAGAGAGGGAGAGAGAGGGGGTAGAGAGAGAGGGGAGATAGAGAGAGCGTAGAGAGAGAGAGGGAGAGAGAGAGAAAGCGAGGGGTAGAGAGAGCGGGAGAGAGAGAGGGGGAGAGAGGGAGAGAGAGGGGAGAGAGAGGGGGTAGAGAGAGTGGGGAGATAGAGAGAGAGAGAGGGTAGAGAGAGAGGGATAGAGAGAAAGCGAGGGGATTGAGGGAGAGCGGGAGAGAGAGAGAAGGGGAGAGAGAGAGAAAGAGAGAGAAGGACAGAGAGAGGGACAGAGAGGGAGAGAGAGAGGGGAGAGAAAGGGGGAGAGAGAGGGGAGAGAGAGGGGGAGAGAGAGGGGGAGAGAGAGGGGAGAGAGAGGGGGAGAGAGAGGGGGAGAGAGACAGGGGGAGAGGGGGAGAGAGAAGGAATCTGGTGAGAAATTTGGTCGAAAGAAAGAGGCAAAGAAAGAGGGATAAGGGGAAAGAGGAGATATAGCGAGAGAGGTGGGCAGAGAGAGAGGGAGAAAGGGACAGGGATAGGGAAGCGGAGAGATATGGGATGGAGAGGGAGAGGGAGGGAGAGAGATGGAGAGACGGGGAGGGAGAGAGAGACGGGAAGGGAGACAGGGACGAGATGGAGAGAGGTCACTGCATCTGGCTTAGTGGAAGGCTGTCAAGGCAACATTCATGGAATTCAGTCTCCCCCCTTTTCCCACGCAAAAGAAACCTCCCTCCAGTGGCTTCTGACGGATAGGGAACTGATATCCCCAAAGAGTTCCAAGTAATGTCGTGTCGAACAGTCAGTACCAAGAACTTACTTTAGAATCTCATCTTCAACACGGGAAGAAGACACCGTGACTCAAAAGTTTCCTGGGAATCAAAACAGATTCGATCTTCCTCTAGGAAAACTACACTGCTTCCATACACGAAACCAATGGCAGATTTAACTAATAATGTTTCACACGAGGGCACTTGTTTGACTTGAGAGAGAACGACATTCAAAAGCCGTCATTTTCGGTACCTTTAATTGCCAAGGGTTGGTGAACTTTAGGCGTAATGTATTATGTAATTGTAAGTGGAATCCGAAGCAATTTTCACAAGATGAAGCAAAATAGGTAAGCACGCATTTATGTTGCTTGAATTTCAAAACAATTCAAGGAGAAACGAAACTGTCTGGTAAATTAATTGATCAAACTAATTCATCGTCAGTCGGGGGCAAAGCACTGAGCATATACAGTATTCGAACAGGACTACACGTCGAGTAGGCCAAACCCTTTATATACTTTCTTCCCGACACAAAATCATATTATATATAGATTTGTTAATTTAACAAGCCAACCATAGATTTCACTTGGCCCCAACTTCACCCCAAGACTAATATTGAATATCACGCGGATAATGCATTTCGTTCGTTCGTCGAAGAATTCTACGATGGTTTAGATCGTCGGGAAAGGTGCCACCACACAGTCCACTTTCGCGCAGCAGACGACGAAGTCGAATCGCCTGCCCCTTTATAATCAGGGTTGGAGCTGCGTTTAGATTTGCCATACCAGAAGAACAAAAATACCACCCTGCATATACGATCATTAACGGTGATACGTGACTACACTGGACGGTACAGTGCACACATTCAAGGGCGTTACTGTTACTGCGAATAGTAATGTATCCCAAACAATATTCATGTTGCGTGCTTTGTTGCAAGCCGACCCACTTTATATCCACGCAACCTGGTGCTACTCTGTCAAATTAATTACATGTAAACAGCTTGAGAAGTCATTTAAAACAAATCAATTATTTGAAGGATATCAGTCATACATGGTTGCATATAGATTGGGCGCACGAGTCCTTGTCGTGACAATACAACCGCAGCTGATGGCAGAAATGGATGTCGCTTTATGGTGTTAACATGTTTAACATCTTCCTTGTCAGACTTTGATCTCATTATTGCCCACCCTATCTAAATCACCCTTCACACCCCAATTGAAAGACGATTCGGAAAACAAAAATATCACAACTTTTCAAAGCGCCTTTTTCAAAAGGACCACTCAGGTCCACCGTAATGGACCTTTTCCATGAAATATGCAAATAAGAGCTGGCGCATGCGCTTGACTAAATTGGTGGCCAAACGAGTGCGCGTTGCGTGCAGGTTTTGAAATACGCGCGTAGGAGACGCAGAATAGCCAATGACCGCACGCCAAACTGTTAGTGAGAAGGAACGCGCGCACGCCCGTGGAAAACTATGATTGGTTGGCAGCCCGCTTGCCCACCAATTTAGTTGAGCGCATGCGCTAGGTCTTATTTGCATATTTCATGGGAAAGGTCCATAGTCCAACGTTGAGTGCTCGCGCTGTTACGGTGTCAACGACTCGACTAGAAGCCCGTCCGTCAAAAGAGAAACTGTGCATACTAATCGGATACGCTGGGTACCAGTTTGGGTATATCTAAACCTCCACACACCAAGAGGATTATACCCCTTTTTTCGATGGTTGCAGCTCACTAAATTAATCCAAGATGTCTCCGCCGAGCTGATTATCACAACGTGGGACTCACAATGTTTTTGACAAGGGATCTTTGGGTGCTAATTAGTACTTAACTGATTGAAGCTTATGATAACCTGGGGGGGGGGTTCACTGTAACTGTGTAATTTGGAACAAATCTGCCTTTAATGTGAACGTACTTAGATTCTTACTCGGTTTCAAGTCCGACTTGAGTCTTATTTTCCGTGATCTCGGACTCAAGATTTGCCTTACTAAGGCAAGTCTGACTTCACCACGGATAGCCTGACAGGGTGTCTGGCCACCGCCTCTACCCGGAAGCAAGACCGAGCTCCCAAAGGCGTCACACATGTTGCCCTCTGGCGAAGGGGGCTGGGTCTGCGGTATGCCCTCATCGGAGGGTGAACTCGTACCTGTACCAGCGGGGGATTGTGGCAAACAACACCGGACCGCAGGCATACTTGGCCGGTGCGCGCCGCACGTTTCTCGGTGATCGTCTCATGAAGTTTCACACGCCCGCCCAAAAGGCGAGCCAAATTCTCTCTCTCTCTCTCTCTCTCTCTCTCTCTCTCTCTCTCTCTCTCTCTCTCTCTCTCTCTCTCTCTCTCTTCGTCTCTCTCTGTCTCTCTCTCCACCCATCTCTCTGTCCCCTCTCATTCTCTCGTCTATCTCTCCCCACCTTTCTATTTCCACCTCTCTCTGTTGCACTCTCTCTTTCTCTCTCCCTCTCTCTTTCTCTCTCTCTGTTTACCACCCTCTTAATCACCCTCTCCATTACGCTATTACTCTCCGCTCTCTCGATCTTTCTTACTTTCGCTCTTTCCCTTTCTCTCTCCACCTCTCTCTCCTCTCTTTCATTTCTCTCTCTCTCCATCTCTCCATCTCTCTTTCTCCACCCTCTCTCTGTGTTTCTCCCTTTCCCCCTCTCTCCCCACCTCTCTCTCTATCTCCCTGCAGATTCTCTCTCTTACTCTCTCCGTCTTTCAATCTTCACCCTATCTTTTACTCTCTATTACTCCCCGACTCTATTCCACTCTCCGCTCTCTCGATCTTTGTTCCCTTTTCACTCTCCCTTTCTCTCTTCACCTCTCCTCTTCTTTTCTTCTTTACTCTCTTTCACTAGTTCTCACTCTCTCCCTCTGTATGTCGCTTTCCGCTCTCTCTCTCTCTCGCTCTCACTCTTTCTCCATTTCTTTCTCTCCCCTTCACTATAGGCATATAGGTCTATCTCTTCCTCTCTTTCGCTTGTGTGTGACTGGTGAGTCCGACCACAACATAATTTCATAAATCCTCAATATTGAGCAGAGCTTCATTGCGTGCATACTATGGAAAAATAGGACAGCCAGAAGCTTTGTGTCACTTTAGTAAAATAAATTCCCAGATTTTTCCGACAGTGTGAACAACGTTGGTCGAAATATCAACAGCAGACACTTAGTGATATACAAAAAATGTTGCAAACTGCTTACTGACTAAAACTGCCAAAATGCAAATCTCAAAATTTAGTGGGCCTGATATTTCAATCCTAGCAGGACCTTTCTCAAAGGCAGAGTGACAAGGACATAACAGAAACATGTACACGAAGGAAGGGAGAAGAGAGCGAATTTGACACGGATGAGAAAAAAATGACAAAGAGTAAAGCTGGTAGGGTGAGATCAAAGGGAAGGGCAAGGGGTAGGGTAGGGATTAGTGAGAAGAGGGGGAAAGATCAAAGAGAGACGTGTGGAGGAGTGAACACAAAAGAAGGATTATCAGCAAACACTTAGTCATTAAAATGTTTAGATTGCGTTGTTCCAAATCGATGGAAATCTAAGGGAAGTTCGATAAAAACAAAACAAAAAAAATATGGGGGAAAATTGCTCTTGTTTTACCTTTTGCTCAGCCACGCCGAGTTGAACTACACAACAGGGGGTGCAGGCACGTCCAAACCATTATTTTGTCACTGCCCGCGGCATCTGCCGCTTGGTGGCGCCCTCGCATTAAATTATAGGCTTACCGGAAGACCTCGAGCCATCCGACAAGAAAACACGTTTTGTTGACAACACACTCGGGCTCTGTCACGTCGCATTCATATTCGCCTCCAGCCATGCTGTGGCCTGCCTCAGGAAACCATCGGCAAATCCCGTGCATCGTGTCGGGTCTTATAGAAACGGTTGCGCAACGTGAATCTCCCATCAACACGATAATCATAGCTAAGGCAACGGAAGCGAATTGAACACATTCTATACCCCTAAGTCTTTATTATACGCCACTTGATCTCGACTTGCATGGGCCCGAGGCAATAATTCCCCTTCAAGCACAAACATACAAAATGCCGATATCCTATTTTGGGGGCATTTAGCGGCGGTCGTTAAAAAAAACTGAGGCAACCAGGCCACTTTCATTAAAGTCCACAGTGCAGCTCTGCTCCTATGTACGACACCCGATTCAGTCATTACATCCGTAGCAATTTCCCACTTGCCCCCGGGAAGGGGGGGGGGCACGAGTGTATACCTTTGGAAACAACAACATCATTTCCAATAATAGACAACGCGAGGAAACATGTTAGACCTTTTTTTTTCATCCCAAATGTCTTCTTCGTTGCTTCTCCATCGTGTGGCGTACCTGGCTTTGGCCGTTCTACCTCGGAATGCGTCCCTTGCACATTCATACAAAATTGGATTTTTTTATATTTTTTATCCTGGCTATAAAATCAGTGCACACGTTCGTCGTTGTCACTGAAATGCGATAGGTGTTACGGGATCGCACTGGCAAAAAAAAAGAAAATCCATATTTTGCTCTCTTCTTGTTGATCATCTTGTTAGTGGGACAATCTCGCCGCGGGGTTTAATTTCAGATGTACTGATGCCAGCGGCACACGTCGATGCAAGAGAGGGTTGGTGGAGATTTGGCGAGAAAGATTTTCGTGTCAAACGCACTTCCTAAGACCTTTGACCGTTTTTTTTGTATTTAGGCCCGTCGACATCTTCAACAAAAGATCGAAAACAATCAGGAAATGACTCACAAAAAGGGTAAACGGGCTTGATGAGTCGCGACCTGTTTGCAGGATTGATGGATGGAGGACGACCTACACGTCCATCATTTTGAAATCGGATATTATTGACCAAAAGATCGAGAGAAAACAAATCAGGTATTGACCCACAAAGCGTAAATAGACTGGACGAACTCGACCTTTTTGCAAGATTGATGGTTCGAGCTCGACCTCTCCAACCATCATTTTGAAATCTGATATTATTGGCCAAAAGATCGAGAGAAAAAAAACTCAAAGAAAACATCAGGGAATTACCCACAAAGGGTAAACAGACTTGATGAGTCCTGACCGTTTTCAGGATTGATAGTTGGAGCTCTAACTCCCCGACCGATCATTTTGAAATCTGATATAATTGATCACCAGACATTAAGGGTGTGACCCCTTCGTTCCGTGCGGGGAATTTCTCCCAAGGGGCAGGAAGAGAAAAGGTCTTTGCCGCAGATCCTGCCAGGATCGAAGGGCCATCTTTGTAGATGGTGTTTAGCGCACCGAATCAGTGGGCAGTGATCGACACGCCGACTGATAATATTTACTGGTTAAAAGCTCAACTGTGGAATAGTGATGGTTCAAAACCAGTCACAGGCTCTGAAAATTGGATAAAACGGATACGAGATATGGCGAGAAATAACGTGCAACTCTGAGAAATTATGAGAATTGGCGTGAAATGGTGAGAAACGTCGGAGAAATGATGACAATTGTAGAGAAATGATGAGAAATTACGAGAAACGCCGATAAATGATGATAATCGGCGAGAAATTAAGAGAAACATCAAGACATTACGAGATGTGGCGAGAAATGATAAGAACACAAATGGCCTGCGAACTCTGGTTTTACATGTACGTGCCAGCGCTTTTACCATCTGAACTATAGGCCCTTAGTCAACTTGTGGGGTGGGGGCGCCAGTCAAAAGGACCATGAACCATTAAGGGTGCAGCACACAAAATCCATCCAAGATGGCTCCGCCGAGCTGATTATCATAAAGTGGTACCCACAACTTTTTTTTTTTATAAAGGGTCTTTGGAGGCTAATTCACTGATACATTGTACATTTGTAGAACAAGTGAAGCTTAAGACAACCTGGCGTTCACTCTTCAATTTGGTATGTAATTTGGACAATATCTGGCTTTAAATGTGGCCCTATTTGGCTGTGGAAGTGGAGGGGTCCATCCCAAAATCCTTGCAGAAATTCGGCTTGGACGGCTACACATTTGGGGGTGTTTTTTTCTGCGGGTAATTAGCAAAAAATATAATCGGCTAAGAGCACTAAAATTGAAAAGAATCTGAGAGATGAAGCTCCAAACTACAGTTTTAAGTATAGCTACAAGAACTGAGAGACTTTTGGGCATGGGATAATTGGCTTTGAAAGTGAGTGTTTTTGTACAGTGTTCAATGGGAGCTCTATTTAGTGTTCTGCACCCTTAACGGCCGTATTTGTCTTCAAGGATCACACCCCCTCCCCGTCTTCATTCAGATGCAAACAACCAAGACTTGGGCTTGTAGAACTCGAGTTTGTGGATAAGGTTTAGGCCATCATTATTATTGAAAACCTTGCATGCCGCGTTATGAGAAGCTAGCCTTGGGATTCTCGGTTGTGTTGTTGTGTATTAGTGTATCGCTGTATAGCTTCCAGTCCCTTTCATGCAGTGAGCATTTCATATGATAGACGGCGGCTCTTCAATTGCTGGTCGTGTCTGTGCGGTATTCAGTCTGGGTGATTATCAATGACTTTTTAGCCGAACTCCGTTGGATGACGGTTTTCTAAGTGGAAACCATATAAGCACAGCCCATGGCTGATTCTTGTCTTTTGCCATGCTTATGTATACAATATTTGCCCTCGGCTTTTGATCTTGGCAATCTCGTTTGCGGAAGACCCATAAGAGTATAATCTTTGAATGATGGGGACCTCGTGTTTTGACCCTGGCAGGGCCTCCTCTTAAAAACCTTCAGTGGGGGAGAGGGGGAGATAAACAGAGTGAGTGATGAAGAGAGAGAGGGAAACAGAGAGATGCAGCGAGAGAGTGGGGGGAAGAGAAGGCGAAGGGAGACAGAGACAGAGACTGAGAGCTACAGATTGAGAGACATACATAGACAGCGACAGAGATTGAGAGATATTTTAAGACAGATATAATGACAGACTCGGAGACACGGGCTGGGAGACAGAGAGGGAGACAACGACAGAGGTCCGGCAAAAATCAAAACAACGTTTTCCTTGTCATTTCTTACGTAAATATGGAGAGAAAGAGTGGGAGGGGAAGGAGACAGAGAGACACACACACATACAGAGAGACAGGGGGAAACAGAGAGAGACAGAGAGACACAGAGAGAGAGAGAGAGAGACAGTCAGAGACAGAGAAAGAGGTCCGGCCAGAATGGAATCATTAGTCTCCGTGAATTTTCACATGTACATCCGACGCCTGTATCAACAATCCTCTGGGCCCGTTTCTTCCCCTTTTTCCCTTCGCCTTTTGTCCGTTCCCCCTCCTGCTTTCTTTGTCGACACGCTGCATGCATTTCAGACTCCATTATTGCCGGACATTTTCGTTTTCCTTCTTCGGCTGGAACGGGGTAAATGCCCGCAACACGAGCGCCGCACCGTTAGTCACGTCTGCCCCGTCTATGCGAACATCGTGCGGGCCCGCCGATCCATGCATCCCGGGAACCACTCGCACACGCGCATGAAAGAAAACCGGTTTTGTTTTCATTATCCCTGAATAAGTTTTCTGACCCCCTCTCCTTTTGATTTCTATGGGGTTAGTCTTGAATCTTGATCCTGCCAAGATATACTTCCGCCACCCCTCTCCCCGGATCAGGAACTCTCTCTCGCAAATTCACAATCACACGCCATGATTTAGTCTTTCTTCATTCTCCTAAACCCCTTTTTTTTTCTCCCCACCCCCTTTCTCCCCGGAAGGCAAAAAGCCATTCCTTCCTCCTCCCCTCCCTCTTCCACCCGCACAATTTCTCTGGGGCTCACCGGGGCAAGATCCGTGATCGTCACGTTCCCATCCTGCTTATCCCAGTCGAGGCAAAGACACTTAAGGCAAACAGACGGGCGGGGGAGGGGGGGGGGGAGAAAGAGCAGTGAGAGGAAACGAGGGGGTGGAGGAGGAAAAGGAGGAAGAGGAGGAGGGGATGAGGAAGAGGAGGAATAGGTAGGAGGAATGGGAGGAGGGGATGACGAGAGGAGGAACAGAATGGGGAGATGAAGAGGAGGGAAGGAAGAGGGGAAAAGGAGGAAGAGTAGGGATAGGAGTGAGAAGAGGAGGAAGAGGTGGAGGGGAGGGATAGGAGGAGGAAAAGGAGGAGGAAGCGGAGGAAGGGAGGAAGAGAAGGAATGAGGAAGAGGAGGTGGAGGAGGAATAGAAGGAAGACGATGATGGGTGGAGGGAGAGGAGGAGGGGAGGAAGAGGATGAAGAAAAGGAGGAAGAGGAAGGGGAGGAGGGGGAATAGAAGGAATACGGGGAGGGGTGGGGGAGAGGAGGAGGGGAGGAAGAGAAGGAGGGAGGAAGAGGAGAATGGAAAAGAGGAAGAGGAGGGACAAAGGGGAATAGAAGGAAGAAGAGGGGTGGAGGGAGAGGAGGAGAAGGAGGGAGGAAAGGGAGGAAGAGTAGGGATAGGTAGAAAAAGAGGAGGAAGAGGAGGAGGGGAGGAAGAGAAGGAATGAGGAAGAGGAGGAGGGGAGGAAAAAAAGGAAGGAGGAAGAGGAGGAAGAAAAGGAGAAAGAAGAGTGAGAGGAGGAGGAATAAAAGGAAGACGAGGAGGGATGGAGGGAGAGGAGGAGGAGAGGAAGAGAAGGAGAGAGGAAGAGGAGAAGGAAAAGGCGAAAGAGGAGGGAATGAGGGGAAATAGAAGGAAGAAGAGGAGGGATGGAGGGAGAGGAGGAGAGGAGGAAGAGAAGGAGGAGACAATGAGGAGGAGGAAAATTAATAAGAAGAGGAAGAGTAGGACGGGGGAGTAGGAAGAGGGTTAAGAGAGGAGGTGGAGGGTTAGTGGGAGGAGGAGAAGGAGGAGAAGGAGGAGAAGGAAGGAAAAGGGGGAGGAGTAGAAGGAGTAGGGAAAGTGAAACACCGTATTGATTATTAGCTAACATTTCTCGCTGTAATTCCTCGAAGCCCATAATACTCCTAAGTCCTGAAGCGAATCGGCACGCGCAGTCGGGGTGTCAAACGGACGAGCAGAAATGACGATTTGCATTGCATAATTTCACACGTTCGTCCGGGCCGTCTTCGGTTCGTTTCACGGCTTCCCCGTGGCTTCGCAATTCCTCCCAATTGTGCCGTGTCCCCGCAAAGAAAAAAACCTGCGCATTAAACAAACAGTGGCAGAACGGAGGCCAAGCGTTGCATACCATTGCCAGAGGTATCCGTTCAAGGTGGGTAATCTACCAGGTAGCTTTCGATGCTTTGTCCACTTCCCCCCTTCAATCTCCCTGCTGCTCTCTCATAATGTTGCAGGGAAAGCGGAAAGCATTTGCCTTCGACTGATCCAACAACATTTGCCAGAAACTTCACATTTTGTTGAGCAATGTTTGTAGCTGTTTTTTTCGGACATCCTATCCAAATTGAAGCTAGCTCGATTATCGGTGAAGGTTGCAAACAAAGACCTGCTCATGCTTGCCGGTACTGACTATGTAGGCTTAAAGGCCCAATACAACATTGGGAAGATCGGAAAAAATCGATGTCCGCAGATTTCCCTTTAATTTACACAATTTGTATAGATGGCCATAATGGAATCCTAAATGTTGAAATCTTACGGTCTGGGATGTTGTACTTTTCGAGAAATATTCACTCACTCATCGATAATTAGTTTATTATTCGCGAGTAATAAACTATTTCTTACACTCCAGGCGTAAACCGTGACAGTTATTTGCATTTTGTCTATTTTCTCAGATTATCATTTGAGCCAAAACCTTCCCAGGATTGCTCTTTTTATTTTAAACACACAAACTGTGGCAATCTTTACCAATGCTGAGCATTGCCCGGTGATTTGCAGCACACAGTCGGTGGCTGATTTAAGGCTACGATGTTGGCAGTTGAACACGACCTCTGCAGCTGACCGCATCTCGAACAAAACTGACCAATTTTCGAAATGCACCTGTTGAAAACTGCCTAGTTGTTTTATCTACAACAAAAAGTGACACTTCGGTCACCACATGGCCTTCAGTAAGACATCAGACCGTCTGGTTTTGTTTTTTTACATTTTCCTTGTGTACGTTTAAGTGAGTCAACAGTTTGCACTTTATTGATTTATTCCTGTGTGTGCCACTGGTTCATTACGATTCCGAGTTTGTTACCCCTTCCCCCACGCTTCCATGAATAAATGAAGTTCACTGCGCATAACATATTGCCAATCGGCCGCCGCGGTTTATTGATAGTAGTTTTCTGTTTAGTTTGACAGTGTATATACACTGCTTTTGCCGTGGTGAACTGTATCAATTTACGGTCCCGTTGCTGTCAGCCGAGCGCAGGGAGCAACGCCGGTCAAAGGCCGGGGGAGAAATTGGCGGAGAGACCCCGTCTTCAATTGAAATAAACTCGCTGCTGTCTCCTCGTACTCCCGTAGAAAAAGACAAAAAAAAATCGCCTGAGGAGATTTCAGTATCATTGACCTACTAGTCACGGACATTTCGTCGATTTTGTTTCTCGATCCGTCAATGCAAGCACCGCTGTGAAAAATGCACTAAGGGGGAAATGACATTTTACGATGTGAATGCTTTGAAACTTGGAATTTTAAGGTTGGACGCTCACTTATTTGGCTGAACTTCTTCGGCATGTAGGCCTAGCATTCCCAAAAGTTGTTTGGAAGATCCCACAGGTTAAATGAAATAAAACTGCACTCATAATCAAGATAATTAAATAAAAGCAAGTTTTCCAGTTCGTAAAAACGCTCTTTTTACGGCTATATACGCAAGCATTTATGATGCAATGAGTAAGGTTTACATTGTATGTCGTCTCGGTTTTATTATTATTTTTTTCCTATCAATAAAACGGGAGCTTTGTATAAAAGATTCATGGTGACCCATGAGTGCGGTCAGTCATCAGTCATACACGGCCCACTTGTGCCGCTGCATAATGAAGACGTTATGGAACCCAGTGAGGCGCCATCTTCTGCTCGAGAGACAGGAATCGGCTATAAGCCGCTCGATAGATATTCACGATGCCAGCCAAGACTAGGATTTCCAAATTCATGGCGTGCGATGTATTGGCTGTTGCAGGCGAATCAATGTCAGAGGGGAATGACAGAAATAATTTGGGTATTTCAGTTTGACGCGGTTGATGTATTTGGGAAGTGATTAAAATTTCGGCCATTATTGCATTGCTCTATAGATAGCCTCATTTCATATCATCTCATATCATCCAATCTCATCTCATCTCAACCCATCCCATCCCTCCCCTCCCCATCCCTCCCCAGCTCACCCCATCCCATCCCATCCCATTCCATCCCATCCAATCCCATCCAATCCCATCCCACTCTCCCCATCCCACCCATCCCATCCCATCCCATCCCATCCCATCCCATCCCATCCCATCCCATCCCATCCCATCCCATCCAATCCCATCCAATCCCATCCCACTCTCCCCATCCCACCCCATCCCATCCCATCCCATCCCATCCAATCCCATCCAATCCCATCCCACTCTCCCCATCCCACCCCGTCCCATCCCATCCCATCCCATCCCATCCCTTCCCATCCCACCCCATCCCAGCCCATCCCATCCCATCCCATCCCATCCCAGCCCATCCCATCCCATCTCATCCCATCCCATCCCATCCCATCCCATCCCATCCCAGCCCATCCCATCCCATCCCAGCCAATCCCATCCCATCCCTTCCCATCCCATCCCAGCCCATCCCAGCCCAGCCCATCCCATCCCATCCCATCCCATCCCAGCCCATCCCATCCCATCTCATCCCATCCCATCCCATCCCATCCCATCCCATTCCAGCCCATCCCATCCCATCCCAGCCAATCCCATCCCATCCCTTCCCATCCCATCCCAGCCCATCCCAGCCCAGCCCATCCCATCCCATCCCATCCCATCCCATCCCAGCCAATCCCATCCCATCCCTTCCCATCCCATCCCAGCCCATCCCAGCCCAGCCCATCCCATCCCATCCCATCCCATCCCAGCCCATCCCATCCCATCCCAGCCAATCCCATCCCATCCCTTCCCATCCCATCCCAGCCCATCCCAGCCCAGCCCAGCCCATCCCATCCCATCCCATCCCATCCCAGCCCACCCCAGCCCATCCCACCCCATCCCACCCCTTCCCACCCCATCCCACCGCACCCCATCCCATCCCAGCCCATCCCATCCCACCCCACCCCACCCCACCCCACCCATCCCATCCCATCCCTTCCTATCTCATCCCATCCCATCCCTTCCCATCTCATCTCATCTTATCTCATTCCATTCCATCTCATCTCATCCCATCCCATCCCATCCCATCCCATCCCATCCCATCCCAGCCCAGCCCATCTCATCCCATCCCACCCCATCCTACCCCACCCCTCCCACATCCCGCCCACCCCACCCCATCCCATCCCAGCCGATCTCATCCCAACCCACCCCATCCTACCCCACCCCTACCCCATCCCGCCCACCCCACCCACCCCATCCCATCCCATCCCATCCCATCCCATCCCATCTCATCTCATCTCATCTCATTCCATTCCATTTCAATTCATAATTTTTCCTGTGAATACTCAAGAAGACATCACCATAAGGCAGAACAAGGCAGACCAGACATCGTGACCGACCCTCCCCGACGGATAACACGAAATTAATACCTTCTAGTGGGTCTCCAAAGTGCTCCCATTACTAAAGGCTTAGCATTCATAATAACAACGGGTATTATGACAACGACTTAAAACATTTCTGTTCTCATAACCCTGTCTTGTGAAGCGCTTTGATCCTGTTATTTTTTGGTCTTCATTATAAAAAACGGCAAAGATTAAAGCCTTAATCCTTTGAACCTAACAACCCAAAACGCCATAAGCATATCAAGTCTCACAACGCAAGACAGCTTTGTTTTGAATGCCATTAGGCCCTGCGGGGAATTGATAAGCGTTGCGTGTGAATGTGCTTGTTTGGATGAGTAATACGCATCACTCATTGGATGCATGCGTTATGAGACTACGCGGGGCACACATCTCAGCATGTACGCTCTGAGGGATGCGATCCTTATTTCCACCCAGCCAGGATCCACTAATGCCTCTGATTGCACATCAGGACAGCTCCTCAGATGAGATATCGCTTACGATGATCATCCCTGTCAGCTGAGAGCATACCTCCTGTGCTTTCTCGTTCTTCCCACCGAATTATCACCGAAGCTTCTCGGCCCAGCTCGATCTCCGAGTCCAGACTGCAGGAGCGATTCGATTTGCCACAAGTTGAAACGCGACACCACCTTGACAATTCGGAGCGGAGCCGGCAAATCAGCGGCAATTTGGCTAAGTGGCGAGCCTAAGTGGGAGAGATGGGAGAGGTGGGGAGGCTATGTCTGCGAAGGTGTGTCGGAGGAACCTGCCCAAGTTGTTTTAGAAGGTGCGATGCATCGATGCGACGATGCAGTGGTGGCCGGTCTAGACGAGGGACAACGCCCGGCCCACGCCCGGCCCACGCCCGCTCGTCCACAAGCAACGCCCAAATCTCGTGGGACTACCCACCCCCCTTTTTTTCTCGTCGTTTCCCCTGCTCCAAAATTTGGGTCAACATAAAACCTGCGACGTTCGGCGCGTGCCACTTGGATATACTCGGCCTGAGCATCGGTGAAAATGAATGGATCCGGGAATGTGCATCGGGCCACTTGACAGGAGAGCGTGGCCTCAAGTGTCCGTGATAGAGAAGTGGGGAGAGAGAGAGAGAGGGGGAGGGAGGGAGGGAGAGAAAGGGGGGGGAGAAGGAGAAAGAAATAGGGAGGGAGAGAGAGAGGCATAGAGATGTAGAGAGAGGGAGAGAGAAAGAGGGAGAGAGAGAGAGAGAGAGAGAGAGAGAGAGAAAAGGGGAGAGAGAGGGAGAGAGAAATGAAGAGAGAGAGAGAGAAAAAGGGAGAGAGAGGGAGAGAGAGAAAGGGAGAGAAAGGGAGAGAGAGGGAGAGAGAGGGAGAGAGAGAGAGGGAGAGAAAGGGAGAGAGAGGGAGAGAGAGAGAGAAAGGGAGAGAGAGGGAGAGAGAGGGAGAGAGAGAGAGAGAGAGAAAGGGAGAGAGAGGGAGAGAGAGTGCGAGAGAGTGAGAGAGAGGTGGAAAGAGAGAGAGGGGAGGGAGGGAGAGAAAGGGAGATAGAGGGAGAGAGAGTGAGAGAGAGTAAGACAGAGTGAGAGAGAGGTGGAAAGAGAGAGGGAGACAGAGAGAGAGGAAAGAGGGGCGGGGGCGATAGAGAGGGGGCCCGGGAGACAGAGAAACAGACACAGGGTGAGAGATACAGACAGCGAAAATGAAGAAAGGAAGAGAGAGAGGCAGTGGGAGAGGGAGAGAGAGAGAGGGAAAGATTGAGACACACAGATACAGGAAAACAGAATGAGACAGGGTGAAACAGAGAGGCAGGGATCGAGAGACAAAAAGAAGCAGACCGAGGGAGAGAAGAGAAATGGGGGAGATGGAGGGGAAGTGGAATAACAAACCCACGAGCACCGATAGTAGACGCATTAGCATGCGGCCCTATTGCCAGGCCGCGGTAACTGTAACAATATATGCGCATACATCAGCCGACCAATGGATGCAACATTAAAGACACAAGGGCGTGCAATTCCCAAGACGTACCGTAGCACTCCCGGCGAACGCGTTTAGAGGGTGAGACCGAAGCAGGGGAGGGGTTCAATTGCATGGCTGACCCCCCCCCCCCCCAATCATCAGGGCCGGCTGATTCCCCAGGCCACTCGCTGGCTGGATAAACCATCCCAACCCCCCCTTAAATACGGAAGCGCTTCACCCCTCGGGAAGTGAGGGAGAGGTGGGGAGTGAGGAGGAGGAGGAGGAGGAGCTAATGAGAAAATCAAGACATGGCGTTGGCCGGCCAGGACCCGCCAGCCGGTACCGTTAGTCTGCTGCCCTGGGCCGGGTCGTGCTCGGATTACAAGTATCTCCTCCGTGACTTCCCGTTCGGACAGTTCGTTTGGGGACAATTTACAGGGAGGAGCCTTGTATAGCCTTGTCCACGGCACTGCCGCCTCGCCCGTACGGTTCCGGGCAAAGCCCGTAACGCAGTACACACAGGCGCGCAGGCCGCGCCGCTGTTATAGGCAACACACATCAGTGTGCGTCCGAACGTGTGTACGACCGTGTGCGCAGTCGTCCGCAGGAAAAAGGCTAGCACATAGCCTGTGCGGATGCAAGTTACAGGCGGGCGGATGGTCCACTGCGTGCGCAATTAACTGAGCGGCGAACGGGGCTGTGTCGGATAGCACTCGCAACGTTATTGCGCAAAGCGCCACCAAGTATCATGTATCATCATGTATGCATGCGATGGATACAGACGGCCTGACGTACATATCTAAATCATCGCCCAACGACTTTGACTGAACAAGAAAGACCGGAGGGCGACGAAATCGGAAATGAAAACTCCCTAGCTGAAATCAAACTCTACTGCATGAGCAGAATTCGAATCAAGCTCAATACGAAGTCTGCTACAAGCAGGAATGGAAATCTGCTCAAAAGAAATACAATCTCCGCAACTGGAAATATAACAGTCTACTCAGCAGAATTTTAATTAAGCTGAATACAAAATCCGCTGAGCAGAAATCGAAATACGCCAAAAGAATTGTAAATAAGCAGAATTCGCGGAATCTGCTTATTTATAGAAGGGTACCGGTAAATGAGCCGAATTTGAAATCCACCGAGCAGAAGTGTAATTTCAGCAGAATTCGAAATCTGCCAAACTCAATTTCAAATAAGCTGAATTCAGAGTCGGCTATATAAGCAGGTATTAAACTCTGCAAAGTAGCAATCAAATCCGCGAGGCACAAATTAAATCCCAGTTGGTTTCTCATCACATCTCAGCAGGAGTCGACAGCTGCATAGTAAAAACTAGAAATGGAAAACTTGAAATCCGGGAATAAGCAAAAAATCATAATCTGAAGAAGAGCCAGTTACCAGCTCTTTTTTTTCAGAGCCACACTTCTTCTCAAAAGAGAAGTGCTACATGGTGTCACCGCAAACCTTCCACTTAGTATTGCCACCATGCAAACCTTCCAATCTCATCTGATCTGAGCATTGCTTTCTTGTTTTTACGATACAGTGGCCCCTGCAGAGATCGCTAGAGGTCCGGGGTTATGGAACAGCGAGAAAGGTTCGAACAAGCTACCCCCGTCAGGGGAAAAAAAGAGCCCAACAAATGGAAAGAAAAGAGCACTGGGGAGCCCCTAAAGCTTTCCATCTAGTGTTACAGGTGAGAGACCGTTATCTGAAACTGGGACATGCAATCACTTTATACTGCGAAATAAAAAGGAAACTGGAAAGGACTTTTAAAGAGGTAGATCTGTTTGGGAGAAGGCCCGGATGTTTGCTGTGCATTCGGATGACTTCTAAACGGAACATTTGGGAGACGGATAGATGCGGACATGTCAAGGAGAACGGTACGTGGTGTCTTTTAATAATTATGGCCGATCCCTGTTTAACCCTCCGAGCCAGTAGACCCTTTTGTGTAGCGACACACAATTTTCACCAACTGAGCTTTTAACCCCATGCTAGACTGCATTTACCCCATGACTTTGTATGTAAGGCTTCTTGTCAAAAAGATCATCGGTTGGGTATCAGATGATTTGACCCGTCCGATGTCGTTTCCACCGGATAGCCATCGTGTATTTTTCACCACAGAGTCCAGTACAATTGGCTTTCTACCGGGGAAATGTTATCGGTCGGATGAATTCAACCGGCACTCAACCGATGACTCAAACTTTTTGACAAGAGACCTAAGTCCGTACTACGTAGTTTAGAGGGGGATTCACTTCCTCGGTCCCTCAGGCGAAGACGTCCACCCCCTATACCCTGCTATCGGTTTCTGCACATTTCTTACCTACTTTAAAAACTGGGTTCTGCTATGTTGTTTCACACTCAACCTGGATGCTTTCCAGCTATACCCCAATATTTCTCAACTCAGCAAGCTGCCTTATCTTTAGACACAAAAATACTTTGTAGTGAAAATACTGCTTGTATACAATCACAAAATACCATGTTGGAGTGTCCGTGTGCTAGCGCACAGGGGCCCGGCTGCTGACAATAATTATATTAATAAACAAGGTGTCGGATGTCAGAATTAGTCTTTGATTTTTATTCTTTTTATTTTAGCAAACTACCCCTAACCATAGAATGGGTTACTCCAGCGCGAACTCCTGTTTTGACTTTCGCGCGCTGTCATCGTAGCCAATAATGCTTAGTCGGCGATCGTAGGACGCGCTTTTCGTTTCCTAGGCATTATGCAAATTCACCGGCCATGGTTATTGTCCGAAACCCGGTCATGTTATTGTTGTTTAAATGTCCTGTTATTGTCGAATTTGGGAGTTGAATGGGTGTATGGGACACAACTCACTTGGGTTCCGATCTGTGAGGTCCATGGTGTGATCGAGAGAGTGCTAGTGACCAGTACCAACTTCCGTGAGGTCCCTATAAAAACAGCAGGTGAGGATCGACCGGCGAAATACAGTCCCGGTACGAGCTGATCGGCTTCTGAAAACCTTAGCCAAGCCCGATACCTCAATTTTGGTCCCCCCAAACAAACATTTTGGCAGCACTCAGCCTGGACACGACGACCGAGCCCATGCAAATGGAAATAACCGTAAGTTTGACGCTGTATATACAAATCACTGCATTGTAAAACCACGAGGCTACATTTTTAAATTAAAAGGAATTTGTTCACTTGGGAATGAATAACTGTTTGAAGAGTACCATTCGACACAGAGAATATTGGTATATTGATTGTATGACTTGGATTGTTAGAAACAAAAGGTTAACGGCATAGAGCCTGTAATTATTGCCAACATGAATTAAATCCTGATTGGAAAGTTAGAGGAATGTATTATCTGCTATTTTTGAAGTGAGTGAGTTGGATCCATTGAAAGATTGTTGAGGATTGCATAATAATTGATTGTTCAAAGGCTTAGAAAATGTTCCTAGAATTGTAGAGATTTGGATGTATTTCAAATTATAGATGGCCGTACCCTTGGGGTCCTGAAGTCCTCTTGTTTCGTTGCTGTGGTGGGGACAGGCTGTTACGCCATCCCAGATGAAGAAGGACGGCTACCGACAGAGCTTTGTGCCAGGCGTTCTGGACGGAGGAGAGTGCAAGCCGACACACCGTAGCCATGAAGGGCAGAAGTATTATCATTAGTGTGGTTTATGTTATTTTGAAGTGTGGCGGGTAAATCCCGAATGAGCCGAAGGCCGACTCACCGTAGCCACGAAGGGCAGAAGTATTGCCAGTATTTCTATACATGTAATTTTTGAAGTGTGGCGGGAAGTTCCCGACTGAGTCGAAGGCCGACTCACTGTAGCCACGAAGGGCAGAAGTATTGCCAGTATTGCTATACATGTAATTTTTGAAGTGTGGCGGGAAGTTCCCGACTGAGTCGAAGGCCGACTCACTGTAGCCACGAAGGGCAGAAGTATTGCCAGTATTGCTATACATGTAATTTTTGAAGTGTGGCGGGAAGTTCCCGACTGAGTCGAAGGCCGACTCACTGTAGCCACGTAAGACTGAGTTAAGTTGTGAATTTTAAAATTCTAATCAAGTAAATTAAATCTCAAGTGTAATCAAAACGAATTGTAAATATTATAGATATAGATCAGAAGTGATAATACACATATAGGAATTGAACTTTAGTTTTGGTCTTGTTTCCACTTATTTTGAGTGCATTTGCTCAATTATTCCACTCTGTATGTCGCTTAACGGACTCCGTAACATCGGATGGGTTGACCTCTGGATCTAGAAGATGCAGGAAACGCCTTATTGGACTGCGAACATGGAGGGTGGTGTCACTGCGTGATAAGTTCCTCGTCCGGGAAAGAGCAGGTGTTCGAGACGATCATTTTGCGCCCCAAGATGATTTGAGAGAGGAAAATAAAGACAGATTGAGAGGGTGAAGGAAGATGGAGAGACAGAGGAGAGGAGAAGGGGAGTGAAGAAGGAGGGGAGAAGACAGAACAGGACGGAACAGGACAGGAGAGGAGAGGAGAGGAGAGGGGAGAGGAGAGGGGAGAGGACAGGACAGGACAGGGGAGGACAGGGAGAGGAGAGAGGGGGAGGAAGTGAGAAATCATACTTTTATCTGTGTACTAATTTTAATCAATGTGTCTTAATGTATTTTTTAGGCGGCAGCCACAATGAATTCTACGATGTATTTGAATATGTCTGTAGCAATTAAGAATTATTATTATTATTATTATTATTATAAAGCATAAAAGGGGTCAGGAATGGAGATGATGGAACAAATGACATGTCCCAGTCGCTATCTTAGTAAAAGTACCCTTGTCGATTGGTCATCTTCCAAAACTGGACCGTCCGCTCGATATTAGTATATACTGGCTCATCAGCCAAAGGGGTCGAGATGGGACTGCGATGACAGCAATGTCAAGACAATCACCTGGCGATATAGATTTTCACCGAGGACCGGTCAGGTGACCTCCGCATTACCTCCCAGGGGCTACGCCACTAGAACTGACGGCGTCCTCAGCGGCGGTTCTGGGTCAAAAAATAAAAAACCCAAGAGAAGTCTTTACTTTCCTGTCAGCGAAAAAAAAAAAAAAGTAAAAAGTGATTCCCACAAAGCTGGGCTCATCACTTCAGAAGAAACCGCTTTCAGTACCAGGTCTTAACAGCAACGTCACAGCAAATTGCGAAAGTCCTTAATGAACGAAGAAAATTGTGCGCTGAAGCCGAAAGGGTGGTTGCTTCTTTCTTTCTTTTTTCTCCCTCGCCTTTGGTAAGATTAGCGGCGCGTCTTATTCCTCTGGGGAGAGGCTGCTTGTTAATGCGGCTGTGGTTTCGTGACGTCATCGCTCCGATCGAGCCGGTCGGAGCGGTCGGCTTTGCGCCTGCGCGTGTCGTCATAAAGGGGACGTCGGTCCTCGACGCGACCGTACTTCGCCACTGGCACGGCAAACTCCGGCGGCTGCGGAGACCGGGCTGCTCAAGAGCCAGAGTAATGTGAGCGAGTCTCGAAGATATCGAGCCCGAGTCCGAGCCGTCATCTCTCGATGTCGCGTATGCTTCCGAGCCCCAAATCCGCGGGTCGAGTGTTAGCTTATGAAACACGAGCCACAAAGGGTCGAACCTCGTGTTCGGATTCAGAGTACCTTCCCAATGGTTGTCAAACCAATCAATGAAAATCCATCCGGGAACTTTTCGAACGAATTAAAAAAGAGTGATATACAAAAATGTTGCAAACTGCTTACTGACTAAAATCACCAAAATGCAAATCTTAAAATTTAGTGGGCCTGACGTTTCGATCCTAGCAGGACCTTTTGAGAAAGGTCCTGCTAGGATCGAAACGTCAGGCCCACTAAATTTTAAGAATAAAAAAAGAATGACAAAGAATACTTTGACTGGACCGGGATTTGAACGCGAGACATTTGGTTTTGCGTACCAGCGGTCTTCCAATCTGAGCTTTTCAACCCTTAGGTGCCAGATTTATTTGCAATCTTTGTGGGCATTTTAATTAATCTTACTGTACATTGATAGACCTACCCGCACATTATATCAAATAGGATATTAATGTGATAAGTTGATTGATAAGAGGAAAATAATTTCATCAACCCATGTACCTCAAAACGCCAGTATTTCATTGATTATTTCTCACGGCAAGTACAAACATGAAAGTGACAAAACCAAACAGAACATGAACATTGTGGCACCACAAAGAATTTGTCAAAAATGCGATCGATCGAGTTTCCACCATAACAACACAAATGAAACATCAATATCAAAGATATATCTAGAACACGAATTTCCAATCAACCTATATGGGATGGGAATCTAATGAAATTACCAGGAGACATAATATAATTGCACAGCCCTTCATGAAATTGAGAAACACTAAATTTGACTTGTGTTTCAACATTATAGATGACGGACTTTCCCATCATCTAGGAAACCTAATAAAAAGAGAATTGTGCATACTGTTAGTGCGATCCCCTTTATGAAGAAAGTAAACATAATCACAATGCCTGGAATTAATGGTCACATAACTATGGAAGCTGACATGCAATTTATTGTACAAGAATTTAACACTGACTGAAAACAGAAAACAAACTATTGCAAACTGCTCACTGACTAAAATAACCTGCCATACATGAATCTCACAAGTTATAAAGGGCCTGATTTTTCGATCCTAGCAGGACCTTTCTCAAAGACAACGAAAGAAATAGTTACAAAGTGATGTTTGTTTATCGGCGAAGGAATTCCCAATTGAATACATCTGCCGCACCCTGGCATAGACAGTCTATCCTCAGCTTACAGAAGTGGCGCAGATCATTCTGCGGTAGGTAATGTGTTAATTTTTGCATCGACTCACTGTTGTCGGGCAAATCGTGTCCACGTCCAAGTCCGAGTCGGTGCGTCCGAGTCGGAGTCCGATGTCGTCGTGTCTCAAGTCTGACCCGTGGACAATAAGGTATCTTGTCAAAAAGATCATCGGTTGAGTGCCGGTTGAATTCATCCGACCGATAAAAATTCCCCCGGTGGAAAGCCGGTTGTATACTGGACTCTGGGGTGAAAAATACACGATGGCTATCCGGTGGAAACGACATCGGACGAGTCATATCATCCGATGCCCAACCGATGATCTTATTGACAAGAGGCCTAAGGCTGTGTCCGAAACGGGCTTCCAGAGCTATACGGCTAGGGCTATTGTCTTTCGCATCTCCGTGTATTCCCAATAGGTGGAAGACCTAGCCCTAGCTCTAGGCGCCAGTTTCGGACACGGCCTTAAGATTCGAGTCGGACTCGAGTTCGAGTCACGGTAGCAAGGCTATCAAGAAACCTTCCTTCTCATTTCAACATCCTTACTTGCCACTGCATGGAACGAAGGATTGTGCTTGTATAACGAGAGAAAAAAAAATCACCCGGGTATCCAATATCCAATAACTTTACGGACGACGGAATGTCTCATGATAAAAAAAAACAATCCTTCTCAAAACAAGCATTATTGCATGGACAGAGCAGCGAATCGGACAGCGTTTACTCAGTATGGATAAACGTGGCGGGCGGTGCCAAAACAAAATATCCAATATCAAAACTCATCGCCGTACGGGCCCGAAGCTTCTGTGGTTCAGAATGTCATTCGGAGACGTTACTTCTCCGCACATAACCCCCGTCCCCTTCGTATTTGCTTTACGGTCCTTCTACGTCAATATAGTCCGCACCGTACGCGTCATGCGACCGCCACCGTCCGGACAGAACCCCCGTGTTTTTGTTTTTTTTATCGGCCGCGTGTTTTCACGCTTGGCATGATCGGAGCGGCTCGCGATAAAAGACTAATACCGTAGAATCGTCCGATGTCGCTAAGGATTAGAAAAGTCCCCCTCTCCAACGATGCGACCTCCCGGGAGAGGAATGCATCTCTCTCGCCTCCTGCTTATTTTACTCTTTGTTTCTTCTTCTTCATCGCTCCTGGCTAATATCATGGGATGGCAAGGAGCGGAAATCTTTTCCGTTTCTCTCCCTCCTCCATGTCCCCTCCCTTCAACTCTCCCTTCTCTCCATCTGCCGAATGATTGAGGAGCTACTCGCAAGATGAAACCCCTTCACTGACTCCCTTTTTTACCCTTTTATTTCTCTCTCCTTCTTTTCAAGGTATATTTCTGCGCGCTTTTGGAGGGGATATCTGCGTTGACACCGCGGGTACACGAGTAAAATGACAGACAGTGCCTTTGCGACAACTACTCCGCGGAGCGTCTTCCCGAGTCGCACACATCCGGTGAGGATCACATTTCTTGCCATGTTTTCTTGTTTTGTGTGGAGGGGGAACGAGGGACGGAATGACCTTTGACTCATCCTCGACAAAGTACTCCAGTAAAAAAAAACACACAGCAACAACCCCCGCTCAAAATAACCACGCCAGACAATTTCGTTTATCGACCCTCGCTTTAGGTCGCTCTATGTCCGCTCGGTCGAAACACCGGTGCCGTACTTTGTGTTTTTCGGCGAGACGAGATGACGGAGTCTGCTCGCTTGCTAATGAGAGTCTATAATACGAATCGTCAGATTCTTAAAGAGCTTGTCGAATCGATGTAATCGTGGCTCTCTCTTCAATTCCTTTCCCTGAATCCCCTTGCGTTAGTTCCTGTTTCAAGTTATTAAGCTTCTATACTCTTTAATTAGAACAGGTGAGGGAATGAAGTATTGTATTTTTTAACAAAAAAATCCAATTTTAATGGCTGAATAGAATTGACCAATTTCAGAAACGCCAGAAGACACAAACCTTCACAGGACTTAGATTTATGATACTAGGCTATCATCACAGTTCTGTTTTTGTCGTGTGATGGGTAGAATACGTCATGCATATCTTGTCATCGACGAAGCATTTTGTAACGGCGAAATTTTCAATGAAAAGTGTGGGTCTGACGGAAAGATATTTCACTCTTCGGAACGGCCGCCATATTAACTGATCCTGTACACTGGTAAGCGAAGCCATAGGTCCCAGGTTCAAGTTACTATTTAATCGAATTTTGCAGAGCTATTGATACTGAAATCGATAAAAAAAATTACTGACACCACCCGACAAAATGTATAGCTAAAGACCGAGCAATCAAAATGCACTCGAAATAAAAAACCGGAAATTATAGTAATAAGTATACTCAAAAAGCCATGTGTTTCGTCGCGAGTCAAATGACCTTTTTTCGGACTGAGGGGTGATATGTACGGCATAGTACATGGTAGCGGATCAAGGGGAATGCAAATGCATGCACTGTGCCAGTCTGGTACCCGACCTGTGTTGCCATTTGTATTGCACATGCGGGATGAACAATCACCTAACGGTAGACACGATAGCAGGATAATTTACGAGTGTCTCCGCGATTGCTGACCAACAGGAAATTGCACCTTCTTTGATGCGCAAACGTTTAGCGCTGCCAATATGTTTGGTTTTTTCTCGATGCGAAGATTGGCATTTGGGGGATTGGGGTCTGTTATGAAGGCAATGAAGAACTTGATATTTGTGCACGGCGGTTCTCCGTCCTAGCTAGCTGCGTGGGCTGGTTGAGAGACACGCTGATCTTTGAGATCGCCAGAGGGTCTTAAAGCTATGTCTTCTGTTGGTCCCTGTAGCGTTCGGCTGCGATTGTCAGTCGTGCTTCAGAGACTAGCCGGTAATTCATCTCGACGTTTCGTATCATCAGCACCAAGTATCCCGAGGCATATAAATATTCCGTCGGGGAGGGGAAGGGAGTGGGTGGCTGTATACTTATAGCCTTATAGCCTTAATGTATACATATACCGTCTATAGTCCGTGAAAACGCGTATAGACAGAGTCATCGAATGCGTATGCTTCCCAAACACCTATGCAAAGGTGACGATTGGCCATGCTTCGTGAAGCAGGCGAAGAGCAGAAACAACACGGAGAACAGGGAACGGTAGCACCGATGACAGCCACTGCAATGACAACAGCCTAACAGTAGCTCGCACTAGCATCAGCAACTGAAGTGTACATCATCGACAGGAACGCTATTACGATAGCAACTGCGGCAACACTAGCTTACTGTATCAGCAGCAACAGCAACGGTAATGCTGGCAACAACAACTGCAGTTTATGTCGAGCACAGCAGTGGCATCAGCCAAGCCGGGCACGCAATAGCAACAGCGACTGAGCTTTACAGCGGCAAGAACAAAATGCCCAAGTAACCGCAACAGCACTATAGCAGTAACGGTATCAGCAACAACAGCAACTGCAATGACTGCAAGAACAGCAGCAGCAGTTATGTCAACCACAACAATACTGGCATCAGCCAAACAGCAGCACCCAAAAGCAATAGCAACTGAGCTATAGCTGTACAGCGACAAGAACAATTATACAGATAACCGCAACAGCACTACCAGCAACGGTATTAGCAGCAACAGCAACTACAATGACGGAAACAGCAGCAGCAGTTATGTCAATCACACCAATTGCAACAGCCAAACAGCAGCACACAATATCAACAGCAACTACAATGACGGAAACAGCAGCAGCAGTTATGTCAATCACACCAATGGCAACAGCCAAACAAAAGCGCACAACAGCAACAGCAACTCTTTAGCGGCAAGAAAAATAACAGAAGCAACCGCAGCAGCAGCAACAGCAGTATCCACGGCGGCAACGGAAACACCAGCAGCAGCGAAGACAGCAGCAACAAAAGCAAAACAGCAACTGTTAACCGCGACGTTCACCAACAAGGGTAGCAGCAACGGCAGTTTTACCACAGCGCGCCATCACCAGAACAGGGCATCGGCTGCACCATGGCAGACGGCACGTTAACATTGGCACTGCAAATCTCGCAAACGACCACAATTTAGCTGCTGAATCTTCATCATCGAAAGAGACCAACAACGGAGCAGGGTCGCTACCGTCACGACACCAGGTGTCGCCGTGAACAAAGGCTGCAGCTGCAGCAGCACAGCATCACCATTCCCAGTAAAAAAAAAAGATAGCTGCAGCGTAATAACGCAGAGCGATGAGGTACATCTGCAGCGGTCAACATGAGAGCAGCAACGAGCTGCATCGCCCACAAAACACCCAGAGAGCACGTGGCATCAGCAGTGCAAATCCGACAGCAGCACCCTCTGGTAGCTCCAACATTATATGCTGCAGCACGTCCGTACACTGTCTGTGTATATAGCACCGCTATAAATAGGCTACCCTGCAATGCAAGAGAAATGCCCCTTTCCTTCGAAAAAATAAACTTAACCGATGACATTTTACGACAAAGAACGTCCTCCGCATGAATACGATATTATGGCCAAACCTCAGCAGTGCTTTTGTCGTCGGAAGAAAACTACCTTGCGCGTTGCCCTCCAGCGCAGAGATTAAGATCTACATCTTTCCCCCATAAAAAAAATCTGGCTTTGACATGCCTGATTAATATGCCAGCAATTGTAACTCAACTCTAGTCTCCGTCGTCAATAGTTCAGCCAATGCAAGGCCTGCTGTAGTCTGTTAGACAGGATCCACCCTCATTCGGAATAGCGAGTGTCTTCCGCGGTCTTATAGATGAGATGTCGTGAATTGTCTTGACCGAACCAACTCCCGGCGGGGTGTGGGGGCGCACTTTAAATCATTCCCACCACCAAGACATCGCGGTATTTGATGGGTGGCAATTGTGAACGTCGATGACTTCCCAATCATATATTTTGCCCTCGTGGCACTGCATCCAATGACACTGTATCCAATTGAACCATACGTCACTCATGTTGCGAGTAATTTCCGTCACCTGAGTGCGCCTATTTCATCCAGTGACCAAAAAAGTCATAACTTGGCAGTTGCACCGTGTAGTACAAATCACACCCAGGGGGTTAAAAAAAATACAAAAAATAATTACAAATAAATAATAAACTTAAAGTAAAATGCCAAATTGGTGCAAAGTGTTACTGACTGAATTGACCCGAATGCAAATCTCATACATTTAGATGAACCGACGTTTCGATCCCAGCAGGACCTTTGTCAAAGGCAGAATGATAGTAAAATGGATGGAGGTTTCATCAGCTGTAACGAAGAGCGGTATTGTGAAATATACTTTAAGTGTTTGACCTCATGGAGAGACTCTTGGTCATTATGGGGGAACTACCCGTGACAGTATGTGGCGCCAGTCTATGACCGTTTACGAAATGAAGGCTTAGGCTCGGGTTCAGGCTTCGTCTCCGTCTGACAAAGCCTGAAATTCCAGGTCGTGGTTTGGTTCCGAATTCGAAGGTTTGTTGGCATGATATAGGTACAGGGTATTTCACCAAGAAACTGGGGTCAAACGCTTGCCTTTAGATGCCTGTGATATTATAGGCCTAACGAGTAAGATGAATATGACCGACGCCTATGAGCCCGAGCCTAAGCCTTTATTTCGTAAACGGCCGTAGACGCTCTGGCCCAATCTCCTTGCATTATTTGGCTGCATATGCGGCAAGGAGAAGAACGGCCGAATAATCAGGCATATTGGTGGCCTCGGCACGCCTTAACGAATCCCATCCCATTCCATTGCCGTGTACCGTGTTCAGGCCGCGCTCCGTCGGCTTGTCAAATTTGGGGCAAAATGTTGGGCGCGTCAACCGGCGGCCTATGCAATTACGCGGGCTCAAGGACCAAAATATATACGCCTGCTAGCCGTGCATGCGATAACCACCTAGGAGCACCCGATGGCAAGACATAACGGCCAACAGACACAGAGGGGAACTCCCATAGAAACCCATATGTCAACAGAGAGCTGCATTCAATTCTATGCACAAACCAAAGCGAATGTCAAACCGGTTTTTTCACCCCCCCCAAAAAAAAAAAAAAAAAAAAAAAAAAATGGTTGATTACAAGCAAGCTGATTTTCCATCCCCGAAGATGTGATGATGTAGTGGGCTTTCATGTGTATTTGGGGGCTGATGGTCGGGAGGGGTTGAGAGGAGGTTGGCAAATGAAGAAAGTTCGATATGAGACCATGTAAATCATCACTTTCGAGGAGTACAGCTCTGAATTCGAAATGAGCCAGTATAGCCCCACACTTTGATACAGTATCTTTTCGGTCCGTCGACTTGGATGGAAATTGAACCAAAAAAAAGTAAATCCTTACCTGAAAGACAACGAGCATCGATAATCAGCAGGCAGGAAACGCCACCTCCATATTTGTTTCTCTCTCCCACAAGCGCCGGTGTGGCAAGATTTATTTCACGGCTGTCCGAGCTGAGAGGCAGCGGTTATTCTCAGTCTTCTCCCCCGGATGCAGGCAGTCCTTTCAGGCATCGGTGGCCTTCTGTTCCCGTCACTTAGTGCACGTCCCGTCCGTTTCCTCTTTACGCCGTTGAATGCGGCCCCCAGACGAAGGAGGAGGAAGAGGAGGAGAAGGAGGAGGAGGAGGAGGAGGAGGAGGAGGAGGAGGAGGAGGAGGGGGGTCCGTCCCACTGTCTTGTCTCGAGAGCTCTATAACGTAGAACACACACACACACACAAAGGTCTGCTCTCACGGGCAAGCAGACGGTCCGTTTAGAGCTCAAATATTTACCCGTAAAACGACACCGCGACCATTGTGGCCTCCCCCTTTTGTGCGTGCGTTATGTATCCCCAGTGAGCGCGGTACATACTCTGCCCGATGAAAAGGCGGGTTCAAGCTGCACCTCGCGGCGTCCGGTCGCTATGACTGGATGTGTCTCCACAATCTTCGGACGGGAGGGTGGGTGTGTGGGTGGGTGGGTGGGTGGGTGGGTGGGTGTATAGGGTGACGGAAAGGCGAGTGTGGGAGGATGTCTTTCTCCCCGTTAGACACTCAGGTGTGCTCAGATTATGACCCGATCCGCCCTTACGAGTCCCGTGACCTCCGATATCCTCCTCGTGCCGCTTGACTTGTCGACGTTATACAGTGAAAAAACACTAAACCCGTGTTTCGGCAAAAAATACCGATCGTGTGAAAGATCTGACGAAGGATGAGACAACCCCAAAAAAGGAAAATGCTAGGGGTACAAGCGCATAGAATCTCCGCGTGTACGCGTGTGTGAGTGTGATGAGCGCGTCTCCCGCTTGAACAGCAATGATCCGATGTCTCAGTCTGATTTTACAACGACCGGTGACTAGCAGCAACTTCAACCGTCCGAGTCAGCTGGCACGGCGACGCGGATATAAAACATGACTTAAGAACCAAGCATGCCTATAAAAACCCGTAGCGACCCCTGTAGAGTGTCACCCGGGGCTATGTACGCGAGCAGTGACCACGCTAATCCGCATCCAAGGTGTTGGACCCACGGCAGTTGTTGTTGGTTTGGATGGGTTCTTTTTTTGTCAGATGATATCGTGCTCGCTTCGATTGTAGATGTCCGTGGAAGACCCCGTGCTGACCCCGTGCTGTGGCCGATAGCGTTCTGTCCGCTCTTCTCTCCCCCGTATAGACTGCGGCGTGGAGGCGAGGCGTGGCGTGGGCAGACGCCGGGGCGTTCCCCTCCCTCTCCTCGGCCTGGTGTCGGTCGGGAGGTCTATCTCCCGCCCCCACCTCCTCCCTTCCTCGGAGACTCGAGGGGTGCAGCACACAAAATCCATCGAAGATGGCTCCGCCGAGCTGATTATCATAAAGTGTGTACCAACAACTTTTTTTTGATAAGGGGTCTTTGGAGGCTAATTAACTGATACACTGTAGAACAAGTGAAGCTTAAGACAACCTGGGGGTTCACTCTTCAATTTGGTATGTAATTTGGACCATATCTGGCTTTAAATGTGGCCCTATTTGGCTGTGGAAGTGGAGGGGTCCATCCCAAAATCCTTGCAGAAATTCGGCTTGGACGGCTACACATTTTGGGGGTGTTTTTTTCTGAGGGTAATTAGCAAAAAATCGAATCGGCTAAGAGCACTTAAGTATAGTTACAAGAACTGAGAGACTTTTGGGCGTGGGATAATTGACTTTGAAAGTGAGTGTTTTTGTACAGTGTTCAATGGGAGCTCTATTTAGTGTTCTGCACCACGAGGCACGGAGACGGTAGTAATGCGCCCTCCTCGTTCCCACAGCACCCCTAACCTCGTTCCCCCTGCAGTACGCTGCAACGGGCATCGTCAAGAGCTAAGTGTAGGCCTACTCTGATTATCATTGCTATATTTTTGGTTTGGGGTGGTATCACTTCATTGCCTTTAGTAATGTATACAAATGCTATAAGAACTGCTCACTGACTGAGTGGAAGGTTTGCGGTGACACCATTTAGAACTCATCTTTCACGAAGGAGTATGGCTCTGAAAAGAGCCGGTAGAACTCAACGTTTCGGGTAGTGAGTACTCTGCCCGTCGTAAGGAGACCCATGGTGTCACCGCTAACCTCCCACTTATAGTATTTCCACCATGCAAACCTTCAAGTCTCATCCTCACTGACTGATGAAACATTGAAACATATCCTCTACCTACCGAAAATGCGTTACCAAACAGAGGACCATGTAAAAAAACTGCAGCACATTATTCAATTATCATTTCCATCAACGTTGATCCAAAATCTCAACTGGTAATATCTTGGACCAATGTTAAGGCTAACTGTTGGATTTTTCGAGCCGCAATTTGATCATTAGTGCTCTCATCCTTTGTGTTTTGGAACCTCGGATGCTGGCTGTGCCTTCGACGAAAAGGTCCTGCCGGGACTGGATCGATAGAGCCCCATCAACTTGTGAAATTCATAATGTAGGACATTGGAAGTCTATAGGCAGATTGCACTGACGATGTCCCACGGTATTTCACAGTGAGTCTGCAGTTCTACCTCTACTTGTGCTAGTGGTAGTGAACACGCTGGGCGGGAAAGATTCGCCACGCTCCACCGCACTCCACATCACATATACAAGTACCGATCTGGTAGTTGGAATCCAGCAGTCTCCTGACGACGGGCAGAGTACACCCTGCCCGAAACGTTTCTTTTCAGAGCCACACTCCGTCTCAAAAGAGATGTGTCGCATGGGTGTCACCATAAACCATCCGCTTGGTACTTCCACCATGCAAACCTTCAAATCCCACCGTATCATGTCTCTGTGTTTATATAGCAGGTCGTTCTACTGATTCACATCTACGCCTGAGCGGATGTGGGGCAGATGGCATATCTGGACACTCCTGGAGAGGGTATGCAAGGGTTAACAGATTGGAGAAGACACCGAAGAAGATGAAGAAATTGAAGCGGGGGAAATGGGTCACAAGCAACTCGCGTACCCCGATATCCAGTGTTCCAAGTTAGCGATGGCGGTGATGTATAGGAATCAGCCGAATATCTCGTTGACCAGCTGTTTTTTTTTTTAAACACAGAATGTAACCGATAACATCGTTGGTTGTCCTCATTACACTGCCTCGGAGAGGCATTCGCGTTATGGAGCTCCATGCACTACGCTTATCCACGGAATACTTCATGAAACCTATATAGTGCTCAGCGATTTTGCAATGCCTGGATGTTCCATGTGCCCTGGCCGCGTCTGATGCTATCTGCAGACGGTAAAGCACCGTAATGGTGTGCGGGCATTCAAAAGTGTGCACCGTGTCGCTTACGGTGGTGTTAAGGGCAGAGTGTGTCGCCGATGTGGCGGCCTCTTCAAAGTCTTTTATCGTTCATCTATATGCATTGTTCCTCGCAACATTGTAATCATAGGGGCTCTTAAAACGCCATGTTTGAGGACATGTTTTGACTTGAATTGAATTGAGTTGAGGTGAATTGGATTGGATTGGATTGGATTGGGTTGGATTTGATTGGGTTGGGTTGGATTGAATTGGATTGGATTGGATTGGATTAGATTGGATTGGATTGGATTTGATTTGATTTGACTGGATTGGATTGAATTGGGTTGGGTTGGATTGGGTTGGATTGGGTTGGATTGGATTGGATTGGATTGGATTGGATTGGATTGGATTGGATTGGATTTGATTTGATTTGACTGGATTGGATTGAATTGGGTTGGATTGGATTGGATTGGATTTGATTTGACTGGATTGGATTGAATTGGGTTGGGTTGGATTGGGTTGGATTGGATTGGATTGGATTAGATTGGATTGGATTGGATTTGATTTGATTTGATTTGATTTGACTGGATTGGATTGAATTGGGTTGGGTTGGATTGGGTTGGATTGGATTGGATTGGATTGGATTGGATTGGATTGGATTGGATTGGATTGGATTGGATTGGATTGGATTGGATTGGATTGGAATGTATTGGATCGGATTGAATTGGATTGGATTATAATATATTGGATTGAATTGGATTGAATTGCGTCAAGCTGTTCTATTGTGTGTTAAACAATCAATTGCATGCTATAGAATTCTACCGCAGATATCCTAGAGACACTCGATTAAGCTTATTACACATCTTTTTCAGTCCCATATATCCTGGATAAACATTCATGGTATTAGCAAGTCAAGCCCGCACAGAAATGACTATTGTAAAGCAACGAACATCCAAACATATTTGATGGTCCCCTTTTTCATAAGTGTGGCCCATTGCTAAACACGCTATTGAGGTTTCTCAGACTGGTCGGGAGGGAGATGGGAACGGTCACGTCTAAGCGACATCGACGAGAAAAAAAATAATGACTTGTCGTTCCCGTGATCTTTGATCTACCAGAGGCATTTAATCAGGAGTGGATTTCCCACTTGCCCGTGCCAGATCCCCCCGGTAGATTCGCCTGGCCAAATTACTGCGCGGAGAGCATTTTGCGCTGAGGACTGTCCACGAATTGAAGAAGAAATGATGAAAGAGTGCCCAAACCAACGCGTCCACCTCAGCCCGACCCTATTATATAGGAGACAGGGGGGGGGCTGTGAGATGGTGAATCTTACATCATCCTTGTTCCTTCCTAGCCGTAGGGACCAGCCGAAAATGCCGCGTCTGTTCGACGATCTATGTGTACAAATGCATCAATATTATTGGGGGTTTTTTCCGCCGCGGAGCATATAACGGAAAAGCCTTAACTTTTTGTTCTGATTTCGTTTTCCTGCTTCTTCTTCTTCTTCTTCTTCTTCTTCTTCTTCGTCTTCTTCTTCTTCTTCTTCTTCTTATTCTTCTTCTTCTTCTTCTTCTTCTTCTTCTTCCTCTTCGTCCGAAAAGTCCATAGACGAAGCTCTGTTGGCGTTCTGCGCTGATTATCTAGCAAACGGCAGACGATATTCGTGCCAGACTTGGCCAAAACATTTCCCCTATTGTCCCGTTGTACATGTGTATGAGATCTGGTTCTCTTTGTTTACACTGTTTGTATTTATTTACAAACTAAGGAAAAGAAAACATAATCCAGACATACCACTCCACTGAGAAAGGTCTGGATAGGGATCGAAACGTCAGGTTAGGTACATTTCCTTAGATTTGCATTTTCGTAATTTCAGCATGTAGACTGTTTACTAACATGTTTGTATCATTATGGATTATGGGGAAATAGTTTATCAATAATTGAAGTATAGATATGGATGGTGTTGGTTTTGCATGGTCATGCATAGCACCCAGTCTCCCATTCTAAGCGTGTGAGAGGATAGCACAGGATTTGGTAGTTTTTACTATCTTTTGAAATGTTATTCTCCACCTTTCGAAAGAATGCAAGTCTACAACCTGTCCCAAAGTTGGTGGAATTATCAATTGTTTTAATTATTGAAACAGCTTCATGCATGTGTTACGTCAACATACATGTGATTTAATTACTGGGTCAAATTTCAGCTGATGTTTGGAGAAGGCATGCCTATATTGTTTGATTAAAACTTGTATTTCAAACTTGGTATTTCTTAAAGTCGAAGGGAAAACGGAATGGGGAATATATTTTTGTATATATGTGACTACACCGGTACTTGAAGAGGAGACCTCTGGCTTAACGTGTCAGCCATGTATCACGTGAGATATCTAGCTCTTTAATGACGGCCGCGCCTTCTCGACTAATCAACTATCAGTGATAGTGGCCGAAAGTCGATGTTGGAGAAACCCCCGCGAAACCGCGGTTTTTGTGGGCTGGGCAAAACGTTGAGGGCGCCCTACCAAGTGACGTCATCATCGACAGCCATTTGCCGTGTAGGCCTACCACTCACCGCGTGTCCTCGAAAAAGGAACGCTGAACGTAGTGTGGCAACATCAGGATGACACTTAAAGACGATCTAGTTGGGAAGTGAGCATGAGTGTTTGTTTCAACAACTGATGACACGTAGTTGTTGATAGTCTTATGCTCTCTTCTCATCTCATGAAACCAGTCTTTCAGTATTATTAAGTTGTACACATCCTAGTTGGTGTGCCCCGATAACTAGTCTGGCTCTTCTGACTGAGCCCAGGCGAACGACAACAACTTGAGACAGCAGCACATCTGCTGCTCACCCCATACGCTAAAAGAAGAAGAAGTTGTTACCATTCATCAAAGAGACCAGGCAGGTAGAGGAATAACGCGGTTATCTTGGCACGTACACGACATACGTAGATGAACTGAATAAGTATTCCCTTTAGGCGTTACGCAGCCATAACGAATGGCATTATGTCTTTCTGGAGTCTGATACAAGCGTCATAGACCAACCTGTGGGATTTAAGCCGCGAGGAGAGACTCAATGTTAATTTTCGGCTCACAAAATAGATAGACGATTCGGGTTGTACCGGAGCATGATTCAGAATCGCCATAAACAAGAGGGCTCGGTTGCCACAGTATTTATACATGGGTCTCTCGCCAATCAACCAGGACACGTATTAAGTGCACCGTGTATCCGTGGAAGGAGACAGACAGAGCATGCAGGGCAGAGAGGCAGTGATTGGTATGCAATCTACGCCCCCCCCCTTCTCACTGCACCGTCCACGCGACCGACGTGCCCGCCGGCCTACCCCCGGCTAATCGCGGGGATAACACGGCCCTGCCACGGCGCAATCTCTCCCCTGGGCCAGACTCATTTCATTCGCGCTGGCTGCAAACCAGTAATGACGTGTTTTTTTCTTTTTGCAGCGGAGGGGAGGAGAGGGGAGGAGGGGAGGGGAGGGGGGATTTCGTGCAGACAACAGGACGCGGTAGGTTTTTTTTCTATACTCTCTCTGTCTCTCTGTTTCTCACTGTCTTTCGCTGGCTCTCACTGTCTCTCACTGTCTCTCTGTCTCCCTGTTTCTCTATCTCTTCCTCTCTCCCAATCTCGTCCCCTCTCTCCCACGCTCTCTTGACTCACCTCTGTCTCTCTCTGCCCGCAGTCTTTTCTCTCTATTACTCTTCCTTCGCAGTGTCTCTCTTCTCTCTCTCGCTCTCTCTCTCTGCCTCTCCCTCTCTCTTAACCCTTCTCTCTCCCACTCTCCCCACCCTGTATCTCTCCCCATCTCACTCTCTCTTCCTTCACAATGTCTCTCTTCTCTCTTCCTCTCTCTGCCTCTCCCTCTCTCTTCTTCAATACCCTCTCTCCCACTCTCCCCACCCTCTTTCCCTCCACTCTCACTCTCTCTTCTCTCGCAGTGTCTCTCTTCTCTCGCTTCATCTGCCTCGCCCTCACTCTTCTTAACACCCCTCTCTCCCACTCTCCCCACCCTCTTCCTCTCCCCCTCTCTCTCTCGTTCTCTTCTCTTGAGATGTTGAATAGCGCCTTGGGTGCAGAGGTCGCGAACTGTGCTATAATGAGGTCTACCCTGCTGGTAGGCCAACCAAAGCAGAACTCTATTACGAAAAAAAAACTCGATTACGAAAGGCAAGGTAAACACCAGTAAGTCCTACGGTCGGAGTGCTTGCCCCGCGTTGCCCTTTAAAGCCCCTACACAACATTGGTAAGATCGAAAAACAGAAATGTTCACAGATTTACATGAAACTTATACAGTTTGAAGATGGTTACAGTAGAAACTTAACACTTAAAAAAATCTGCCTAAAATGTTGCATTTTGGGAGAAAAGAGTAAAAGAAATAGTTTACGTCTCACCGAGATACAAACTATTTTTACAGTACGGCGTTGAATGCTGCATTTTGGCGAAACAAATGAAGCGGTTTTCACGATTTTCTCGAGACTTGGTTGGCGGTTTGAGCAATTTTTTTCACAGGTGTGCTGTTTCATGCATATGTTGGATCAGACAACATATGGATGCTATTCTCTGGCCTCGACCAATGTTGTGTAGGGGCTTTAAAGACCACTGGTTCAGCGCTCGAGTGTAGGAACGCCTAGGATAGAATGGTTTCACTCATCTAGGTATCTCAGTACCCTGTAACAAGATGTTGAGCAACATCAAAACGAACGCTTCCATGAACGTTTACCACAAGGCCAGCTGGTGAAACTTTGTGGCAGATGCCAACCCAACTGGTCCGATGAAATCACAAACGCCGGACATTTTCTGATAAGAATCGACCACGTGTCTTGGATACGATTCTGCCTAACAGCTAATACCTGACATGTTTATGGTGCACCGCGCAATAACAACGTTAACCTCGGTTTTAAGGTCTCTTGTGAAAAAGATCATCGGTTGAGTGCCGGTTGAATTCATCCGACCGAAAAAATTTCCCCGGTAGAAAGTCGATTGTACTGGACTCTGGGGTGAAAAATTCACGATGGCTATCCGACGGAAACGACATCGGACGGGTCAAATCATCTGATACCCAACCGATGATCTTTTTGACAAGAGGCCTAACTGGTTTGGGGGCACATTCTCTCCGTGCCTGAATATTCTGCCGAAGCTTAATTAGCATGCTTACTTTGATGTCTTCATGATCAGCTCGCGGTTGTGCAAGTTTTTTTAAGATTTCTGAAAATCCTAACCGAGGGGCTTTGACCTTTGGCCATCAAGGAACCAAGATTTCTGACACATATCCCCTGGGTCTGTAACTTGAGTAGACGCATACACAAATGGGGAGTGGGTTTGGAGAAGAACTCGTCGGCTGAGGTTCGCTGTGGAAAAGCTGGCTTCAGTGTCTCTGCGTTGCGTAGACATCCGGGTTAGTCGAACAGGTCGGGAGTTCGACCAAATAAAAAGAATAACTTAGATGTCCATTTGGCCAGTCTAACTAAAGACTTAGGCCAGTCTAACTCCATAAACTCATTGGTAGCATACGACGCCGTATTACGGACACGGTTCGAGTGATATCTCGTGCGTGCGTCTTCCACACGTGCGACTATATGTACGTGTCCTTAGAGTTCCAGTTTGTCATCTTCATCACCATTTGGGCATAAAGCTTTACTATAAGGACTCATCCTTTGCGATCTATCAATCATTTTTCTGCTGTTCCCAAGGACAGGTTGGCTGCTTCAAATTTTTTGCAGTTGTTCCTTCTCCGTGTGGTTTTGTGGTGTCTCTCTCTCTCTCACGATGGGTTATCCATCGTCAGTCGAGTTACGATGCGTCGTAAGGCTGTGTGAAATCCACCCCCTGTACCGCGACCGAGTCGTAGACGGTCGAGACCGAGAGCGAGACCGTCAAAGTTTCAGACCGGTCCCCGAGACCCGCAGGACGGGCAGAAGCCTCCGCCGTCTTGCCGCTCCGTTCGGCCGTCCGTACCGTCCGCCGGGACCAGGACGGTACGGACGTGCCACTTAGCAGGAGGGGGGATCTTTCCAACCCTTCCCTCACACCAGCTTCCCCAAGGGGTCGGGCCGCCGATGCGGGACCCACTCAAGGCCGGCGCTTCGCCGCCGAGTGCTCGCCTCGCGTCGCCAACGACAGCCCCCCCCCTTCGAATCCCGAGTGAAAAAAAGTGATCGTGGTAGACTTATGTACAAGTAAGTGGTAACGGGATCGAAGGAGGGAGGGAGAGGGAAAGGGTAACAGATCTTCACGGTCACTCGAGGAGCGCCCAAGAGCAGGGAGAGGATGAAGGGTTTCACCCCTTGACAGTACCCATTCAGTCACCCTTTGAGGACCCACCCACAGATCAAAACAACTTCCTGTACTTTTCCGGGGGTTGACCAATTTCGCTCACGCAAAAAAAAACGAGGTTCGTCGCCTCCTCAAGACCACGTGTTTTGGCTTAGAGTCTTCAAACGTCGACAGCAACGGCATTACGTGCTGTGACTATAGGGTGGATTGAGAAATTGACAGAATTGGTTTAAAGCAAAGTACTGCAGCCCTACGCCCTCCGATGGTGGTGATGACGGTGGTGATGGTGGTGATGATGGTGATGATGGTGATGGTGGTGATGGTGATGATGGCGGCGATGGTGGTGATGGCGGTGATGGTGATGGTGGTGATATGGGGATGATGAGGATGATGGTGGTGGCGGTGACGGTGGTGATGATGGTGACGGTGGTGATGATGGTGACGGTGGTGGTGACGGTGATGATGGTGATAGTGATGATGTTGGTGACGATGGTGACGGTGGTACGGTGGTGACGGTGATGGTGGTGATGATGGTGATGTTGGCGACGGTGCTGAAGGTGACCATGACTGTTGTGACGGCGATGACAGTGATGGTGGTGGTGATGATGAGGATGACGTTGACGGTGGTGGCGGTGGTGACGGTGGTGATGGTGATGGTCGTGATGGTGGTGATGGTTTATGATGGTGATGGTAATGTTGGTATTCGAAGTTTTGGTCCCTTTAAAGTTGCATCGGAAACCTCTTTTACCAAGTCCCCTTGAATAAAACAGAAAGAGCTTCTAACTCCGATTGCCCGCTTCAGTGCGACCACGGAACACGTGGAGAGCGGCGTCGGTTACAGAGTGGTTCGCTGAATACTAGAAAGAGAATCCAAGGTTCTTGATCGGCAACAGTGTAGCGAGGACCAGCGCGCTGTAGCCAAGGCACGGATCAACTCGACAAGGTCGAGTTACTGCGGCAACATGGCCGGTTAGAGCTCTCTATTCTTACGTTGGGGATCGAGCGAGCACGGGCCCGTTCTGGTACTCACGGCGTCGTCGTGCATCCTACGCTAACACTAAATCGCCGTGTTGCATTTAGGGTTTGTAATGGAAGCAAACGCTATTTGAAGGAGGGGCGGTTGAAGGGGGTGAGCAGTCTCTCGTCGGTGGTATACATCGTGCAGGATGTGAACGAAGCCGAAGTAGGGTGTCGCGGCCAGTGAGGAGTGGGATGTAGCAACGGGGTCTTGCCTGGACGGCGGTTAAAGGGGGTTAACGGACTCTTGGTGGCGCTATACATCATGGGAAGTGTGCTCGAATCCGATGCAGGGTCTACGGAGACCCCGTGCTGGCAAAAACGTTTGTAGCTCTTTCTTGCAGACTGCTTACTGGCGTTTATGACCGGATTGCAAAACTACCAACAAATAGAGGGTTAAGGGCCACCCTTTAAGGGCCATTCAAAAAGGTGGTATGTTTTGTTTACATTCTGAGATCAAAACGGCATTACCAATTAGCAATTTGAAACGGG
>OX465114.1:17524285-17579285 GCA_949987565.1 Luidia sarsii | reverse complement strand
GGGTTCTATATGTCGGCCTGTCGGCTGCTTGATTCTTTCTTATGTTATACTTTCCTTCTCTCTCTTTATTTAGTCAGATGTATTCACGCCCACAGATATTAAGAGCGGTGGGTCCATTTTCTTTAGATACGACGATGAAGAGGTTTGAGCCCCTGAGGCCTTTGGGTCCTACTGCAGGGAGGGGTGGGGGGCTCACTACACGGTAATACGAAGCGTTGAAGCGAGCCACCCATGGGTGGATGGTACCGCGAGGGGATTTCATCTGCATTTTATGGAGTCGATATTGATTGAAGAAGACTACGAAGAACACTACGAAGAACACTACGAAGAAGACAACGAAGAAAAATACGGGTTCCAAGAAGACTACGAAAAAGAAGCGGAAGAAGGAGAAGGAGAATGAAGAGGATGGGGAAGGGGAGGAGAAGAAGAAGGAGAAGGAGAAGGAGAGGGAGAAGGAGGAGGAGGAGAAGGAGAAGGAGAAGGAGAGTGAGAAGGAGGAGGAGGAGAAGGAGAAGGAGAAGGAGAAGAAGAAAGAGAAGGAGAAGGTGAATGGGGAGGGGTGGAGAATGAGGAGAAGGAGAAGGGGAAGGAGGAGGAGGGTGAGAGGAAGGAAAGGGAGGAGGAGAAGAGGAGGAGGGAGGAGGAGGAGGAGGAGGGGAAGAAGGAAAAGGAGGAGAAGGAGAAGAAGGCAAAGACGAATAAGTAAAACGAAAAGTAAACAAATATTTAATATATATGTATGAACAGAATAAACAGAAATAAACAAATTTAAACAAGTAAAATAATTGTGTTTGAAATGAAACAAGAAGAAGGAGGAGGAGGAGGATAAATGTGAGGGGAATGGGAAGGAGGAGAAGGGGGAGAGAAGGAGATGGAGGAGAAGTACAATTAAGTCAACAACAAGTAGAACAAGATGAACAAAACAATAAGAAGACGACGAGCAAGACGAGGAGGAAGAGGGGTGGAGGAGGAGGAGAACAGGGATAAAATCAAGGATGAATAGCTTTCGAGCCTAGCTGTCACTGTACACCACCGTGCTGGTGCCGTACACGTTATTGAATATGTCCGCACGTGCGACAGCTGTTCCACAATAACATTGTAAGTTTGCTTGAACTTTTGGTCTATATTTTCTGGGTCAAGACGGGATTTTTTTTTTCAAAGAAAACGGATATCTGCCCCCTCTGTTCGCTCTGTCCTTTCAATGAACAGTACCGGTGACATAGCAGCCTTTGTCCCCCATGCCTTGCATGCCCATCTACACGGGCTATATTGCCGTCAACATAGCCACAGCCTCGCTGACACTCGCCCACGGCACAGTCATGGAAAGGTCAGCACAAGACATTGCATGGATTGCATATTATATTAACAAGGATAAGCATTTGCCCACACAGCAGTGCCTCGAAATAAAGTTATGCGAAATTGGTCGGACTGAGTGAAAAGGGGCGTCGAGAAAGATCAGCAACGTTGTGGTTTTAAGATAAAGATAAGACTCGCATTTAGTTGGCCTGACGTTTCGATCCTAGCACGACATTTCTCAAAGGCATCGTGACAAGGACAAGAAGATACAAGAAGGAAGGGGGTAGAGAGTGAATAGGACACTGCTGACAAAACTAAGGACAAAGAGAATAGCTTGTATTGTGACCGACGAACGTAGAGACTTGCATGCACTCGTAGACAGGCAGACAGGTCAACAAGGAGGATCAACTCGGCTCTTGCCGACTCGAGAAGTACAGCATCCCAGACTGTAAGATTACAACATGAGGATTCTATCATGGCCATCTACAAACTGTGTAAATTAGAAGGAAATCTGTGGACATCTATGTCTTCCGATCTTCCAAATGTTGTATTGGGCCTGTAAGTGGGCTTCCAGGCAGTATCCCTCCCCTCACCCCGCACACTCTATCTGTCCCAAGGTGTAGAACGGAGAGGTATCGGAACAGCTTCTTCCCTCGTTCTGCCTCCATCTGGAATTCCCTTCCTGGTTCGCGCTTTCCCCCTGCCTACGATCTTGCCCTTTTGAAAAGGAATGGTAATTTCTATCTCCGGCCTTCCTGAGCTTATCTCTATAGTCTTCTTTCTCTAGCTTTTAACCTTGAGTGGCTTTTCAGCCTTGTTTTTAAAAAACAAATTAAAATCACCACGAGGGGATGCAGCATCATAAGGACATGTCCTTATGATGCTGTGAGACTATAAGAGTGAGTTGCTCATCTGCATCCCATCTCGCAGATGGTATGGGAGTTTTGTGTGACCTCATCCTTGTCACTGCATCTTAATGTGCATCAACCATCGAGCTCTGTAAATAAACTAGAGTGCGGTACGAACGTGTGCCAACATGGAAGCTCATCCGCCATTATCAAAGAGGGCAACTTCAACTCGAAGTGCCCGGATGTGCGTAGCAATCGCGCGTAATACGAATGGGGAAATGTATAGCCGAAAGGTTGTGAATGCGGAAACTAAAATGTTATAGAAATGGGTTTTTAGTAATGAAAGAAAAGACCATCAATACCTCAAAGGATTGGCGAATTTTAATATCCTACTTCCTTTTGTAAAAATTGGGATTAGCTTGCCCCATAGTATCCATGCATTTGCACCTCTTTGGTAATGGCGTCGCAGTCCCCTTGTCGGCACGCGTCACGCGATGAGGGCGCACTATAGTTTATTTATAGAGCTCTATGGGATCAGCTTACTAACAGAAAGAGAAAGACGAGAAAGTGGGGGAGTGGGGAATGGATTAAGTAGGCTAGTAAATGTTAGTATCTAGTGCAGACACAAAGCTCGACAACAGTAATTAGTCTTCGCCTTATACGTATAGATACGCATGGAAGGTGTAATTAAAGAGACAGACAACACCAGTTATTCAACTACAACTCTGTGGAAATAACAGATGATTAACATCGATGGCGTTTGTATGAGATGTAAATATTACTAGCTTCGACTCGGCGCGCATTTTGATTGCCTAGCTTATCTGTTATAGATAGGTCTTGGGCGAGGGTTCATCGGCTACGGCCGGCGAGAGCACGCGAGCCTATGCGAATCGGCTCCAGCCGTTGGCCATATACTCGTGCGCAATGGGAATCCCCACGCCAAAACACCGTGCAACCAGTTGACTATTATACACGTAGATACGATCAGCAAACGCAGGAAGTCACGCACAGCCAAGCATTGAATCTGGGAGGGCTCTTCAATTCGGTGGGGCGGGGGACTGAGTACGTGATCGAGACCCGGACAAGTCGTCTGCTCCATCTCCGCCCCACCAATCGATCAGTCGTATTTGCACAGGACACGGACGCAATCCGCCGTCTCCGCCGGCGGACGACGCGGTCCGTTTTGCACGGAAATTACCGTCGAAGGCGGGCCGCGGGATGCGGTGGTTCAGCCCCGAGCGCATGCACAGAGCTGACAAAATCACGCCAGAATCGGCGATGATAGGAAGGAGCGAACACGAATGCACGCGAGAGACTATACAGACTATTACCATAGAACGGGAGACAGTCGTTAGAGTAAAATGAGATGATTAGTACAAGTGTGGAGAGGGCTCAACTCTCGTTGACCGCGCGAGTGCGCACGAACGCACGCACGCACGCACGCACGCACGCACGCACGCACTCATGCACGCACGAACAGCCTGAAGGCCGCCGCACATAAGCGCCAAGTGCGTACGACAAAGTTCACAAAAGAAATGACCTTTGGCGTGCGCACTTGATGTATGTGTCGAAATACCCCATTTACAAAACCAGGGGTGTGTTTCAAGAAGCCTTACAATGCATCGTTAATTGTAATAGGCTATACACCATGTCTTGTAGATACATTTGATGTCTTCTAGATACATTTTAGCCAGACATTTTGACCTTTTCATGATGAAATACGAGATGGTGGAAATACTAATTATAATTAGTGGGAAAACCTGATATAGGAATACATAATAATGTGCAGATTTTCCAGTTGACTTTCCCTTTCTCAAACATGTTTGCTCTTCTCTTTTCTTCTCCCATTTTCAGACAACAAGGCTTGTACATAACAAGCAAAACATCCTACCCCTGACCTTGAAATAACATGCAGGGATATTTTGGGAAGGTGAGACTTCAACAGGGTTTTGGCTGTAAAAGTTTGCAAACGATTCAGACAGCCCGTGAAATAGCCTTCGAAAATCTGCCGTTTTCGAGAAAAGAGGAAATGCATTGAATTTCCAAAGCGATCCTTTTACAAATACCGCCCTCTATGTCTGAAACAAGTCAGGACGTTATTATTATGTTTTCGTTTCCGCGGTTTGCCAAGACATGTTGTTTTAGCGCTTTCAAGTGTCCTGTTTTTTTTTCTCTCCCCTAAAAACCATATATGCTCGTTTGCATAATTATTAGCATTATTTTGAATTGTGTGGTGTGATGGTCAATATTATATCCAACATAATCATGAATAAAAGGAACTACAAGGTAATTGTTTAAAACAAACTTTGAGCAAGTAGAGGCTAACAACTGACCACGCTTAAAATTAATACCTTATTAAGTTTGCAGGATCGGTGAGAAACGGCAATTTAAATGGCGTAGAAATATCTTATTTACATTGATGATTATATCAACACCGAACATTTTGCCAAATATGACCACACTGATTTAGTTTCACCTTTTGATGGCGTATAATTTACTGATTTAATTACGGGAGAAAAAAATATTTCTTGAGATATCTGGATTGGAAGCCATGTTGACCCCTAGTGTCAGGTAATGCGTCAAGAGTGACGGGTTTCTCAATTTGAAATAGACGGGTTTTCATGTCCTTGGTTGCATCGCTGATCGGTGACGGTCTCGAAATCCCTACGCGACTCCTTTGTTGCTGCGTTGCCGAACGCAGAGAGTTTAATTTCTGACCGATTGGCCGGCCGTGAGGTATTTCAAAATACCCTTTTGTTTGACAAAAAAGGTCAGTGCCGAATCCTTTCACCGAGGTAGCGTTCTTCCACCGCGTGAGAACGAGTGGCCCCCGCCGTCCTTTCGTCGACTTCACCCGCCGGACTGCCATTGCCGTGCACGCTCGCATCCACCGGACCATGGACTTTTACCCCCGGGACTCGAACCTATGAAGCGGTACGATAGCTTTTTTGTGTGTTGAGGTGGGATTGAGGTGGGATTGAGGTGGGAATGAGGTGGGAAGGAGGTGGGAAGGAGGTGGGAAGGAGGCAAGAATGAGGCGGGATTGAGGCGGGATTGAGGTGGGAATGAGGTAGGATTGAGGTGGGATTGAGGTGGGAATGAGGCGAGAATGAGGCGGGATTGAGGCGGGATTGAGGCGGGAATGAGGCGGGAACAAGGCGGGAATGAGGTGGTAGTGGTTTTGTTAATGACTTGCGACAGGGGAGTTGGGATAAATAACAGTCGAAACGGGTGCCTAAAACCAACCGGAACTCACCATAATATTCCTTATGTGGTCAACGAGCAATATACAGTTTGAGGTATTTTATTGAACACTTTCACTAACAATAACAATAATGAATTAATAAATAAAAGAAACGCCGTGAAATTAATAAAACATTAATAAACAACAAAATAACTAACCTACCCTACTCCTTGCCCTTCTCTTTGATCTTTCCCCCTCTTCTCACTAATCCTTACCCTACTCCTTGCCCTTTCCTTTGATCTCTCCCTACCAGCTCCACCCTTTGTCCTTTGTTTTTCATCCGTGTCCTATTCACTCTCTCCCCCCCCTTCCTTCGTGTACATTTTTTGTCCTTTGAGAAAGGTCCTGCTAGGATCGAAACGTCAGGCCGACTAAATTTTAGTCAGTAATTTTAGTCAGTAAGCAGTGTGCAACATTTTTGTATATCAAAAAAATAACTAGCCAAAGAAACCTCGTGTGCATAAAAAAAGTAAATAAACATAAAAATAAAACTGTTCAGAGAGTGACTTTGTCTTTGTTTCCTCTCATCAAAGCAAACATTTATTATACAATTTACATGCAGAATACGTTTATTTTGAACATAACTTTTTTTTCTCAAATTTTAATACGATCTTGTTAAAACTTTATAGGGAGCTGGGGTATAAAGGGTGTCGATGAGGTCCCACCTTCAAGGGTTGGGAGGAAGGAGACGCTACCAATGCTAGAACATTAACGGTCATTTGCTCATTTCTACAGATTTTGTTTCAAATAACCCCCAAAGAATATACATCAGAATAAATTTACGTGACACATTAATGCTTCGTTATTTCATGTTCTCTTTTAATTATCATTTTGTCGAAACCATGCCCTTTTACCATGCAACGGAATCGTTCGAGACAAACAAATGATAAATTTGTAGTTAGAAATAATAGCGATCATCGATAAGCATGTTTAATATTACATTCTAATTACTTTATTGAAGAAAATGTTTTTAAAGCGTCAGGATTATTTAATCGTCACTGTCTCCCAGATCATCTTCCGCTGCCGAGGAAATCGGCATGGTGTTTAGCCATGACCCTGTTTAGGGCCTTGTAAGGTTTCGTGCCTTAATTTACTTTTTCGTTGAGATCTTCAACAATATCCTGGTGGGTTTCATTGTCTTTCAGGCAAAAGTAACTTAATAAGAAACCCTTGTACTTGTTGAAACGACCATTTTGCTCATTCACCTGTTCATTTCCTGCTCATTTTGCTAATTCACCTGCTCATTTTGCTCATTCACCTGTTCATTTCCTGCTCATTTTGCTCATTCACCTGCTCATTTTGCTCATTCACCTGCTGTTTTTTTCTCATTTCCTGCTCATTTTGCTCACTTCCTGCTAATTTTGCTTATCGACCTGCTCATTTTGCTCGCATAAAGAAATAGGATTCTCTAATCCTTACCATCTCTAATTTTTTGTCTTCCGCTTTCATCATGTTGGAACAAGCGGAGAAATTCGGCATGGTGTTTAACCATTACCCTGTCCAGGGCCTTGTCAACTTCCATGCCTTTATCTAGTTTTTCTTTGAGATCTGCGAGAATAACTTGGTGGGTTTCATTGTCTTCAAGATGCAAGTAACTTGGCAGGAAATCCTTGTAGTTGTCGAAGAAGATTCTTTCGACTGCCCAGCGGGTTTTCCTATTGGCTTTGTCTTCGGCTTGATCTTCGTCCATACCATTGTCGATGTACTTCTCGTGTTTCTCATTCCTAATATCTTTGGCCATTCTGGTTACCATGGGTGTGAAAAATGCAACCAAAATGGAAAGTATAAAAATAAAATGCTTTTTTCCAGAAGTTGATGCCCGTCTTTGCACAGACGAATCTTTTGAAAATCGGACTGATGGATCTATACGTTCTGTCTGGTCTATATTGGCGGGCTTCGTAAAACCGAATGCATAATAATTATGTTGGGACACAACGACTTAGGCAAAAGTTAGGCAAAATTCGTCATCTGTGCGTCGATCCGACGATCGAGACACACCAGTGTTCTCCCGCCAAAAAAAAAACAGCCGAAGTACCAACAACAAAATGAGAATCAGAAGAACTATGCCAGAATTTAATTTCATTCGAGCTTCTGTATTTCTTCTTATTCGAATGTTTGTATTGGTACTTGGGCCGTGAACTTGTCAATCTCAAAAGTTAGAGGGCCTGACGTTTCAATCCTAGCAGGACCTTTCTCAACACCCGATTCGACTACCCAGGCAAAATGACAAGGACATACACAGAGTTTTTGTATCAACGCTAGACGTTCATCTGTATGTATCTCTTTTGTTGGGATTTTGCAGCCAAAAATTGTAGTCGCTGTCATTCCTGAACCACGAAATCCAAGGATGATCTTTTTTAGAGGAAGAAATGCCCATTTAACAGTCGGGACAGTCGGGCACACTTAAAAAAAAAGGTCTAATCCGAAATGAATATATACTTCTGTAAACAACCGTGTACATGTATACAACCAATTGAAATGAGATTTGAAGGTTTTCATGGTGAAGAAAGCAAAATGATTAGGTTTGCGGTAACACCATGCAAACTTATCTTTTGTGAGTATGTGCTGGTCTGAAAGGAACTGGTGGAACTCGAAGTTTCGAACAGTAGGCTCTATCCGTCGAGTTCCTCAGGTTCTGTTCAGAACCACACCTACTCACAATATTTTACATGTTGTTATCGCAAACCTAATTCTTCAGCTGTACAACCTTTACATGTACTCGTGTTGTTGTTTTCCCGAGTAATTCTATGCGATTTCAATCAGTGCAGTGCACTGCAACCGTTCACTGGGCTATGGGTGGGTCTGATCCCACGGACAAAGTGCAGCTACCGTGCACGATCGTCTGATAGAATTCCGAGTGGTATGGGAGGTCAGAAAGGTTTACCATAATGCCACACAGCTACCACATGCAGGCATTTATTTTTCACGTGGTTTCGCCAACGTTTTATTCTTTGTGTTCTGCGTTATTGGGCTACATGGGAGTAAAATGATAAGAGCAAGTGAAGGAGATATACAAAAAAGTTGCAAACTGCTGACAGACTAAAATTACCAAAATGTAAATCTTAAAATTTAGTTGGCCTGACGTTTCGATCCTAGCAGGACCAGTGAAGGAGTTTAATTACTGCGTACATCGGTTTTATAGGTACGGCGTACCTCGATTATCTGCCTATACGTCTCTATACAAACAATTTACACCATCCTACTACAAAAGATAGAGTACGGTATGTACTTGATGTGCTTGAAATAATAAAATAAGCTTGTCAACCGTTTATGTTATTAAGGGTTGTCTATATGTAACGAGAAAGAATAATGTTCGCTATTTACTACCCCCAGTTTCCATTATATGCATATTTATAAGCTGTCATGCATTATTCATTTTACCTTTTGTTATTGAAATATATTTGCAAGGCGCCCTCTACGCCCCAAGACATCATTCTGTTCATGGCCGAAGTATTTACAACAAGTGTATTGTTCCTTCGCCATCTTTACGTACAGGTATGCATTGATTATTTCTTACCATTCATGCACTATTCCTTTATTTATATTTACATTAACTAGTCTCAGCTTATGGATGACGATGATAATGATTCACATCTCTGTACCTTGTATAGTATTTAGACATTTTAACGTTAACGCAAGTATCTTGCAAGATGGCGGCCGCCACCAAGGTTTCGGCGGGAACAAGAAATGAGTTTTACTTTATTATAAAGCTAGAAATTCGTTTACCATTTGCAATTATTGTATTTCAGTTACCTTTAATTAATCATTCTGTTCATGGCCGAAGTATTTACAACAAGTGTATTGTTCCTTCGCCATTTTCAGGTAGGCCTACAGAATAAATCTGGATCACAGATGGTATTTGTCCTCATGCCACTCATTGACCCAAATTCCCCCAAGGGTCACATTGGTGGAGGATCCAGTGTCGCGATCTTAAGTGGGTGGCCGTGCTAAAATGGGTGGGTGACGTCACCACCCATCTGAGCACGTAGCGACAACCTGCTGAAATAGGCGAAATAGGCGGCGTGCTGAGATGGCTGGGTGAACTGAGCGCGTGCGGGCGCCCTTTACGCTAACCTGATTGCCCACATATGGCAGCCCACCCATTTGATCATGCCACCCATTTTAGACTGTCACACCGGGTATAATCACTCAAGTTGGTCAAGAGGAAAGTCAAACAGACTGCCCAGTCAAGCGTTGATCTGCATTCACTGAGACGTTCTATGTCAGTTAATACTTATTTGCAAGCAAAAAATAGTTCTTAAAGATTGAACTACATTTGTGACCCGCTCTATGAAAAGGGTTATTATGTCGCGCTATGCTATAACGCACACGGGGCTGTTCAATTGCAAAGAAGGTGAACAATCATCCCATGGGCGATTGTCTGTTTTCTTGTTATTTGTGTTCTATGATATCCATTGTTTTTGTATCCATTGTTTGTGTCTTTTGTTTCACTGACACAATTAACGCACTTTATCTTTAAATACACTTTCCGTAATCTGGAAAATATGAATATGCAAAAATCAATATATCTCCAGAACGGAAAATGCTACAGGGGTAAAACAAACACCAAATGAAAGCTTATGAAAAGGAAAACCTAGCTATGTATAAAACTTTTTTCCCAATCTGCAACATAATTCCCCTTTTTACATAGCCGGTCACATTTATTCCAAAAAAAAAAGGAAAACATATTTTGCTGCATTCACCGAGTTTTTCTATGGCAATGAATAGCTTTGCAAGCAGAAAATAGTTCTTAAAAAGTGAACTACATTTTTTTTTATTCCAACAACAAAATAAAGATTTCCCTGCATTCACTGAGTTGTTCTATGTAGTTTGCAAGTAGAGTAATATACAAACAAAATGCAAACCGCTTACTGACTAAATTTACCAAATGCAAATCTCAAAGTTTAGTAAGCCTGACGTTTCGATCCTCGGAGAACCTCTCTTAACCTCCGCCTTTGAGAAAGGTCTTACTAGGATCCAAACGTCAGGCCCACTAAATTTGGAGTTTCAAAGTAAAACTAGTTCTTAAAAATCGAACTGATTTTTTTCCAATAGCCAAAAAAAAGGATTGCCGAGCGATTCAACACAAAATTCCCAATGAAATAAAATTCATATAGTTGAATGTAAAAGGTGCTACAAAGTAAACCGTGTGGATCGACGATACCCTTGGTTGATTTGTTTTTATTATTTTTCTTTATTATTTTTATTATTTGTGTGTGATGTTTGCTTGTAAGCTTGCTTGCCCGTTTGTCTGCTTCTTTGTTTCTTTGTTTGTTTGACCGTTAAACTTTGCTAGTTCGTTCTTTTATTGACTATTGTGCACTGATGTCAATGGAGGGCCCAAGTTTGACGAAGCAAAGAGCAGAGCCCAGTGCGCACGCGCCAGGCACGTGACGAGCCCATGCAAATGACCCTTCGTCTAAAGCGTGGGCAGGCGTGCTCTCCGTGCATGACGTCACAACCCAGGAGGCGCCGTGTCAGTTCCCAATTGCGAAGTCTCGACTATTTCAGTATACTATATGCACGTTGTAGATGGCATATCTAGCTGCGCTCAAAGCCAGTGAGAACGATCATGTCCCCCCCCTATCTTTTTGACAGTGAATTCATCTGACCACTTATATGAAGATTACATCTAATTAGTTAGTCTGGAAAACTGTATGGTGTAATCCTAAGAGGCTTAATTCGAATTGGGTATTGTTGGTTCCGCCCGATTTCAGAATGGAAGTGAGGTGTGGTCCTTCAAGTCCCTACCCCCAGCAAAGATAATGACGCTCTCTCTCCCTCCTCCCTATCTCTTCCCTCTCTCACTGCATCTCTCACAATGTGCTCTCTCCTCTCTCTCCCTCCTCTCTATCTCTTCCCTCTCTCACGACATCTCTCTCACCATGTACTCTTTCCTCTCTCTCTCCCTCCTCTCTATCTCTTCCCTCTCTCACGACATCTCTCTCACCATGTACTCTTTCCTCTCTCTCTCCCTCCTCTCTATCTCTTCCCTCTCTCACGACATCTCTCTCACCATGTACTCTTTCCTCTCTCTCTCCCTCCTCTCTATCTCTTCCCTCTCTCACGACATCTCTCTCACCATGTACTTTTTCCTCTCTCTCTCCCTCCTCTCTATCTCTTCCCTCTCTCACGACATCTCTCTCAACATGTGTTCTGTACTCTCTGTTCCTTTCTCTCATTTTCCGTCCCTCTTTTTTCTCTCCCCCTCTCTCTCTCTGTAGTCTCGGTCTTCCTCACTCTCTTTCTTTAGCCTTCTATCCCTTGCTCTTTCCTCTCCACCTCCCTGTATATCTCTCCCTTCCTCTCTCACCCCTCTTTACTCACCCTCTCTGTCTCTCCACCTATCTCTCCCCCTCTCTCTGTCTGTCTCTCTGTTTCTCTGTCCCTGTATCTCCCAGTCCCTCCTCTCTCTCCCCTCTCTCTCTCCCTCGCTCTCTCCCTCGCTCTCCCCCTCTCGATCTCCCTTTCTCTCCCCCCTGTCTCCCCTCTCTCTTTACTCTCCCTATCTCTCTCTCCCCTATGTCTCCCCTCTGTCTCCCCTCTGTCTCCCCCTCTATCTCGTATCTATCTATCTCCCTCTCTACCTCTCTCTCTCTATCTGTCTCTCTCTCTCTCCCTCTTCCTCCCCTCTCTCTCACTACACTCCTCTCTCCTCCTCCCTCTCCCTCTCCACTCCTCCATTTCACGGGGCGGCAGCGGACTTCTGCCAGACGAGATTCGTGACGGGGAAGTTGCGGAGCTTGTCGGACTCGTCCGGGTGGAGCGTGCGTCTCTCCAGCTCCTCCTCAAGGCACTGCAGGGCGACGGGATCGTAGTCGTAGTTGAACTTGTTGGCGAAGAGGTGGGGCTGCCGGACCAGGTACTCCAGGTAGGCCACGTCGAAGATGCACAGGGCCCGCATGTACTTGCCGGTGCAGTAAGGGTGCGTATTGATGTCGCCCCACTTCATGAAGCGGACGTTCTCGTCCCAGCTGGAGTTGGGGTAGCCGCCGGGCGTGCCGGGTGCTCGCTGGAGGGTGGCCCAGTAGTGCTCGTCGGGGCTGTAGGTGTCGTTAGACCAGGCCAGGAGGTCGACGGCCCGCCGGTCGCCCAGCACGAAGTCCACGAAGGGCCGGGAGGCCGCGATGTAGGCGTTGCCGAAGCGGATCTCTAGGCCGCCGGGCGGCGGCTTCTTCTTCCGCCCCGTCAGGTGCACGCTGCCGTTGGGCTGCGACGCCTGGGCGAAGACGTAGAGGGTCCGGGACCGTATATAAGGCGGCGGCACCACCCCGGTGATGTCGTTCATGCCGCCGTAGGCCCGAAGCTGACGCACGATCTCCAGGTTGGTCTTAAGCGGGAAGTCCTGGCCGCACAGGTTCAGAACGTAGCGCCACGGGCGGACGGAGCCCCGCGGGCCGACCAGGTCTCTCATGCAGTTGATGTCGGCCAGGAGCCGGGTGAAGCCGGCGTACTGGACCACCTCCACCTTGGAGGCCACGAAGACGTTCTCGAAGCAGCCGGCCAGCCCCCTGACGGCCTCCCGGAAGTCGGCCGGTGCCTTGGCGTCCGGGTGCAGGCAGTAGAGGTTCTGGGGCTGGTAGATGGCCCTCAGCAGCCGCTCCACCTGGGCCGAGTCGCGGTGGGTCACGATGGAGTAGGCCACGGGGAAGCCGGCCTCCTCCTCCGAGGCCGGGCGGACCGGGTAGCGGCGCGCCCGCCGGTAGGCGGCGCAGTCCCGGGTCCAGGCGCGCACCTGGGCGTCGGGCGGCACCGGGAGGGAGCCGTTGCCGGCCTTGCGCTCCGCACTTGTGGCCAGCTTGGTCCGCTGCACCGCACCCTTGTCGCCGGCGAGGATGGCCGAGCAGTTGGCGTCCCAGCGCCGGTGGAAGCTGACCGGCGGTGCCGTGGTAGCCGCCGCCGCCGCCGCCGCTGCCGCCACCGCCGGGCTCTCGGTGACCGACGAAGGCCGCTCGGACGGCGGAGGCCCCGCCCGAACGCCGGACGAGGGCTGCTGTTGTTGTCCGGACGCCGGCCAGAGAAATCGGACGACCTTGCCGTCGGTCAGAAGCAGGGCGACGCCGTGGATGAGCCCCAAGGAAAGCCCGAAGAGTGCCAGGTGAACGAGGAGTCTGCGAATCGAACGCACGGCCATGCTGCACCGTATAGTAGTGCCGTTTGCTGTCGAGCCGATGTGGAGCTCCGCTGGTTACGGTCCGCCCGGGTCTACTCTACACACGCCCGGCCCGCGGGTCTACAGCTCGGGAAGGCGGGCGTCCAGGAATCCCGACGACGCCGGGCGATGGGAAGACGCAGGGATAGCCAAGCCACGCTGCGATACAATCGGAGGAGTACCGCGTAATCACAATGAACACGATCACGAACCCCTGGAACGAGCCACAGATCTGGTCTACAGATCAGGCCGTTCTTCGATGCCGTTCCGTTGACCCATAAATGGGGAGCCACTGCTTTCCCTTCCTGAGACCGACCGGTGAGCCCAGCTCGTCATGCATCCGATGCGGAAAATATAGGCCTATTCATGACGTCTACCTCCACTTTGGGACGGGCGAATTGGCGTGGTGCATAGCAGTGGGGAATATTGGAGGGGTGGGGTTATGGCAGATGGCAATCATGACACCTTAGTTATGCCAGAACGCTGCTTCACCAAAGCCCACAAGGACAACCATGGATGATTACCCGACACCAGTCTATTCTCATAAACTGCTCGCACGCCCACACCACACACGGCAGATAATACAACAACAAGAAATCACCCATCTCCTTGCCCGATCAATGGATTGCTAAATAACTAAGAAGTTTGAAACAAAATGGCAAGACACTAAAGAAATGAAACTGTGCACAACTCATGGTGTCAGCGGAAGCATTTCATATTGCGAAACCAACACTCAATTATATGTTTTATATTGATATACCGGGGTTTTTTTTAATCTGCAGGCGATCAAAGGGGTAGTCCCCCACACTGTCGGAAATAGACTGCCGACCCGTTGGACAGGGCAGCTGATATAGACAGCATCACACTGGCGTGGTTTTGATTCGCTTGACATCACACACGCACACGATCGAATAGCTGCTTAATATACGTGTACGATTGCAGTGGTACACTGTGGATGCTGCAAAACTGCTCGCTCGCATCAATGAGCAAAAAAAACACCACCCAAATCCTAATATGTTGAGGTCCCGACCAAGGCCGTTTCATGAGCCATAAACGGGCTCACACGTATGAAGACCTACCAGCCTGGTCGGTGTTTTTGAGTACCTGTTTTTCGCATGCGCAGAAAGGAGTAGAACTGTGTTAGTCTCTATTCAGTTGTTAGGGTCCTGTAAATCGTTTTCCAGAAAGATACTGTTGTGTCTTGCAAATGGCATTCCATTTAGAATATCCCCCATCGAACAATGATATTAATACCAATTCATTCATAATAACGATTAAAAAGAGCAGCATTTGAGCCAGTCATTGTCAGTAGTGCAATCGGAATTCGTATGCATAATTATACTACTACACAATGTACACTGTACAGTACATGTATCGATACATGTACATGTGTACATGTACATGCACATGTACATGTACATGTACATTGTGTGCATGTACATGTACGTTACATGCAATACATGTACACTGCCGTGCAAAAGTCGGATCGCACTCACATTTTTTCAAAGACCTGTTTCATAGAAAAACTTTCGGAATTTCACATAAAATGTCAGTACATGTGCATGTACATGTACATGACATGTACATGTACATGTGCGCGTATAGTTGTTGATCATGAATATTCATCATTTCATTTAAATTACGCGCTTGGGGGTTCTGGGGGTAGTCAGTACAGTGCTAGTGGTGGTACAAAAAAGCAAAGTTTAGTTTAATAAATTCCAACGTACATGAAGTTGTACGCAAAGTCATGTACATGTAGGCTACATGTACACTGCCGTGCAAAAGTCTGATCGCACTCACATTGACGCTGGCGGGGCCTTTACACGTTGCTGAAACATGGCTCACTTTCGTGTTTTTATCGTACACTGGGCGCCGCCATCTTGGATTTCGCCGACACTCACCGAACACGAACACATTAATTCATATTTGGACACTTTTATCACTTTCAGGGAATGATTCATGGAATATAACGTGATTTTAACAGAATGTGGATATTCACAAAGACACTGGTATAGTTTTAATTTACTTCTTTGTTGATTTTGATGATCAAAATACAAAAAGTTTTTGTACGAGTGGGTGCGATCAGACTTTTGCACGACAGTGTACTGTAAAGTACATGTACATGTACATGTACATGTACTACTGTACATCGTACAATACAGTACCCCTACATGTACATGTATATTACATAGGGGGCCTACAACATTTCCACATAAATCCATCCGCAGTTAAGACCTTTCACATCAGGGAATAGAAAATTCCTCCGACATCAAGCCGGGTTTTAATGTTTATTCATTAGGGCCGTTACGGCCTAATCTCCGCCCATTTTCTTAATGAGTGTAAAAAACCTTTGCAGAGACTTGTGAAGAAGACTATCAAGTCAGAGCTGTGATTGGCTGTCAACCAAGTAAGCTGGTTCCCAACCAACGGGACCTTAGTTTTTACCGCACCAAGGGCGGGAACCAGCGACCGCTAAAGAAAAACATGCGGCTGGTCGGTGTTCTGGTCAGTCTTCATACGTTGGTTTGGTTTTATATCTCCGTTTCATTTACATAGCGAGCACGTAAAATAAGGGTAGTCGTGCGTTTGTTCAGAAAAATCTTTACTCCACTAAATATTTTTCACGCGCATGCTAATGCCGGCTGTTTCGCGTAAACTCCGTGACGGGAATGATCACAAAAAGTGGCAATCTTTCTTAAATTCACCCACAATAAGTAGGAAATATATGACCAAATGAAAGATTGGTCTTTGTTTTTGTCTTTTATTTAAAATATAAAGCCATGATTATATGTGAAATATTTATTAAAATTATTTACATTTGTGTTAAGTTTACCGAATTAACATTTTTAAAAACATGTTTTACTCATTTTCGAGGACGAAAATAACAATTAAAAAATCATTTTGTAGTGCATTTCTTTCTTACAGCTGACTAAATTAGTACATTATGCAGCTATAGTCTAAACAGAATGGTGAGGGCAGATATAAATTCCGAGAATTAAGGGTTGTTTTCACGGCAGTGTAATTTCAGTGCGTGTGTACTGCACACGTACAGCGTGTACAATGTACACATGCAAACGCGGGATCCGGGAATAATGGACGATCAATGTTTACATTTCACACATCGGCTACTGAGTGCTGTACAGAGCTCCGTATCGTACTTGTTATGTGTGCTCGCTAATAACACAAAGTAGGACCAGGCTCAAACAGTTTTTCCCCCAGTTTTTGCATTACTCATTGCTCTGTCAAAAACAAACTCTTCTTAGTACTATTACCCCGCTAATAGTACCAATTTAATAAGAAAACGTGAACCACACAAGAGGTTTCGAACGCGAACGGATACGCGTACGTTTAGCCATCCGTACCAGTTAGTGGCTATTCCGTCGTTTCGCAATCCCTGCATACAATTTCTATACATACTTCATAGCACTGTTGGCAATCCCATACGCTGTGTAAATCAAGTCTAGAAATGAAGTCTATTTCCGACACCATGCACCCACGTTTTTATGCCCTATTTTGAGACTAATCTGTTCGTATTTCAAAGTATTTTAGTCTCACAAAAACGGCTCGTACATATTCAGCGATTACTCATTTCTGAACAACATAATCCATATTGATAAAAAGGTGAAACAAATTTACTAGAAATGCGTTTCTTCCTTACGTGTGTAGCGAGCGAGATATCAGTGTTTCCCGCACGTTTAGCGAATAGCAAGTAACGTATGACGTTGTAATTGATGACGTAGCCGTTGCACTAACCGTATTTGTTCGCTTGCGAAACTTCTCGCAATGTCTGTATCGAGACGAACACAGTACTCACAATGCCAAACATATTTGGCAATCTTTATTTCTATCCGAGGAAGATGTTTTCATGCCTGGTGGTTTTTGTGTGTGGGCTCAGAGCAGCCGTATGAGAATAATTTGGATTTGGTTGATATCAGCAGTGATTCGTATAGTATCAAGCGACCGTGGGGCTTCATCTTTTGTCCCCCCCCCCCCTCGACACAGGTATGGGCTGGGACGGGAGCAGCCTTCGTCACCGACTTCACCGTCTTCCTGGTCATGCAGTTTCTCCTTGGCGTCTCGGCATCGGGGACCTTCGTCGTGGCCATCGTCATCGGTAAAATAATAATGATGCGGCGCCTATAGGCTCGCCCGACACTATGAACATCTAAACCGTGAAAAAGGGGGTGAAAACGTCATTTCGCCGTGAAACTAAAAAGTCACCGTGATTTCACGGTGCGTTTTACAGTGAATTCACCGTGAAACAAATCGCCTCTCTGACCTGATAAGATGCAGATATCATCAGAGCAGTGGAGCTGTTAAAAACCAAAGCTGACCATCATAGCAAAGGTTCACCAATCCCCAAGGAGATTGAGGCAGCTACTGATGCCTGGACATGGCTTAAGCTACTCAGTACAGACATGGTTGCCCACTGAGCTCAGTACACCAGGAAGTATTTATCAACTGAAATGCTATATATACATTTGTTATTATTGTTTTGGTCAAACAAGTAAATGAACATGCTCATGTATTTGAAAATGAAATCAATAAACAAACAATGAACAAACAATTATAAACCCCAACAATATTAAATAGTGTTCAATGTAAATTGTACAATAAGATAAACATTATGATTGAAGTTTGCTGATGTCCACAATGGTATCAACCACAGTAACAAAGTAACACATGCTGACCTGCGCATAATTGGTAGGTAACTGGACCTGCATATACAATATTCAGAGTAATCAATTGGTTGCTATGAAGAGTTTTTGTATTACCATGTTCTCCATTCTTATTTCACAAAGATTCTTGCATCAAAAACTTCATGGAAACATACAGGCAGCTTTTTCCAATGGGCACAAGATCATGAGGCGTCATCACATTTCCATCGCTCCTGAAGTGCAATCCAAGACCATCAAAGCTGGAGAAAGAAACAGAAAAACAGAAGAATAATACCTTGCAGTTAAATCTGATGTTTTTGTCAGGCAATTGTATGCATGTACATGTACATGTACGTGTGTAACCCAGAAGATTAAAACTTAGCTCCATGATTGAACAGAGTTTGTACTTTGTACTTCTACTATAAATTCCATAGGGATAGAAATGCTTAACCAGGGAAGAGACAAAGTATCACTGAATGTGAAAACAAAAACCTTCCCATTTTTTTTCTCCCGAAAAATGACTAAGCCCCACAACCAGTCCTACTATAGTACAGTAGTACTACATGTACATATGCTACTGTCCAAGTGGCCCGATGCTCGCGGGAAATTACAAGGACTGTACGTAGTGAACAAAACAAAAACAAGTCTGGGGGAGAGACTCCTATATAAAGCTAGGGTAATACAAAAAACTTATCTTATCTGAAAGAAATATGGAGGCTTAATTTCTTGAACCACCCTTGCTCTATGTCTTTGGTTAATTGGAATATGCATGTACCCCATGCTCAATGTTTCAGGTAGTGTGTTCTCTGCATGGCCGTCATCAGGAGAGAGGTGTTACCGGTACATCAATACAATGTACATGGTGTTACCGCAAACCTTCCACTTACTAGTAATTTAGTTTTCCACCATGCAAACCTACTGTCCTGTACACGACAAAAACTGCTATTGATAACATAAATACATACATATTTATTCTAGGATACGTTCTATATTTTCTTTATATTAGTAGTTATTAGTTTCTACACTAGTATTACTAGTGATATACAAAAATGTTGCAAACTGCTTACTGACTAAAATTACCAAAGTGTAAATCTTCAAATTTAGTGGGCCTGACGTTTCGATCCTAGCAGGACCTTTCTCAAAGGCAGAGTGCACTCTGCCTTTGAGAAAGGTCCTGCTAGGATCGAAACGTCAGGCCCACTAAATTTTAAGATTAGTATTACTAGTATTATAACTACTACTATATACAAGTACTAGTAGTAGTACTAGTACTATTTTTGTAATAGTAGTAATAGGGCTAGGCCTACATATATTTATCTGTACATATTACTACTACTTGTACTACTACTACTTTGTACTAGTACTTAGTCGTGGCACTAGTACTAGTAAGTAGTAGTACTACTAGTACTACTAGTACTGTAGTAGTAGTAGTAGTAGTACTAGTACTAGTAAGTAGTAGTACTACTAGTACTACTAGTACTGTAGTAGTAGTAGTAGTAGTACTAGTACTAGTAAGTAGTATTAGTAGCAGTTTTAAACTTGCACTACCGGGTACCTAAATTGTTATAATAGATACAATATGAGAACAGGGGTCTATTGATCAGGAATGGTTGTACGCCTATTCAGTGTGCAATGTACATGTACATGTACATGTACAGTACAGTACAGTACATGTACATGTACAGTGCAGTATTGTAGTACATTGTACGTACAGTGCAGTACAATCAAGGAGGTACATGACACCCTCCATGACACCCCTCCAATCTTTAGATTTAGATTCGGCCTTGAATATTAATGTTACATAACCATGAGTGTTTAGCAGTTTCTTTATACTTCTTTGCTAAAATAAGTCCAGAGAGACATGTTTTATTTTTGTGTAGATAATTTATTGTAAATATTTGCCGCACTCCTTTTCCTGCGACCGAGGAGATATGACATACTTCTTCTCCTCCTATTATTTTATACAGAATAAACGACAGAGTACTCGATCAAGCCGTTTCCTCATTCCCTTTTTTCGACACCGTTCCCCCCGGTGTCACATTTACATAAGCCACTTGTTGCCGCATTCCTTTGGGGTGACCAGGCCAGTAGTACAACCATGGTACAACTATAGACCTATACACTGTATACTGATAAGAAAATCTGCTTCACACCATGCGTCCCACCGAACTGAGCGTGCACATATACATAGGCCTATGAGTTCAAAGATTTGATAGCACACAATTATAAGCACTGTACAGTACATGTATACTGCGGACATAAATGTACTATAATCAGGAAACCATATCGGAGTTTTGAAAAAGGCATGCGAGACTTATGTAGTTTGAGTGTATGCATGATCAAGGCTAATGGAATGGACGGAAGGGCTGAGTGATACAATCGCGGTGTGACTTGGCCCTTGGCAAACTGAATTAGGATGATATGACGAATCCTAACTTGATGGAATCGACCAAGGGATAATTGTCAACACAATTAAAAGACGCTAAATATATCACGTCTGAAAACAAATATTTCACTGACCATTATAATAATTATAGGCCTATTACGGTATTAGCTAATGATTGATCGAAGAGCTTTTGAGATTAGACATCGAGATTAGCCTATAGCAGCCGAAAGTGCACGCGCTTCTCAAGTAAAAATTGTCTGCGAGAAAGAAAATATACTTATTCCCCATTTCACTTTTTCACAATCCATAGCGAAAACAAGGTCAGTAGTCTTCGGTAATCTCCACTCGAACCTCAGCGTACTCATGTGTTTAGACCCCGACCGTTGCCACTTCTTTATAGAATACAAGCAAATGTATAATAACGATGGATGAAATGCATAATTTTCCCCTTCTGATCCTCAATAGAGGTGAAAGACGAAAATCAAGCATGTTGTACTGTACATTTCTCCCCTTCCACGAGGGTACTATACACTGCTATGACCGCATCGCGTTTCATGGGGTCTACCGTCCACTCGCTCTTGACGTCGGCCAACGATCACCGGTCTGTCCCGCTAACCTCAAGCCGCATATGTGAATATTGTCTTTTACTCGTACATACCAAAAGCGGTTCCGATCCCCCCGCAGAAAATATCATTCAAATCAAAATTACATGTAGACTGTTGATACGAAACTGTCTATTTGAATAGATAAACTGTATTCACTTTGTACCATGAATGTGCTCAATATGTTTAAGTACGCATGCACGAGGATGCTACAGAGCTATGACCGCATCGCGTTTCATGGGGTCTACCGTCCACTCGCTCTTGACGTCGGCCAACGGTCACCGGTCTGTCCCGCTCACCTCAAGCCGCATATAAATGATTATTCTCTCTTACTCGATCGTACATGCCTACCAAAAGCATTTTTTTCTCCCGCATGAAATGTGATTCAAATAAAGCTGCAGTAAACTGTTGATACAAAATTGTCCATTTGAATAGGCCTAGATATCACTTTGGAGAGATCATACCATATGAATGAGCTCCATGATTTACATTTACGTTTCAATAATTCGATTCTTAAATCAACTAATTACCTTTAAAAAAACTAATGTAAATTCGTTCTTGATGTAGAAAATCTACAAAGTGATTTTTGTTTGATGAAACCATAAACGGAAACATTTATAGGGGGAATTTATTTGTTTAAACGTGATCACGAATATAAACCCATATCATTCTAATTACCATGATCTTCAATAATTACTACCTGCAACGATCTCCCATACTATAGTAGCTAGTGCAATTTCTCTTCGAGAAGAAATCTCAGAAAATGCAAAAAATATCGAGGGGCCTGATGTTTAGGCCTTTAATTATACGTGTGTGTTTGTCTTTTTTCTGCCAGATACTGCAAAATTGCCTTCGAAAAAAGTCTGCTAGGATCATTCAAAACCTCAGGCTTTGCAAATTTTGTGTTTTGCCCTGAAGTCGTGTAATCATGTTCATAAGCAGTTTACAAAACAATTCATTTTTACTTTTTAAACACTTTGAATAAACTAGCAGAAAATCTTGTAAAATATATTTGTTCGATGTAATAATGGATAGGTACGTGTGGGTGGATAATCATAACATTATAATCCTCTTCATAGTTTGAAATTTGTTATAATTATTGTTAAAACCCCTTTTTTTAGTGAAGATGAAAAATCACAGACATAACGCCTAAAGCTACTATTGGTCGACATGCGTTTTCACCAAGCAAAAAACTCTCGTTCATGAAAAATCTAGAATTTACCAAAAGCTTCAAATTGATGTCTAGTATTAGTGCTTTGTATTTACTTTAATGCCGATGACATGTTATTACCCCATATTCAGATTCGGTATTATTTGTTTTACATTTTATTGGATTTTAAATATTAAGCGCCTGATTTATATGCAAATCAAACGATGAAAGAGGGCGCTATTTCCTCAACTTGTTCTAGTCTGCCCTCAGTGCTTTACATTGATCTACATTTTTTAATGTGATTTTATATTCTTAATCACTCCAGAAGATCCTTCCCTCATCGGGGAATACTATTGGTTTAATAAAGGAGTAGTGTTAGTGATTTTCTGTTGAAATTGAAACGGGAAGATGATGAAAATTCTATACGACTACATAACAGGACTGGAAAAAGTTTATTAGTGTGTGCTAGTCGTGGCATGGTATGATGACACATGATTGTACAGACTAGCACAGCGCGTTGTCACTTGATTGTCAAAATGTTCTGGCATGTCCTAAACATATACAATAAAAGGTTATGATCGCAGCCGCTCTAGTTGGCGATAAGCTTCGAGTTTAGAGTTTAATTACATGTACGTATATAGGCCTACTTGTGGCATGTACCCATGATGTACCCAACGCGCTTGTACACGTACTGTACTTGTACACGTTGTACACAAGCCGCGGCCATGCCGGAACAACGTATTAAACTTTACATTACATGTTGCACAAAACAGTTCCGCTCATTTGTACCCTATTTATTAAGTTTCAAAGAATGAAAAATAATCTTGCCCTTACCTGAACTCCACATTGGACAGCATAAGTAGAGCCACATACTCCCGTACTCACAAATGTTGTAGGAATGATTTTATCGGTGGAAAAAAAGACAAATTCTAACACTATTTTCAACAGCACTCTTCATAAATCAACCACGTGAAAGATCGACTGTACCTTGCGGTTAAAACTGACAAGTCCATGCAGGGACGCTGAACCTTGACCTTAATGATAGTTAACATACTTCTGATCAATTTCAATATTCATTTTATTAGCATATAGCTTAAAAAAAAAAGTAAAACCCGAAACTCTGACGTGGGGGCAGTGCGTAATAATGAATAATAAGTACTCCAGCGAACAGCCAGCGTACTTCGGATTGGCAGGTTTTGAACACTGAGGGCGCACTCTTTCTTCGGTGTGGGGTGCAGCACACAAAATCCATCCAAGATGGCTCCGCCGAGCTGATTATGTGTGTACCCACAACTTTTTTTTAATAAGGGGTCTTTGGAGGCTAATTAACTGATACATTGTAGAACAAGTGAAGCTTAAGACAACCTGGGGGTTCACTCTTCAATTTGGTATGAAATGTGGACCACATCTGGCTTTAAATGTGGCCCTATTTTATTTTGGCTGCGGAAGTGGAGGGGTCCATCCCAAAATCCTTGCAGAAATTCGGCTTGGACGACTACACATTTTGGGGGTGTTTTTTCTGGGGGTAATTAGCAAAAAATCTAATCGGCTAAGGGCACTAAAATTGAAAAGAATCTGAGAGATGAAGGTCCAAACTACAATTTGAAGTATAGCTACAAGAACTGAGAGACTTTTTGGCGTGGGATAATTGGCTTTGAAAGCGAGTGTTTTTGTACAGTGCTCAATGGAAGCTCGATTTAGTGTTCTGCACCCTGTGAGACGGCCGTGCGACCGGTCAGGTTCTGTCCCGGCGTGACCTTTCCCGAAGGCGTAGACTGCATGCCTCGTGCTGGGGTCGAAACGATAGGTCATGTCCTCTTCATCGCAATAGTCCAGTCATTGACCGTTTTCAGTTCCTCCGTGTGACTCATGACAGCGTCACTCATCATATCTCCAACAAAGTCCGTTGTTCCCCAAACAATCCTGTAGCCAACTTAGAAGTCATACAGATAGCGTGGCCCGAGAACCGAGCGACCGCCTGGTTCTCTTCGACGATCGTAATAACCATTGCCCCCCAAAGCACGGAGTCGCATCCCTGTGACACAGGCCCGTGAACGGAGAAACAGACCCACTGGGTGTCCCTCGTTGACACGATGACACGCATCCGTGCCTGCATAAAGGGTTATGTAATGGTGGTGGTCACGCGTTTCCACGAACGCACACTCGTCGAGTACATGTAATTGCAACTCGAACATTAATTATGCCGTTCCAAAATGTTTGGTCACGGTCAAATTTAGGTCAAGGTAGATCGAACTTGGCTCGAGAGTAGAAAGAGAACTTGCGTTCAAAACCAACGGAGTCAGTACTGGCGCGGGAGTAGAACGAGCCTGGCTCTAGAGTAGAAAGAGAACTTGCGTTCAAAGTCAATGGAGTACTGGCGCGGGAGTAGAACGAGCCTGGCTCTAGAGTAGAAAGAGAACTTGCGTTCAAAGTCAATGGAGTACTGGCGCGGGAGTAGAACGAGCCTGGCTCGAGGTTAGAAAGAGACCTTGCGTTCAAAGCCAATGGAGCAATGGCGCGGGAGTAGAACGAGCCTGGCTCGAGATCTGTAAAAAGAGAACATTGCGTTCAAAGTAGTCGGCGCGTAAAAGAATCATCATCATCGGTCAACTGCGTAACAGGCGACCACAAGTTGTCTCCAACCACTGCGGTCTTGAGCAGAGTTGACAATATCATTTGTTTGTAGCATCCCTTCATAGTCTTCCCATTAGCTGTTGTATATACTGCAAGTACAGTGTCCTGGGCCTTCCTGGTTTCCTTTTTCCATGTGGTGGAACATAAAGCGCATATACTGCCGTATAAATTCGCCATCAGTCAAGTGTAGGACACATGACCAAGGAACCCCGGCTGACTGGTTCTGATCCGGCCGATTAGTGGAACTGTGCCAGCCAAGTTGTACACAGTAGCATTATTTGGGGATCCTGTCTACTCGTTTGATGTTTAACCTGATGCGGTATACATGTGTATGTGTAGCGGGGTGTTGCAAAGTCATTTATCTTATCCTCCGTGACCTTAGAGATGACCCGGGATTCACAGCCGGCCATAAAGGAGGACAGTGACACAACGTTGTATCAAACAACTTCACCTTTTAATTAGTTGCAATTGGAATGGTATGGCGGCACCTCCAATGGCGATCCAATTTCACTCCAGGATGCTGCCTCAGCTATAATGGCCGCGTAAAAAAATCCATTTCTATTCTATTGTCAAGCAGGGATTCGCAAGCAGGGAAGCAGTATTGAAATGTGAGTGTTAAGAGGAAATACTGTCATGATGACTATATTATGCGGGTCATAAGTCATTTTTACAAGGGTGTATAAAGAATTGCGTGTGTGTGTTTAGAAAGTTGTAGTTCCATTGTGTGTTTGTATATAAAAATACATGCTGGCCATGGTGTTCACTATGAATATGGAGGTAAGTTGTAAGTGACTGGCGGCACAATGGAGGCTTGTACCAATGACAACCGTGCTGTGTGTACATTGTGTGTGTGCATGTGTGCAATGCGTTGGTCATGATTATAATGTTGTAGTGACGTCCTGCAAATACTTTAGCTCAGTATTATCGTCCCACGGGTGATAACGTGCACGAAATACAACGTATTCGGGTTCTTTTATGGAGATCACACATCCAGCTTTTGTTGAGAAACCTCTGGTGTTGGGTAAGTGCCTTAATTACATGCTGGCCTACCTCAAAAAAGAAAAGAAAAAAAGGAATTTGCACTCAACCTTATTTTTCTGTGTAAAAATTGGGACCTCAATGAAATATTTGGGATAGGCCCTGAGATGACCCGCCTTGCTCTGTTTCGAGGTGTAATCTTGTTCATTGTGATTCCTCCTACGATTGTAGAAGCGTCGTAGGGTCGCCCGTCGTCGTCGTCGTCATTGTCGTCGTCGTCATTGTCGTCGTCGTTGGGATTCTAGGCCGACACCTTCCCGAGCTACATGTACACCCGCAGTCCGGGCTTGTATGGTCCCGAGGCGGGCGGATCGTAACCAGCGGAGAGGAGCTCCAAATTATCGGCTCGGCAGCTAGCGGCTCAACGGTGCAGCATGGCCGTGCGTTCGACTCGCAGACTCTTCGTCCACCTGGCACTCTTCGGGCTTTCCTTGGGGCTCATCCACGGCGTCGCCCTGCTTCTGACCGACGGCAAGGTCGTCCGATTTCTCTGGCCGGAGTCCGGACAACAACAGCAGCCCTCGTCCGGCGTTCGGGCGGGGCCTCCGCCGTCCGAGCGGCCTTCGTCGGTCACCGAGAGCCCGGCGGTGGCGGCGGCGGCGGCGGCGGCTACCACGGCACCGCCGGTCAGCTTCCACCGGCGCTGGGACGCCAACTGCTCGGCCATCCTCGCCGGCGACAAGGGTGCGGTGCAGCGGACCAAGCTGGCCACAAGTGCGGAGCGCAAGGCCGGCAACGGCTCCCTCCCAGTGCCGCCCGACGCCCAGGTGCGCGCCTGGACCCGGGACTGCGCCGCCTACCGGCGGGCGCGCCGCTACCCGGTCCGCCCGGCCTCGGAGGAGGAGGCCGGCTTCCCCGTGGCCTACTCCATCGTGATCCACCGCGACTCGGCCCAGGTGGAGCGGCTTCTGAGGGCCATCTACCAGCCCCAGAACCTCTACTGCCTGCACCCGGACGCCAAGGCACCGGCCGACTTCCGGGAGGCCGTCAGGGGGCTGGCCGGCTGCTTCGAGAACGTCTTCGTAGCCTCCAAGGTTGAGATGGTCCAGTACGCCGGCTTCACCCGGCTCCTGGCCGACATCAACTGCATGAGAGACCTGGTCGGCCCGCGGGGCTCCGTCCGCCCGTGGCGCTACGTTCTGAACCTGTGCGGCCAGGACTTCCCACTCAAGACCAACCTGGAGATCGTGCGTCAGCTTCGGGCCTACGGCGGCATGAACGACATCACCGGGGTGGTGCCGCCGCCTTATATACGGTCCCGGACCCTCTACGTCTTCGCCCAGGCGTCGCAGCGTAACGGCAGCGTGCACCGGACGGGGCGGAAGAAGAAGCCGCCGCCCGGCGGCCTAGAGATCCGCTTCGGCAACGCCTACATCGCGGCCTCCCGGCCCTTCGTGGACTTCGTGCTGGGCGACCGGCGGGCCGTCGACCTCCTGGCCTGGTCTAACGACACCTACAGCCCCGACGAGCACTACTGGGCCACCCTCCATCGAGCCCTCGGCACGCCCGGCGGCTACCCCAACTCCAGCTGGGACGAGAACGTCCGCTTCATGAAGTGGGGCGACATCAAGACGCACCCTTACTGCACCGGCAAGTACATGCGGGCCCTGTGCATCTTCGACGTGGCCTACCTGGAGTACCTGGTCCGGCAGCCCCACCTCTTCGCCAACAAGTTCCACTACGACTACGATCCCGTCGCCCTGCAGTGCCTTGAGGAGGAGCTGGAGAGACGCACGCTCCACCCGGGCGAGTCCGACAAGCTCCGCAACTTCCCCGTCACGAATCTCGTCTGGCAGAAGTCCGCTGCCGCCCCGCGAGATGGAGGAGTAGAGAGGATGAGGGAGGAGAAGAGAGGAGTGTAGTGATGGAGGAGAGAGAAGGAGAGAAATGTGGAGGGAAAGAGAGAGGGGAGAAAAGGACAGAGGAGAGAGAGAGGAGAGATGGATAGAGAGAGAGAGAGAGAGAGGGGGGAGAGAGGAGAGAGGGAGATGGAGGAAGAGGGAGTAGAGAGAGTGAGAAAGGGTCACTGTCTTTGCTGGTTGTATGGACGTCAATGATCACGCCCCACTTCCATTCAGAATTCGGAAGCAACCAACAATACTGTACAGGGTCAAGCATCTTGGGATTATATAGTAGACTAAATTGGACAAATGAATTCACTGGGGTCAAAAAGATAAAGGGAAGACATGTTTGTTCTCACGTGCAGTAATAATTAAGCGCAGCGAGATTTGCCATCTTCCAGGTGATTATTATAAAATATACTGAAATAGTCGAGACTTCGCAATTGGGAACTGACACGGCGCCTCCTGGGTTGTGACGTCATGCACGGAGAGCACGCCTGCCCACGCTTCAGACGAAGGGTCATTTGCATAGGCTCGTCACGTGCATGGCGCGTGCGCACTGGGCTCTGCTCTTTGCTTCGTCAAACTTGGGCCCTCCATTGACATCAGTGCACAATAGCCAATAAAAGAACGAACTAGCAAAGTTTAACGGTCAAACAAACAAAGAAACAAAGAAGCAGACAAACGGGCAAGCAAGCTTGCAAGCAAACATCACACACAAATATCACTCTGCCTTTGAGAAAGGTCCTGCTAGGATCGAAACGTCAGGCCCACTAAATGTTGACATAAATAAACAATTAAACAAAGCAAAGAATAAAAACAAATCAACCAAGGGTATCGTCCACACGGTTTTTAGCACCTTTGATGAATAATATAGTTCATTGTAAATTTTGTGTTGAATCGGTCGGCAATCCTTAGCAGTGCAAATCTTATTTTGTTATTGAACTAAATCCATAAATGTTGCAAACTACTTACTGACTAAAATTACCAAAATGCAAATCTTAAAATTTAGTGGGCCTGACGTTTCGATCCTAGCAGAATCTTTGTGTCTGCCTTTGAGAAAGGTCCTGCTAGGATCGAAACGTCAGGCCCGCTAAATTTTAAGATGGACTAAATCCAGTTCAATTTCTGGGAACTGTTTTTTTCTACTATTAATAATTGAATTTTAAGATTTGAATTTTGAATTGTATTTTAAATTGAATTTTGAATTGAATTTAAATTGAATTTTGAATTGAATTTTAAAATTTGCATTTTGGTAATTTTAGTCAGTAAGCAGTTCGCATCATTTCTGTAAACACATCTATTAATAATTGACATAGGACATCTCGGTGAATGCAGGTCAACGCTTGACTGGGTAGTCTGTTTGACTTAACCAACTTTTTTGAAGATAACCCTTTATAATATAAACTGTTGCCAAGCATATTTCATATTTCAAACACATGAAGTACATTTGACCATTTACTCACTTTTGTACGGTGGTGTCAACGGTTTGTATAGAGACGTATAGGCAGATAACCAGGTACGCTGTAATTAAGCCCTTTTACTCATTTATGTACGGTGGTGTCAATGGTTTGTATAGAGACGTATAGGCAGATAACCAGATACGCTGTAATTAAGCCCTTTCACTCATTTATGTACGGTGGTGTCAATGGTTTGTATAGAGACGTATAGGCAGATAACCAGGTATGCTGTAATTAAGACCTTTTACTCATTTATGTACGATGGTGTCAATGGTTGACGTATAGGCAGATAACCAGATACGCTGTAATTAAGCCCTTTCACTCATTTATGTACGGTGGTGTCAACGGTTTGTATAGAGACGTATAGGCAGATAACCAGGTACGCTGTAATTAAGACATTTTACTCATTTATGTACGGTGGTGTCAATGGTTTGTATAGAGACGTATAGGCAGATAACCAGGTACGCTGTAATAAAGCCCTTTCACTCATTTATGTACGGTGGTGTCAATGGTTTGTATAGAGACGTATAGGCAGATAACCATGCAGGTACGCTGTAATTAAGACCTTTTACTCATTTATGTACGGTGGTGTCAATGGTTTGTATAGAGACGTATAGGCAGATAACCAGGTACGCTGTAATAAAGCCCTTTCACTCATTTATGTACGGTGGTGTCAATGGTTTGTATAGAGCCGTATAGGCAGATAACCAGGTACGCTGTAATTAAGCCCTTTTACTCATTTATGTACGGTGGTGTCAATGGTTTGTATAGAGCCGTATAGGCAGATAACCAGGTACGCTGTAATTAAGCCCTTTCACTCATTTATGTACGGTGGTGTCAATGGTTTGTATAGAGACGTATAGGCAGATAACCAGGTACGCTGTAATAAAGCCCTTTCACTCATTTATGTACGGTGGTGTCAATGGTTTGTATAGAGACGTATAGGCAGATAACCAGGTACGCTGTAATTAAGACCTTTTACTCATTTATGTACGGTGGTGTCAATGGTTTGTATAGAGACGTATAGGCAGATAACCAGGTACGCTGTAATAAAGCCCTTTCACTCATTTATGTACGGTGGTGTCAATGGTTTGTATAGAGCCGTATAGGCAGATAACCAGGTACGCTGTAATTAAGCCCTTTTACTCATTTATGTACGGTGGTGTCAATGGTTTGTATAGAGCCGTATAGGCAGATAACCAGGTACGCTGTAATTAAGCCCTTTCACTCATTTATGTACGGTGGTGTCAATGGTTTGTATAGAGACGTATAGGCAGATAACCAGGTACGCTGTAATTAAGACCTTTTACTCATTTATGTACGGTGGTGTCAATGGTTTGTATAGAGACGGCAGATATCCAGGTACGCTGTAATTAGGCCCTTTCACTCATTTATGTACGGTGGTGTCAATGGTTTAGGCAGATAACCAGGTACGCTGTAATTAAGACCTTTTACTCATTATATGTACGGTGGTGTCAATGGTTTGTATAGAGACGTATAGGCAGATAACCAGGTACGCTGTAATTAAGCCCTTTCACTCATTTATGTACGGTGGTGTCAATGGTTTGTATAGAGACGTATAGGCAGATAACCAGGTACGCTGTAATTAAGCCCTTTTACTCATTTATGTACGGTGGTGTCAATGGTTTGTATAGAGACGTATAGGCAGATAACCAGGTACGCTGTAATTAAGACCTTTTACTCATTTATGTACGGTGGTGTCAATGGTTGATAACCAGGTACGCTGTAATTAAGACCTTTTACTCATTTATGTGCGGTGGTGTCAATGGTTTGTATAGAGACGTATAGGCAGATAACCAGGTACGCTGTAATTAAGCTCCACGGTCTCTTAAAACCTGACTCCCCTGTAGCCCAATAAAGCAGTACACAGAGAATAAAAAGTTGGCAAATCCAAGTGAAAAAAAATGTCTGCGTGCATGACCCGTACCCGGTACCAAACACAATGGATAATATTCGACCAGTGATGGTCTCTCGTTCGTCTCGAACCAGGCACGCACGCGTGCTCTATAGCAGCTTTGTGCATGAGTCGATCATGCATGGTTCGATATAGGCCCTAGGTATATATAATACTATCATAGGCCTATATGTACACTCTGTCCTATAGACCGCAGTGGTTGGAGAAAACTGTTAGTCGCCTGCTGCGCAGCCAACCTAGGATGGTGATTTACGCGCCAATACTTTGTACGCAAGTTCTCTTTCCACTGTCGAGCCAGGCTCGTTAGCTACTGCCGAGCCAGACAGAGTGTTCTATTGACTTTGAACGCAAGTTCTCTTTCTACCAGTCAAGCCAGTGTATACTTTGAACGCAAGTTCTCTTTCTACCAGTCGAGCCAGTGTATACTTTGAACGCAAGTTCTCTTTTCTGCCAGTCGAGCCAGTGTATACTTTGAACGCAAGTTCTCTTTTCTACCAGTCGAGCCAGTGTATACTTTGAACGCAAGTTCTCTTTTCTACCAGTCGAGCCAGTGTATACTTTGAACGCAAGTTCTCTTTCTACCAGTCGAGCCAGTGTATACTTTGAACGCAAGTTCTCTTTCTACCAGTCGGGCCAGTGTATACTTTGAACGCAAGTTCTCTTTTCTACCAGTCGGGCCAGTGTATACTTTGAACGCAAGTTCTCTTTTCTACCAGTCGGGCCAGTGTATACTTTGAACGCAAGTTCTCTTTTCTACCAGTCGGGCCAGTGTATACTTTGAACGCAAGTTCTCTTTTCTACCAGTCGAGCCAGGCTCTTTCTACTCCCGCGCAAGTGCTCCATATTGACTTTGAAGATAGACCCTATAAGGCGGCAAAGTAAAATGCCGTACGACAAATGTGTTCATGGCTCCTTAGCATAATATTTATTATCTTCGGGACCCATTGACCTACCGCAGTCGGGAGATTAACTCATGAATATTCAATTATGACGTACGGCATTTCACCGCATTTAGGGTCTACAGCCTTTGAAAGTTCTCTTTCTACTCTCGAGCCAGCTGCTCGTTCTGCTCCCGCGCCAGTGCTCCCTTGCCTTTGAATGCAAGTTCTCTTTCTACTCTCGAGCCAGGCCCGTAAACCCGACCGGTACTCCATGGAGGTTCTACCTAACCATGAGGAAAGCGTGCAGCAAAGGTGTCACATGAAAGAGCCGTCGTTTAGCTCTGAGGCCGGTTGAAAACTAAATCGTACCAACTGCTTTTAGTATGAGCACTTTGTTATGCCGCTGTCAGAGGGCGCTGTTTATTATAGACCTCTATGGCCGTTTACGAAATGAAAGCCTAATAATTTATTAGGCTTATGGCTGTAGGTCATAAAATTATCTATCTTACACGTTATAATACCACAGGCATCTAAAAACAAGCATTTGGCCCCAGTTTCTTGATGATTACTCTATATCTATCAAGCCGCCAACAAACCCTCACATTCGGAAACAAACCACGACCTGGTTTTTCAGGTTTGGTCAGACCATGGAGGAAGGAAAGACGGAGACGAAGCCTTAGCTCGAGCCTAAGCCTTCATTTTGTAAACGGCCCTAGCTTTTTTAGAACTACTGCGCAATGTTGCACCAAGAAACCGGGGCCAAACGATTGTTTCTAGAAGTCTGTGACATTCACTTCGTCTCACTTCGATGTTTCATAACAACCCACGTGCCCGATCATGGAGGAAGCAGATGGTTAAATCATATTCCTTCATGGTTAAACCGGCCCCTTTTCAGTTGATGATCTATTCATGCAACTGCAAGACCATTATGTGTATACATGCCATCACGTGACTATTTATAGCGGGTATTTTTTCATCTCATTTGGTGCAGAACAGGAGTGGAAACGAGCAAAGAAGACTATCATATTGTCCACATTCTCCTATGTATGTTTCCATTACTGCTCTGTGCCAAACTGAATGAGATGAAAAAATACCCACAATAAAGTCACGTGCAATCGGAGCGGTCGTCTACTTTCCGTAGTGGTTGTCGCTGGAGGCGGGCGAAGCCGTGAAAATAGCCGAATTGACAAGCCGAAATTTGCAGCTAGCTTCGGTCTGGATTTTGCGCAGCAGTGAAGCAGTGCGTGAACGTGAATCATTCGTACCTGACACAGTCAAGGGTTTGGTTTGTGTGTGAAGTAAAAAAAAAAAAAAAAAATGCACACAGAAAACTGCTCGTTGTCTCTTTACGTGACTTCTAAGTTCTAATACAAAAAACCCGACGCTCCCGATTCTTGCTCAGCCCCTTTTCTGTCTTCTACAAAAGAATCACACACCTGGCACTTTGTGGCAGACCCCGTGAGTTAAATTGTAGAGTAATGTAGTTATTAATTTATGGAGGGGATGGCCAACGGGTGCTCTGGATCTGCAATGAAATCAAACTGAAAAATGTCAGCCAGCCGCAAGTGAAAAATGGCATCTGGTGTCGGAATGAAAACAATCCAAGTTGAAGTTGAATGAACACTTAGCGTTGGGTTATCAATCGAGGAAACAGATGCCTTGGTTTAGGTCATCGTCAGATCCTGCGAACTTATACACCCACTTTGGTTGTGTATTTGTTTGTTTTTTTTGCCTTCCAGAATCATTAGAAAAAGTTATGGGAATCATTATGGGACACTGAATCGTGAATTGTTGATTTGTAGGGTGTCGCTGTCGGCAAATAGTCCGAGCATAGATGATTGATAAAGTAAGGGCCCGAGTAACTTGGACCCGACAAGCATGCGACAATTAAGTCGCCCTTTTTTTATTATCGAAATTTGGTATTTGGAGGGTCGGGTGATCCTAAACTCGGACAGTTCCTCGGACTAGTCCGTAAAGTAGGCCTACTGTCTAACAATAGTTGTAGTTGTAAGTTGTACACGTACTTTAGTGTACTTTCTGTCATTGTCAATGATTTACAATTATTTACGACCCTTTGAACTTTGCACAGAAACACGCAAGCCACAGTCTTTGTTTTGGCTAGGATTAGGAGAGCTAGCTAGTTCCCCTTTTCCCTTCATTACATCATGGTTACATGCAATTGCAAGGTCAAGGTGGAATGGTCTTACAGTTACACTCGGCTGATTTTTTGAAAAAATGGCAAAGTAAGAAAACTTTGACTGGACCGGGACTTGAACCTGAGACCTCTGGATGAACGTACCAGTGCTCTTCCCATCTGAGCCATCCAGCCCTTAGATGGTGGCCTTCCCAAATACTAATAGTCAACTAGTCTTTGGCACACCAGTGCTCTTCCCATCTGAGCTATCTGATTTAAATAAAACAAATTTATGTTTTGTTGTTTTTTTAAATCGCGATTTATATCAACCACGGTCACACCATTCCTGCACTTAACATTCGTATGAATGTCGTTTTTGTTTTTCACTTTTTCGTTGCGGCGGACATTATCCTGTAGGTCTTTAACCCTGACTGGGGGAGTACTGAGTTCCCAGGGCTAAAGGGGGAGGGAGAAGGGGAGAAGGGGGACCCGTCTGCAATTTTTAAGGGAGATCGGCCAAGATGTCCGGCTGTCTGGACGGCGTGGAGTGCCATCGGCCGGAGTGGTGCGAGCTGGGCGAGAGGAGGAACGCCGTGGTCTCCGTGGCTTCCGGCATTCTGGTGAGTCTCAGGGTTTCTTCCTGTGACGCCCCTACACAACATTGGTCGAGGTCAGAGAATAGCATCCGTACGTTGTCTGATCCAACATAATGCACGAAATAGCGTCAAGTTGAACTGGATCGGTTTTAAATTTAAAACGGTGTCGGAACATTCAGACACACATTGTAAAAACGGTAGTTTTTGCGAATTTAAAATGCTGTCTGAACGTAGGCCCTACCATTGAATGATTTCTGGATAGTAGATTGTGAGTTTGCTACATCAAGTGAATGGAAGTGAATGTCGTAGGCCCTACCCATTGAATGATTTCTGGATAGTAGATTGTGAGTTTGCTACATCAAGTGAATGGAAGTGAATGTCGTAGGCCCTACCCATTGAATGATTTCTGGATAGTAGATTGTGAGTTTGCTACATCAAGCGAATGGAAGTGAGTGCCGTAGGCCCTACCCATTGAATGATTTCTGGATAGTAGATTGTGAGTTTGCTACATCAAGTGGATGGAAGTGAATGTTGTAGGCCCTACCCATTGAATGATTTCTGGATAGTAGATTGTGAGTTTGCTACATCAAGTGAATGGAAGTGAGTGCCGTAGGCCCTACCCATTGAATGATTTCTGGATAGTAGATTGTGAGATTGCTGCATCAAGTGAATGGAAGTGAATGTCGTTGTTTACTGCTGTTATTCCTCTGCTGCTGCAGTTCTTTTCTGGCTGGTGGGTGGCCATCGATGCTGCCGCTATGTACCCAGGGCAGGACAAGCTGGTCAACGCATACCACGTCTGCGGAGTTGTCTCCACGCTAGCATTCTTCATGTACGTATAGCGTAGCGCCGGCATTTAGAAGATGTCGCTGATAGTTATAGGCCTAATGCTTTATATTGGAAGAGATGGCTGTATAATTTTAGGAGGGTTTGCGGTGACGCCATGTATAAGGTCTCTAGGAAGAGGTGTGGTTCTGGAAAGAACCTGAGTGATAACTCGACGTTCCGGCCAGTATGCTCTGGCCGTCATCAGGCCGTAACATCGAGTTACCGGTATCACTCAGGTTCTTTTCAGAATTATCCATTTTTCATAAAGAGACCTTATAATACATGGTGTCACTGCAAACCCTCCTATATTGTTTTACCCACCTTGTGAAGCCTTCAGGCTTATATATTTAAAAAGATGGCTGCCGTTGCAAGAACTACCACTGTGCCTACGTCGTCCAGACATCCTATAGAGATCGTTCTCAGATGAACAAAGTACTTGTAAAGGAAAACCTGGCTGAGCAAATTTGACTTGGCGGGGACTTGAACCTCAGACCTCTGGCTTAACAAGCACCAGCGCTCTTACCAACTGAGCCATCCAGCCCTTAGATGGCGGCCTCCCCAAATAGTCAACTAGTCTTTGGCACACCAGCGCTCTTACCATCTGAGCTATCCAGCTCTTAGATGGCGGCCTTCCCAAATAGTCAACTAGGGGGGTCTTTGGCACACCAGCGCTCTTACCATCTGAGCTATCCAGTCCTTAGATGGCGGCCTTCCCAAATAGTCAACTAGTCTTTGGCACACCAGCGCTCTTACCATCTGAGCTATCCAGCCCTTAGATGGCGGCCTTCCCAAATAGTCATCTAGTCTTTGGCACACCAGCGCTCTTCCTATCTGAGCTATCCATCCCTTAGATGACGGCCTTCCCAAATAGTCAACTAGTCTTTGGCACACCAGCGCTCTTCCCATCTGAGCTATCCAGCCCTTAGATAGTGGCCTTCCCAATAATTGGTCAAGTAGTCTTTGCCCGGGTCTGACTTTTGAGTCTGACTTTGTTAGGTTCCCGTTTCAGAGTGAAGTCGTCTTCTCTGTTTCAGGATAAATGCGGTGTCTTCGGGCCAGGTCAGGGGCGACTCCTACAACACGGGATGCATTGGACAAACAGGTAACATGTACACGCACTGTCGCTCCCCTACACACCATTTGCACAAATGCAAATCTCCACCTGACGAATTTGGTTAAAAGTATCCTACTCCAAGTGGAAGTAAACACTGACACAGTTTGATGAAAAATATAGCCAGGTTTTCTCCATTTTTTTGGCGACATGCTTCACGGATTGAGCTGAAACTTTTGCAGTAATTTATGGGTATTTTTGCCTCTTCTTTTTTTTTCTTCCAGATTTTTAAGGAAAAACTGACTGGGAACTTTTAAACAATGTTGACAAATTGGCAAAGAAAACTTTGACTGGAACGGGACTTGAACCTGAGACCTCTGGATTAACATACATGTACCAGTGCTCCTACATCTGAGCTATCCAGCCCTCAGATGGCGGCCTTCCCAAATTGTCAACTAGTCTTTTTTGGGATGGGGGCGCCAGTCATTCGACCAATTCAACCAATTTGCCTTTTTGAAAAGTAGCAAAAAAAAAGCTAAATGACTGAATCTTAATTTGAACCCGAGACCGCCGGTTTCATGTAGCAGCATTCTTTTCTTATTTTTCTTCTTTCAGGGGCCAGAGTGTGGCTATTTCTGGGATTCCTGCTGGCCTTTGCCGGCCTCATCGCGGCCAGCTGGATCCTCTTCGGGCCCTACGTCGTCAACAGTAAGTCAGCGCTGCCGCATTACGTTTCTGTCTCATGACTTGGTTGACGGATTGCATGAGCTGAAAGTTATGCTTAAATGCGTTATTTCTTGTATTCTGTGCGTTTGACAAAGAATGGAAGCGATTCTTTGACCTTTGCAAAAGGTTTTCCCTACCGGTACCCTACACGATATCGGTAAAAGGTCTTAGAAACGCGTCCATACTTTGCCTAATCCAGCATTTGCATGAAATAAGACACCTGTGAATGTTTCAGCTCAATCCGCCAACCATGTCACGAGAAAATGGTGAAGAACTGGCAAATTTGTTTCATCAAACTGTCAGCTTCAAGGATCGTAAAATGCACCCAGCAGATTTTTCACTAGTGCCACCGTGCGTTTAAACCGGAAAAAAATTGTTCGTCAGTAATTGCGATTCGACCGTGTTGGATTTGTGCAAATGGTGTGTTAAGGCCAATAAGTATGGTTTTTCCCAAAAGTCGTTTTAAAACGACCGTTGGAGATTCATACAAAATCCCAATTTTCATGAAAATGGCAGCATTCCAAGCGCTAAAAGTTCACAGCATGTCTGATACTGGTATTTACTTCCACTTGAGTAAGTTACTTTAACAATTTGTCAGGTCAAATTGGTGCAAAATGGTGTGTAGGGGTTGAAGTGTAAAGAACCTGTTGGCCTAGGATTTTCGTTATGTCAGACTACCCGGCAGTGGTCCTATACTCCCATGCTACTGTCTTCAGGGATGTAAGATTTCCGAAAATTTCCCGATTTCCGAAAATGGAGTGATTTTTTTTTATTTCTGGAAATGGCATTTGTTTTATTTTTTATTATTATTATTTTTTATTATTATTATTATTATTATTTTTTATTATTATTATTATTATTTATTATTATTATTTTTTATTTCTTACTGGTATCTCAAACTGCTCAATTTTATCTGTTAAAACCCTAAAAACTGAAGGTTGCCGGCACCCCTGCCGTGAATCACGCAATCGTATCTCTCGGTCGCGTAAGCGCTCACTCGCAGTCGCACAATTTATTGGCCTTCGGTAATTTTCAGGAAATGACTTTGTCGGTCACTTACATCCCCGTGTCTCGCTTTTCAACTCATACTAAATGTCTCTGCCCTTTTCTTGCTACAGAAATGTTTGATGATCCCTACCCCGGTGTGGCTATCTTCTTGCAGAACCTGCTGATCTTTCTGGCGTGAGTTCCTAGCCTCGAATCTGTTTGAATCGGAACGATCAAGTTCCTCCTTTAATCTATTGGCACAATGGGGGTTCCAGTAGCTAGGAAAAACAAGTGGACAGATTTTGAAAGCAAATTGTTAACGTGCTGGTAGGATTTCAGAAAATATTTTTTTTTGAAAATTGCCGGAGAAAACTTTGACTGGACCGGGACTTGAACCTGAGACCTCTGTCAATTATTCCAGAGGTCTCTCTGACAGTATATCAGAGTTTTCTTTGTCAATTTTTTTCAATTTGTTCAACAGTTAAGTAGAAGGGTGATCAAAGTCAACAGTTTAACAGTTCCCAGTCAGTTTTTCCTTTGCCAAGACCTCCGAATTCGGAGGTCTTGGCAAAGTCTTTGTTTAAAACTTGGACAATAGTGGCTGCCCGGATTCGTACATTACAGAGCCCAGCGCCTAGCAACACTGCTGGCGCTCTGAATTTGGAGGTCTTGGCAAAGTCTTTGTTTAAAACTCGGACCATAGTGGCTGCCCGGATTCGTACAGTACAGAGCCCAGCGCCTAGCAACACTGCTGGCGCTCTGAATTTGGAGGTCTTGGCAAAGTCTTTGTTTAAAACTCGGACCATAGTGGCTGCCCGGATTCGTACATTACAGAGCCCAGCACCTAGCAACACTGCTGGTGCTCTGAATTTGGAGGTCTTGGCAAAGTCTTTGTTTAAAACTTGGACAATAGTGGCTGCCCGGATTCGTACAGTACAGAGCCCAGCACCTAGCAACACTGCTGGGGCTCTCAATTCGGATGGCCCCGGCGCAAAGTGGTTCGGTTTCTTCTTTGGTTTTCGCGATGTCCTGGATATACTTCTTGACTTCTTAATTCTTGACTTTAATCCTGAAAAATGTTGTTTTCTGTCTTTCTGCAGGGGACTCCTCTTTAAGTTTGGCAGGACGGAGGATTTATGGGAGTGACTTGTCTCCCCCTTGTCCCTCTCGAAAACCGCAAGGAAGCACGACGATTCGAGGAGTTTGCCTGTATTTTCGGTTTCATTGGTGTATCTCTTTTCTGTGTACAGAGAGGATTTTTTTTTCGGTCGCCGAAAAAGTCCGATACAGAAATGGAATTTTTTTGTCAAGTTGGACAAGAACACGTTACAAACAGATCTAGTATTTACTTCACAAATACACGTGAGCTTTACAATGTATTTGGGGGGTTTCCAACAAATACAACAGGTAACATTTACTATTTTATCATATTTTGTACATATTTGTATGGTTCATTACAGTGATTGAACACAGTTCATGAACAAGTAAACCCGGTCTCTACCTTTGCATTTTGGATTGAAATGTTATGAACTAGAGGCACAAGTTTGAATTGAAATTTAGAATATCGATCACGTATCGTAAGTTGTTCTGCCATGTTCCTAATGGGCTGCTTATACCGGTATGCATTTCAGTCAACTCAAAACGGAAAAGCTCTTCGTTTTCATGTGCAAAAGTGATTCTGTTGGATGACACACTAATTGAGTATAGCTCTGTAATTACTTTTATACGGTGGATTGTGGCAATGTCAAGTGTTGGTGAGGATCTGTATGGGTATAAGAAGGTCTAAATAATCCTCCCGACTTAAGAACAGGGAGTACTCACATACTAGCTGCCAACCTATCTGAAAGGAAATTGGGAAAAAGTGATAAATTTTTTCCCCCAAAAAAGAGGAATGATTCCTCCAAAACAGGAATGGTTGGCAACTATGGAGTCGTACTCTATGTGTTGGGGAAAGGTATTGGACGTGTTTTTTTTTCTCAACTTTTATCGATTATCAAAGAGTAGGAGGGACTGATGTTTAGAACTGAGCAGGATGGTTCTCAAATAGTTTCTTTTGTTTATCGATTATGGTTTCCTTTCAGGTAAGATGTACACGATTATGGTCGGACCTTTTTTCGTGTGCGCTTTTTTTTTTCTTGTGGCATTATCACGGCGCCCTCTTTGGCACAGAGGCAAAACAATGATTCAAGCCACGGAAAGTGTTCAGCCTAATGTATGCACTCGCAGCTCACATGTTTGGGCCCGTGGATCTCATGCTTAGGCCCTTGCGAAAAATGATCCCCGTGGGGGTTTAAGTACCGTTTGTGATCAGGGATTTTGTACCGCAAAACCTCCTTGTACTTCAAGTTTCAGATTGAGAATCAAGTTTCCAATAAGTATGGAAATAAGGGCACTAACAAAGTAATTTGAACCCCAAATTTGAAAATTGTGTCTTGGAAGAAAATACAGAGAAACTGCCCACTGACTAAAATGACTTGCACGACATAAATCTGGAAAGTTAGAGGGCCTGACGTTTTGATCCTAGCAGGACCTTTCGCAAAGGCAAAATGACCAAGGGTCGATTTCACGAAGCCGTACGATGCGTCGTAACTCTCTTTACGGTAGATAAGCCATCGTAAGATGTGAGAGACCATACGGTGTCTGTGCATCACTCTCCTTAATGCGATTGATCGTAAGTTACGATGGGTTTGGTGAAAATCGACTGTAGGACATCATACAATAGGGGAGAGTTTTTTGATAGATTTTGTCATCTCCACATCTCCAAGGCACACTGCGTGGTAAAGGCCTATGTAAGAAGTAACTGTTTTTCGCAGAGCGCATAAACAATTTTGAATGACAAGATTGAATGATAACAACATGCAGCTGTGTATGGTCAGTGAGCCTATAAGCACTGAACGTCCATCCCATTCGCCGGCACTCTACTTAAATAAGACGTCTTATATGCTAGACATCTACAGTGTTCGTACTCTCTCTCCTAAGCCCATTGTAGCCGCCACAACGTTGGTCTCACGACAAGTCGATGTAGAGTTTAGTGCCTGAGCATTCTACACATTTACAGCAGTTAATCAGGTGTAGACATCCGGAAATTTCGCATTTCCAGAAATGGCAGAAATTTTTTTAATTTAATTTTTGATTATTATTTTTAACAAAATATTTCATGTCAAACATGTATCTCGAACGGCTCAATTTTGATCGGTTAAAACCCTGAAAACTGAAGAGGGCGCCTGCCCCCCCCTGCTGTGAATCTCTCAGTCGCGTAAGCGCTCACTCGCAGTCGCACAATTTATTGGCCTTCCTGTGATTTGAAGGATCTGACTTTGTCGGTCACTTCTACATCCCTGGTTAATGGTCGACTGGCGACCCCCCCCCCCCACCCTGGCAACTTATTAGTTGACTATTTAGGAAGACCGCCATCTCAAGGGCTGGATGGCTCAGATGGTGATGTGGGCACTGGTACGCAAGAAACCAGGGGTCAATTTCATAGAGCCGCTTAAGCGCCAAAACAGGCTTAAGCACAAGAAGTCGAGGTTCGTAGGATCACCTTGCCAACCCAAACTTCAACTTTCGTTTCCTGCTAAGTAAAGAAGAGTGGAATACAAGTCAAAAGCAATTGACATCACATCGCGGTGTGGTTGTAATCCTGTTTACACGAGGAAGACTTTTCCTGCTTAGCAGATTTTCACGCTTAAGCGGCTCTGTGAAATTGGGCCCAAAGGGTCTCGGGGCGTTCAAGTAGCCGTCCAGTCAACGTTTTCTGGTCGGCCTACCACACAACAATATGTAGCAAGACTAAAGCCACACAATGTCAGATTGTGCCAGTTTCAGACTCACTTGTACACATAGTGTACTCTTATTGATCTATTTTACAGGTATTTATTGTATTGTTAACGATTGTGGAGTGAGTTTTGTAAATGGCGCATTACTTGAAATAATAACCAGCGTGGCGGTCATGGGCAAAGGAAAGTGGCCCGGTATGAAGAGGTTGAAAGTCTTTGAGCACATATCCACATCCATTTGCGTATCCTTGTGGAGACATTGCATTGTTCTCGTGCACTAGACAACCGCGTGAGAAATAATGTTTTAAAAATGCACCCATTTCAACCGCATTCACTGTCCAGGGTAGACATTTTGGATTGTATGTCCCTTATATATAACACTTCAAATTTCCTGTTTTTGAGTTATTCCCATAATACCAGTTTTGTGAAAACCTTGTAGAGACCTATACACCTTTACAATTTCCCTGTGGAGACCTACTCAACCTATTGAACTAGTAGGTCTCCACAAGACACTATGATAATCGTACCCACACATCCACATAGACACACATACACATGTATACCGGTACACACATGTATACCGGTACACACATACAACCACACAACTGCATTAATGCACCAGTCGGCTACAATTTAGACGTATGACAAAAGTCTGTATTGCACATGTTTGTGCAGTTTATTCATAATTCCATGGGGAATCCAGAGATTTATACAGAGAAGGGTAAAAGACAAGGGTTTTCAGCACTGATGAATGTACAGTGGTCAAATGTTAAATCGTTCCAAGGGTGAAATTTGGTTTATATACACATGTATTCCCCTCTGTTTTTAAAGTTCTTGAAAATGTGTGAGATTGTTATACACGCTGGAAGAACTGGGCTTTGTACATTGACATATGTAAGCCAGCATGGAGACTTACACAGGTCATGAATTAATGAAATATTAGTCCCTGCAGTGGGATTCATGCAGTCCAGGGACTGAGTAACAAAAACATTGTCACATCGTCAGCCATTGACCATGTTAACATTATTCATTGCGGCCATTCATTTCCCAGAAGAAAAAAAGGGGTCATAGCTTTCCATAGCTGTCAACCTATCTTAAATGGAAATTAGGAAAAGAGGAATCACAGAGCAAACTACATAGGAATGCATGTGTATTTTCTAAGCCAAGAATGGGAATCTGTTGTCAAGAGATTGTAGCAATGTCAAGTGTTGGTGAGGATCTGTATGCGTATAAGAAGGTCTAAATAATCTGATGTATACAGCTATGAATCAGCCACTGGAGTGCAGGCAGAGAAGCAAACAAAAATATAGCCACATCCTCAGCCTTTCACACAAATAGCCCCAGGTGTATTGCGGCCGTACATTTCCAGAAGAAGAAGAAAAAGACGTCGTCCTTTTCCCTCCCATCTTTCTATTTACTTAACCAAGCCGAAGAGTTTTGTTTCCCCTCGGGCCTGGCAAGGAGCGTGAGCTGTATTTTATTGTTCCCATGTGTGCAGCTGGGATGCAGAATGACCTCATATTTTGCCTATTTTGTACAAAAGCAGGGTTTTGCTTAAAACTACATTCTTTTGGATAGAATTTACAATATCTATATATAAATATATACTCAGAGAGGAGACAAAAACCCAATTGCATCAGCATTAACATGCCTAACAGAAGCTTTGCTGGCTTTTTTATGAGAATGTTTTTCACCGCATATTTTCCTTTCCATAAAGCAGCTTTTTTTTTTTTTTTTTTTTTTTAAGAACCCTTGGTTGCATTTCATTTAAGATTTACTATCATATGAGGTGCCCCCAAATCGATCTTGCTTGAAGTTCGCAAGATAATGCCGATGATCGCAGATTGGGAGTTAAATTGCAAAATAGACCCACAGTAATACAGTGGAACATCGCTATAACGAATATGCCCTTTGGCTCCCAATTTTTGTGTGCAAAATATGTGGCCGCAACTGCTATAACGAACGACCGCTACATGTATACCAAACAATTTTCATGGATCCTGGGATGTTCGTTATAGCGATGTTCCACTACACCGGTGTTCAGGGAGCTACAGTTTTCAGTGCAAGTTTGAGATTGAGCATGTTCATAACACCAGTCTGGACTGTACTGTTGTGGCCGCGTGGAATTTTGTCGCCACTCTGGACTGACAGGCTATCACGTTTCCCAACAGGCCAGCTGTGGGTGGACTGGACTGTATAGCATTGAATGAGGCCAAGGTTGAGTTCAGCCTTGAGTGAACAGACTGGGGTTGTGGCTCACTGGCCTTGGTGTACGAAAAGCTTGCGGCTGAGGGGAATTGGTCTGGGAACGGACTCTCGGCACCTCGCCCACCCATTAAATCCTGTGAGTCTCCATACAAGCCCAACTCCCCATTCTTTTGCCAATCCATTTGCCCGATGCATGACATTATTTTTTCTTCAAATTGCAAGGAAATCAGTAGACTTTTTAACCTCTCTTCTATAAGGCACAAGGTATAAACACTTCCGTTAAAACTGCAAAGTGCAAACTGTACAAAACTAGCATGGTGTTGTTACAATGTAAGTCTTATTTGCACTCGAGCATTGATCGTAAAGTGATGAAGTCCTTTAGAAAAAGAACAACATGATGATTTCGACGTAAAATTAGCTGTAGATGGCAAACAGAGCCATTCCGTATCACATCTGGTTAAAATCAGACACTCTCCTGTAAAAAATGGCGCAATTTGTATTTGACCTTTCCTGATGGTCTTTGACATTTAACTTCAGGAAATCGGTCAATTCAAGAGACGGTTACATGTATTTAAGACTCGCTGGACAGCAGCCTTGCTGAAGACTTTGATTTCTTTTCCGAGTGATGTTGAATGGCCCTGTGGTGTACTCATACATTTTCCATAGCTTAGATCTAAATGTCAGTGATGCAAAAAATGTACAGTGTTCAGCTCGTAAACTGCATGTGAATAAAAACAAACAATATTTTTACGTGGTTTAAAAACCCTGGATTGTCAATGTTTTGTTTTTTGTTTTTCTCAAGTCTTCGATAGGGTTGATATAAAAGCAGCATAAAAATACAGGTTAGGAGACAACCAGATTGTAGACAACCCGAGTCCACATTCATAAATCTCAATCAAGTCATGATCGATAAAACAAAATACATTCAAGTCAAAAGCAATTCACCTCAGAAGACCATAACATAAACCCTCACTGAATAACATTCTCCTCGATGCAAACATATGTGACCCGGCACAACGACATGAGGAATGTCCTACCCACGTTGAGTAAACAACGCCTGAAGTTAAAGTATCTTCACAATTCGATTACAAATCAATTTTCTTTTGTTTTTATTTTCGGAAATTCTAAGTATTACAGGATATTATATTTTGATATAATTAGAAAAGCTCAAAATCTCAAAAGTGGGGTTATTCCTCATTATGCTGTGCCGGGTCACATATATCTATTAATGCAACACGGTACCCGCAGCTACACCGATTCAAATCCGCCACACGAGCTCGACCAGCTCGGTGGTCACGTGGTTTAGATGTCTGCACTAGAAACCAAGAGTCGAGGGTTCGAATCCCACCCGAGTTGCCCGTATTTTTTATTTTTTTTAGCAGGCAACGGGGCAAAGCACTGTGCACCCAGTCCCTATTACATCAAGTACATGTGTAATACAACCCTCACCGGAAAAAAAGACATCGTGATTCAACATGGAAAGATTCTGCGTGCAAAGAACATTCCCGTGTAATTCAATGAGGGTTTTTGCCCTTGCTCGACGTGATAAACACCGAATGCTCAGTGCTTTGCCCGTTGCCTGATGAAAAAACAACAATTCAGGCAGCTCGGGCGAGATTAGAACCCGCGACTCCCGCTTTCTACAGTGCAGACGTCTTAACCACTTGGTCGAGGTCGTGTGGCCGATTGGAATATTGTATACTATAGCGTTGGGTACCACGTTGCATCATAGATCTTAAATGATGTTTGTGTTGAGGAGAATGTAATGCATCAATGCATCGGGCAAAGCACTCGGTGCTTATCACGTCGAGCAGGGCAAACCCTCATTGAATTACATTCTCCTTGACGCAAACATTGTGTGATATCTTTGACATTGCTACACTGGGGTTGATTGCAAAGCCAACCGTCCCATCCTCACTAAATGTACAATGGGCAGTCCATCGTAACTGCAATAGGCCATATACATGTATGTATGATAGGCTGTGCATAGTAACTACATGTAAGACTCAACAAGACTTAGGAACACATAACCAAATATATACACATTCTTCGGGATTATTACACACACAAAACTACAGAATAAGGCTCTTGACTTCAAAAATAAGATTTGAACCTATACATCTTAAAAAAAAAAACCCAACTATACAAGCTGTTTCTACCGGTATTTTGACAGTGTGCCTCTATGGTAAATGTGTATGATACAACATTGGTTCATTATCATTTCAATCTCCACGCACATTTCGATACCAAAGTTCCTGAGAAAATGTACAATTCGGATAATCTCACACAAAAAAAGAAAAGATACCATCATTTTTAACTTTAATACTGTATGGTACAACCATTGAGGTTTTTTTTTCATGTGCATCATTCAGTTCATGCGCTAAGATTTTCATAAAAAATGAAGACGGTTTCCCCTGTCGCTATTTGTAAGTTCCCTTTCACATCGTTGAACCAAAAGTTGAAACAAACAGAAGCTTGAAAAAAAAATAGCAAAGGAAACTTTGATAGGATTGGGATTTTAACCTCGAGACCTCTGGTTTTGCGTACCAGCGCTCTTACCATCTGAGCTATCCAGCCTTTAGATGGTGGCCTTCCCTAGTAGTCGAATAGTCTTTGTCGAGGTAACATACATGTATTAACCTTACACCACTGTGCTCTGCCATCTGAAACCACTCGATCGTCGTCGTCGGCGTAACACAGCCGGCTTCACTGTCCGCTCTGCTCCTTGCGCGCCCGGATGCGCATGTAGCGCGGCTCGTTGATGCAACTGTGGGCCGAGACCGTCTTGGGATGCAGCTCCCCGAACACCTGAGAACGAGAGAGAGAGAGAGAGACGGAGAAGAGATTTAAAAAAAAAAACGAGTCCTCTAGGAGACATCACCCACACTGGGCTGGTTCTGTACTTTCTATGTGCTTTAAAAAAAAAAAAGTCGAAGTCAAAGTAAAATTAATGATCAGCTCAAAGCATCGATAATCAAAATAATGGGCATTTTATCATTTACTAAAAGATCAATGCACTTTTTAAATTTGTCAACTAACAAGAAGGCAAACACAAGGGTTATGAGAACACACAAGTTTTTAGTCTTTTCTTGAAAAAAAAAGAAAAAAGAAAAGACAAGGACACTCCTGATAACTTCTGAAGCCAGAGGTGTGGGTGGAAGCCAGAGGTGTGGGTGGAAGCCAGAGGTCTGGGTGGAAGCCAGAGGTGTGGGTGGAAGCCAGAGGTGTGGGTGGAAGCCAGAGGTGTGGGTGGAAGCCAGAGGTGTGGGTGGAAGCCAGAGGTGTGGGTGGAAGCCAGAGGTCTGGGTGGAAGCCAGAGGTGTGGGTGGAAGCCAGAGGTGTGGGTGGAAGCCAGAGGTGTGGGTGGAAGCCAGAGGTCTGGGTGGAAGCCAGAGGTGTGGGTGGAAGCCAGAGGTGTGGGTGGAAGCCAGAGGTGTGGGTGGAAGCCAGAGGTGTGGGTGGAAGCCAGAGGTCTGGGTGGAAGCCAGAGGTCTGGGTGGAAGCCAGAGGTCTGGGGGGAAGCCAGAGGTCTGGGTGGAAGCCAGAGGTGTGGGTGGAAGCCAGAGGTCTGGGGGGAAGCCAGAGGTCTGGGTGGAAGCCAGAGGTCTGGGTGGAAGCCAGAGGTGTGGGTGGAAGCCAGAGGCCTGGGTGGAAGCCAGAGGTGTGGGTGGAAGCCAGAGGTGTGGGTGGAAGCCAGAGGTGTGGGTGGAAGCCAGAGGTGTGGGTGGAAGCCAGAGGTGTGGGTGGAAGCCAGAGGTGTGGGTGGAAGCCAGAGGTCTGGGTGGAAGCCAGAGGTGTGGGTGGAAGCCAGAGGTCTGGGTGGAAGCCAGAGGTCTGGGGGGAAGCCAGAGGTCTGGGTGGAAGCCAGAGGTGTGGGTGGAAGCCAGAGGTGTGGGTGGAAGCCAGAGGTGTGGGTGGAAGCCAGAGGTCTGGGGGGAAGCCAGAGGTCTGGGTAGAAGCCAGAGGTCTGGGAGGAAGCCAGAGGTCTGGGTAGAAGCCAGAGGTCTGGGTGGAAGCCAGAGGTGTGGGTGGAAGCCAGAGGCGTGGGTGGAAGCCAGAGGCCTGGGTGGAAGCCAGAGGTCTGGGTGGAAGCCAGAGGTGTGGGTGGAAGCCAGAGGTGTGGGTGGAAGCCAGAGGTCTGGGTGGAAGCCAGAGGTCTGGGTGGAAGCCAGATGTGTGGGTGGAAGCCAGAGGTGTGGGTGGAAGCCAGAGGTGTGGGTGGAAGCCAGAGGTGTGGGTGGAAGCCAGAGGTCTAAGTGGAAGCCAGATGTCTGGGTGGAAGCCAGAGGTGTGGGTGGAAGCCAGAGGTGTGGGTGGAAGCCAGAGGTGTGGGTGGAAGCCAGAGGTCTAAGTGGAAGCCAGATGTCTGGGTGGAAGCCAGAGGTCTGGGTGGAAGCCAGAGGTGTGGGTGGAAGCCAGAGGTGTGGGTGGAAGCCAGAGGTGTGGGTGGAAGCCAGAGGTCTAAGTGGAAGCCAGATGTCTGGGTGGAAGCCAGAGGTGTGGGTGGAAGCCAGAGGTTTGGGTGGAAGCCAGAGGTCTGGGTAGAAGCCAGAGGTGTGGGTGGAAGCCAGATGTGTGGGTGGAAGCCAGAGGTGTGGGTGGAAGCCAGAGGTCTGGGTGGAAGCCAGAGGTCTGGGTGGAAGCCAGATGTGTGGGTGGAAGCCAGAGGTGTGGGTGGAAGCCAGAGGTGTGGGTGGAAGCCAGAGGTCTGGGTGGAAGCCAGAGGTCTGGGTGGAAGCCAGTGGTCTGGGTGGAAGCCAGAGGTCTAAGTGGAAGCCAGATGTCTGGGTGGAAGCCAGAGGTCTGGGTGGAAGCCAGAGGTCTGGGAGGAAGCCAGAGGTCTGGATGGAAGCCAGAGGTCTGGGTGGAAGCCAGAGGTGTGGGTGGAAGCCAGAGGTGTGGGTGGAAGCCAGAGGTCTGGGTGGAAGCCAGAGGTCTGGGTGGAAGCCAGAGGTTTGGGTGGAAGTCCAGTTTGTAGTAGCAGGCACGATGTACCAGCTTTGCCCCATTGCCCCATTACGTCGAGCAGGGCAAACCCCCATCGAAGTACCCTACCTCGTCAAAATCAGTCCTTCAAAGTCAAAGTCCTTCCTCTGACAGTCACGTGTGCGTCAGGGCTTTCCTTCCCCTGACTGTCTGTGTACGGTACGTCCTTGTCACCTTGCCTTTGAGAAAAAGGTCCTGCTAGGATCGCAACGTCAGGCCCTCTAACTTTTGAGATTTATGTATTGCAGGTCATTTCCAGTCAGTGAGCAGCTTGCAACAGTTTTCGTATTCACTTTGAAATCCAAGTCCAATGGTTACACAGTGTCTCCCCTGAAGAGTTAAACAAAATATCCACAACTCTGCTTGGCCCACTCACCTCTCTGGATATGTCGTACCACTGGACGAAGAAGTCGCAGGCCGTATCAAAGTCCCGCCGGTCCTCGTAGTAGATGCCGGTATTGCTCATGATGCGCGTCATCAGTTTGCAGTTCTCGCCGTAAGCCTGAAGGCACAGCTGCCTGCTCAGCTCGTACCACTGTCAAAAAAAAAAGAGTCGCGCCGCAGAGACCACGATCCCAGAGAAAAAGAATATTTGCGGTGAGACAATGCAAGCCTGCCCGACACTGAGCATAGAAGTGTAGCCGCTTTCAGGTTATCGTTTACAGATTGTCCGATCCAAATTGAAAAATTGGCAAAGAAAACTATGACTGGACTGGGACTTGACCAGTGCTCTAACCATCTGAGCTATCCGGCCCGTAGACGGTGGCCTTCCCTAAAAGTCAACTCTAGTCTTTAGCCGGGGTTGGGGGGCGCCAGTCAGAAGCAATTCAACCCATTTGAATGCAAAACTAATGCATTCAAATTTCTTCCAAAATGTCTACATTTCAGTGGTAAATCAAGAGGCTATTAACTAATCAACTACCAAATTGTCGTTATTCTTTCCAAGAGGGAACATGACCCCCCTACCTCCAGTTGCTCCGGTTCTCCACGGGGGAACACGATGGCCTTGGTCATGCTCGCCTCAGCTTCCTTGCCAAGATCACCCACCTGGAAACAAAAGCCACCGAAGAAAAAAAAAAAAAAAAAAAATGATCCGTGAAAAAAAGTCACCCCGTCATCCAACTGGTGACAGTGAATGGGAAGGGTGAGCCTCATTACTGACTTGCGTGACCTTAAAATTCACCAAAAAAATTGGTCAAGAATATCAAGAAATTTTGATTGGATCGGAATTTTGAACTGGAGCCCTCCACCTCTATTGCCACTGTCACCAGAATTCTGCTTTTTTTTTACCTTAACGCTTTGCACCTCCCACACAGGACACACACTGTTTACCGCATTTTACCACAGTGCCCACAGGGGTGTAGGCTCACATACCACAGGTCACCACAAAAACCGCACGCTGTGGAATGTCCTGGTGCATGGCTCTTATCCTCCCACAGGAAAAACCATGTGTGGTTAATTGTGGTTTCAATGCCGGTTAGGGTTAATAGAGAAAGGGGTCGAAATGTCACGCCCTCTTCTACTGCAATAACTAGTGCTGATAGACTGTTATCGAGTCTAGTTTTGTTTTTAGTCTGGTGCAAGTCTGGTACCTCGCCTCCCTGAAGAGTCGATTGGCAATCGAAATGTCAGGCCCCATCTTCTTTTTTGGAGATTCACATTTTGGTCATTTTAGTCATTTTAGTCACTAAGAAGTTGGCGACATTTTTATGAGAAAAAAAAATCAGGACTACAATTTACAAGATCCCTTAGATGGGAATCTTGGGTTGTATACTCATCAATTTCCTTGTTACAGGAGGTAACAGAAAATCAGGAATACAATAATAGCAATACTAATAATGATTTATGTTGCAGGGAAGGTGCAATTTTCATCCTAATCCCATTACAAGATTCTGCTAGAATTAAAAAACCAAAGGTGCAATAACTGGTGCTGATGGACTGGTATCGAGTCTATTTTTTGTTCTAGTCTGGTGCAAGTCTGGCGCCACACCTCCTTGAAGAGCTGAATGGCAATGTCCTGCTAGGATCGAAAATGTCAGGCCCTGTCCTAATGCAATACCTAGTGCTGATGGACTGGTATCGAGTCTACTTTTTTGTTCTAGTCTGGTGCAAGTCTGGTGCCTCACCTCCTTGAAGAGCTGAATGGCCATGTCGGCCTGCTTGACGGACAGGTCCTGGGCCTCGGTGGCCGAGAGAGTGGAGTCCCCGTTGCACTCTGACCAGTTGTTCAGGTTGAAGGCCATCCGCATGATGGAGTCCGCCAACTTGTACTGTCGACGGCAGAGGGAAAAGGAAGGGAAGGGGAGGAGGGGTCACACACTTACAGTAGGCCTCTTGTCAAAAAGATCATCGGTTGGGTATCAGATGATTTGACCCGTCCGATGTCATTTCCACCGGATAGCCATCGTGAATTTTTTTTATCTCAGAGTCCAGTACAATCGGCTTCCTACCGGGGGAAATTTTATCGGCACTCAACCGATGATCTTTTTGACAAGAGACCTTAGAGCCGAATTCATAGAGCCGCTTAAAGCCCCTGCACACCATTTGCACTAATCCAAATTTCGACCTGACAATTTTTTTTTCAACTCACTTACTCAAATGGAAGTACATTGTATTCGCCAGTATCAGACATGCTGTGAACTTTAAGCGCTTGGAATGCTGCCATTTTTTTTTTTTCCAAAACCCGGCTTAGGCTTCGGCTCCGGCATCGTCTCAGTTATCCGAAAGCTGAACTCACAGGTTGGAGTTCTTTGCTGAAGTTGAAGCTTTGGAATCCTTTTCAAAATGCAGTAAAACCTTGCCAGCATACCTTGTGCCTCTCCCCTTCCAGCGTCTCCCGGATCTTAATGGACTTGCGGTTGAAGTCAATGGCCGGCCTCAACTCATTCAGCTGGTCTGGGGTGATGAAGTCATGGAGTTTGCACAGCTGAGAGAGTTAGAGAGAGAGAGAGAGAAGACATGCGTATATATATTAACCGCTACACACTGGGCAGCTAATTGGTTGCCATGACCGCCACACTTAATTTTGTCAAATAAACAAAGGAAACAAAGGAACAAAGTCCCAGTCCAGTCAAAGTTTATGGCCGCTGGTCTTCGCGAGTCTTCGCAGAGGAGACGACGTCCCGGATCGGTAATTATTTTCTCCATGGACCAATTCGCGAATCGTTGGTTCTCTTCGCGAAAGAAATGACTCCCCGGATTGGTAAATATAAGAATTTGCGGACGCTTTCGCAAAGAATCATTCGCACCAAATTGGTCGCGAATAGTGACAATAATTTTGATCGGTATGAAGCGCACAATGAGTTCAAGGGGAGACTTCCAAAGCACAGCACAATTTCGCAAACTATTTAGAAATTCCAAAGACATTTTTCCCTTCCTTTATATTCTTGAAAATGAAACTTCACTGAGCCCTCAGGGAAAGTTGTGAATCATTTTAAAAACGGGACCTATAAATGACATATAGCTGCCAACCTGAAAGGAAATTAGGAATACATGAACTTCTGCTAAAAAAGAGGAATCACAGAGCAAACTACAAAGGAAGACATGTGTATTTCCATGCCAAAAATCGGAATCTGTTGTCAAGAGCTTATAAAAAGTGATACATTTTTACCTTAACAAGAGGAACGTTTCCTCCAAAATAGGAATGGCTGGCAGTTATACAATAATGAATAGCATGCACGGTCATGCGAACATACAAAAGACTTGCATGGTTTGCATGGTGAAAATACTAAGTGGAAGGTTTGCGGTAACACCATGTCGCACTTCTCTTTCAAGAAGGAGTGTGGCTCTGAAAAGAGCCGGTAGCCGGTTTTCAGAGCCACACTCCTTCCTGAAAGAGAAGTGCTATGCATGGTGCCACCGCAAACCTTCCCCTCGTGTGAACGCACCTCATCGTAGAGTTCAGCCAGGAGCCCGTACAGCTCCACCATTCGTTCGGGTCGCGACCCCAGGAATTCCTGTTCCAAGGTCATGGCCTTGTCGATCAGATCCTGGGCTCTCTTGTACAGACCGGCTTGTATGCTGCAATCGGAGAGGGATGATTATTGGAAGATGCATTTACTGTATAGGGGGGGGGGGTCTGACATGACGTTTGAAATGTTGTATTCTTTACTACACTCTTTTTGTTGTGTTTAACTTTGTTTAGTACATACCAGGCAATTCCTTTGCAAATCCAAGTTTTATCCTTAACCGTGGTCAAGCGGTGTTTATATTTTCATTGTAATTCTGACTCTCGATATCCTGGCGAGAGAGGAAATATACATTTTCGGCCTTTTTCCGAAACCAAAGTCCACCGGCGAGAAGTGCTTTCGGTGGTTGCGGGCGTGCGGTGGACGCGCACGGCGTGTGGGCAATCATGACACGTTGTGTGCATGTGCGCGGTTGATTAGCGGTTGCTATGGTGGGCGTGGCCTACTGGATTGGCGTACTGAGCTGGGGAAACGGTAGCCACTTACAATATCCTGGCGATCTTCTCGTATCTGAGGGAGACCTCCTCCTGGGAGATGCCATCCCTGCTCTCCAGCTCCTTCAGACTGGCTCGATAGCTCTCCTCCATCTTGCTATACTTGCCGTCCTTGTCGATCTGCCCCCCCAAAAAAAAACCAGGAAGAAATCATAACACTCCTGAAGACCTACAGACATAGATATAACATGATGCTTGCGTCGAGGAGAATGTAATTCAACGAGGGTTTGCCCTGCTCGACGTAATAAACAGAGTGCTCAGTGCTTTGCCAAATTCCAGATGACAAAAAACAAATATCAAGACTCCCATGTTCTAGTCCAGACGTCTTAACCCCTTGACCACCAACCTTGTCCAGGTCGTGTGGCGGATTTGAATATTGTATAGCGGCGGGTACCACATTGCATCACAGATATATGATGTTTGCGTCGAGGATAATGTATTTCAATGAGGGTTTGCCTTTGATCGACGTGATAAACACTGAGTGCTCAGTGCTTTGCCGGATGCCTGATAAAAAAAATCAAAAAATCAGGCAGCTTGGACAGAATTTGAACCCGCAACTCCTGCGTTCCAGTGCAGACGTCTCAACCACTTGACCTATCATGTGAATGTGATGCAATGAGGGTTTGCCAACTTTTTTTCATCAGGCATAGGGTAAAGCACTGGGCACTCGGTGCCTGTTACGTACAGCTGGGCAAACCCTCATTGAATCCAACATTTCTTTGCTATTTTCACAAACTATTGAGAATCTCCCAGACAGTTTGCCCCCTTCCCTTTGTCTACCCAAAGAAAGAAACTTTGGCAATCAGGCATGCAACTCTTAAATTGTAAAAAACTAAAAAAGGGAAAAAGCAGTTTTTGACCACTTATGACTTTAAGCTGAGTGACATATTTTAACCCTTTTCAAGGCACACACCCAGAAAATTGAATTTTTGTTTACACAAAATAAAAAGTAAACATCCAAGTTTTTAACCTGATATCAGCATGTGTTTTAAATAATAGTTAGGGGAGGAGAAATATCCATTTTTTGTTAATTTTTGTGTGTGTAATATTTGTAATATTTGTGTACGGATTTTATTTTTGTTACGGCCGAATTAAAACAAAACACGTGGAAATCCGTGGA
>OX465114.1:17441785-17521785 GCA_949987565.1 Luidia sarsii | reverse complement strand
CTTGGTGATGGTGCTGAAGTCGCCGTAGACGCGCAGCTCCTCGCAGGCGATGGCCAGCCAGAGGGGGTTCTGGGAGGATTCCTTGGCCAGCAGGCTGGACATCTGCTCCGGGTCTAGCCGCTTGTTGTAGCGGCCCAGGATCTCCCTGGCGATCTCCTGGTGAGGTTGCACGGAGGGGCAGGGGTGCAGAGAAGGAAGGAGAAGAGAAGAGGGAGTTGAACAGGAGGGCCTGAGGTTTTGGTTTTTTTTCCGATCCTAGCTGGACCGTTTCTCAAAAGGGCAGAGAAAGGTCCCGCCTTTTGAGAAAGGTGTCGTCTTTTGAGAAAGGTGCCGTCTTTTGAGAAAGGTCCCGCCTTTTGAGAAAGGTGCCGTCTTTTGAAAAAGGTGCCGTCTTTTGAGAAAGGTGCCGTCTTTTGAGAAAGGTCCCGCCTTTGAATCCTATGAATCTTGACTTTTGGCACTTAATCCTCAAAGATTGTGTCTCAGTGATTTTTTTTCTGCATGCTGAGGCTTTATGACTATTTTGGCCATCTTCTTAGGCACATTTTGACACCAGTTTTATCAAAATTGAAGGTAGCGTTATCTGACAATGAACATTTTTCGGGGCCATGGTGTACAGTGTGTACAGTGTACTTTGATGCAAATGTTTCCATTGACAAAGATGTACATGTACAGTACGTACACTACCCCTGTACATAAAAGCATAGCATCCAAATGTCATACTGTATTTTTTCCTTTGCATAATTAATATTTCTGTGTACAATTGTTGGTTCTTCGTGTTTCATTTTCATTGTAAAATTCAAGCAAATTGGCGAAATTCAATAAAACAAATTGGGAAATTAAATCAAAAACACTGAAAAGATAAAAAAAAAAAGCCCCCCAAAATTTGGAATCATGAATAACTAACGAGCTATAATTAGACAAAACATTAATTAATTCAAATGAAATTTTACACAAATGTTCATTATGTTCTCCTCTATCACCCTGCCAAATATCGTTTGAATACATCATTGAACGACCGAGTTCTGAGAGGGGGGGGGGGTGCATCATGCCCCCCCTCCGGTTGCGAGATAAATCAAAACTACCCGGCTCTTTGAGGGGGTTAAGCAGCTCTATGAATTTGGCCCCCAGATCACCGGGCTGACTCTGACTGACCTGCCTGGAGTCCATGTCCAGTGGAGTGACGGCCACCTCCTCCGGCTGGTTGTTGCGCTCCCTCAGGAGTCGGTGCGGGGGCGTGTCGTCGATCATGGAGAAGACGCAGCGCACCTGGGGCGCCAGCTTGCGCGGCAGCCAGCTCAGGATGGAAGCCGTCTTGTCGTCGTTCAGCTGCGAGAAAGAAATTCAAGAGAACCGGATGAAATTGGTTCTGTATAGTGGTTGTTCGTTATTGCAGTTGCGGCTGCATATTTTGTACATATTTTGTATTTTGTTGGGTTGGGTAGGGTTTGGTTTGGTTTGGTATGGTTGGGGTGGTTTGGGTTGGGGAGGGTAGGATAGGGTTGGTTTTGGTTTGGTTGGGGTTGGGGTTGAGGTTGGGGTTGGGTTGGTTTGGGTAGGGGTCATTTTCACCAAACTCATCGCAATCAATCATCACGATCAATCGCAAGGCAAGGAGTGATGCACAGAAACCATACGGCCTATCGCGACTACAACGGGGTTATCCATTGTAAGTTGAGTTACGACACATCATATAAGGCTTTGCAAATCCAGCCCTGCAGACTTTAAAAATGGTCTCTTCAATGCCTACCTGGTTCAAGGCGTCGATGAGAATGATGACTGGCTTGGAGTTGGGGTTGGACAGGACACTGCCCACAAGCTGAGCTGCAGTCTCGTAGTCCTTGGGCATGTTGGAGTCCTGAGATCACCGAGGGCAGGGAACCGACATGTCAGGTGTTGGGAGTCTGTAGGAGTGCCCAGTGCTACCCACATGTACATTATACTGGGCTCCGATCCCACCCAGTGCTACCCACATGTATACTGGGCTCCAATACCACCCAGTGCTGCCCAAATGTGGCCTGGGCTCCATTCCCACACAGTGCTACCCACATGTATACTGGGCTCCAATCCCACCCAGTGCTGCCCAAATGTGGACTGGGCTCCGATCCCACCCAGTGCTACCCACATGTATACTGGGCTCCAATACCACCCAGTGCTGCCCAAATGTGGTCTGGGCTCCATTCCCACACAGTGCTACCCACATGTATACTGGGCTTCCAATCCCACACAGTGCTACCCACATGTATACTGGGCTTCCAATCCCACACAGTGCTACCCACATGTATACTGGGCTCCGATCCCACCCAGTGCTACCCACATGATTACTGGCAATGACTGGGCTTCAATCCCACCCAGTGTTAACCGCATGTACATGTACTTGGCTTCAATCCCACCTAGTGCTACCTTTATGTATACTGGTTCCAAACCCACCCAGTGTTACCCAAATGTACTGAGCTTCAATCCCACACAGTACTACCCACATGTATACTGGGCTTCCAATCCCACACAGTGCTACCCACATGTATACTGGGCTTCCAATCCCACACAGTGCTACCCACATGTATACTGGGCTCCGATCCCACCCAGTGCTACCCACATGATTACTGGCAATGACTGGGCTTCAATCCCACCCAGTGTTAACCGCATGTACATGTACTTGGCTTCAATCCCACCTAGTGCTACCTTTATGTATACTGGTTCCAAACCCACCCAGTGTTACCCAAATGTACTGAGCTTCAATCCCACCCAGTGCTACCCACATGTATACTGGGTTCCAATCCCACCCGGCGCTACCCAAATGTACTGGGCTTCAATCCCACCCAGTGCTACCCACATGTATACTGGGCTCCAATCCCACCCAGTGCTGCCCAAATGTGGACTGGGCTCCAATCCCACCCAGTGGTAGTACCCAAATGTACAGGGCTCAAATCCCACCCAGTGCTGCCCAAATGTGGACTGGGCTCCAATCCCACCAAGTGCTACGCACATGTGTTCTGGGCTCCAAACCCACCCAGTGGTAGTACCCAAATGTACAGGGCTCAAATCCCACCCAGTGCTGCCTGAATGTGGACTGGATCCCAGTCCCGGCTGATGCTCCCGACAGAACCGAGTGTGCTCTGCTATCAGCCCATGGGAGCTCACCTTGCAGACTTTGAGCTCACGCAGCAGTCTCTTCAGCATCTTCTCGATGTCTGTCGATCCAGGGATGGCGCCCACAAAATGGTAAAAGACGTGCCATCCCATCTCACCTCCGCTGTGGGCAAACAGACAGGGGATTTATTTGTCAATGGTCAGTGAAGGAGAGGGTTTAAACAGCCCGGCGATGCCTCTGTTTGTGTACTTTGGATCGAATGGGTTGGGTTTGCTCTGATGGGTTGGGATGGGCTTGACAGAGTTGAATTGGGTTGGGTTAGGCCAGAATGGATAGAGTTAGGTCGGGATGGGCTTGATTGGTTAGATTGGGTTGGGGTTGGTTGGGTTTGGTTGGGTTTGGTTGGGTTTGGTTGGGTTTGGTTTGGTTGGCTTGGTTTGGTTTGGTTTGGTTTGGTTTGGTTGGGTTGGGTTGGGTTTGGTTGGGTTGGGTTGGGTTTGGTTTGGTTTGGTTGGATTGGGTTGGGTTGGGTTGGGTTGGGTTGGGTTTGGTTGGGATGTGCTTGATTGGTTAGATTGGTTTGGTTGGGTTTGGTTCAGTTGGGTTGGGTCGGGTTGGGTTGGGTTTGGGTTTGGGTTGGAGTGGGTTGGGTTGGGTTGGGTTGGGTTGGGTTGGGTGGGGTTGGATTGGGATGGATTGGGTTGGGTTGATATCTTATGGGCTGGGATGGGCTTGACAGAGTTGAGTTGGGTTGGGTTTAGGACAGTGCGGATAGAGTTTGGTTGGGATGTGCTTGATTGGTTAGATTGGTTTGGTTGGGTTTGGTTCGGTTGGGTTGGGTCGGGCTGGGTTGGGTTTGGGTTGGGGTGGGTTGGGCTGGATTAGGTTGAGCTGGGTTGGGTTAGGTTGGGCTGAGCTGGTTTGGTTGGGTTGGGCTGGGTTGGTTTGGGTTGGGTTTGAGTTGGGGTGGGTTGGGCTGGATTAGGTTGAGCTGGGTTGGGTTGGGTTGGGCTGAGCTGGTTTGGTTTGGTTGGGTTGGGTTGGGTTGGGTTTGGGTGGGTTGGGCTGGATTAGGTTGAGCTGGGTTGGGTTAGGTTGGGCTGAGCTGGTTTGGTTTGGTTGGGTTGGGTTGGGTTGGGTTTGGGTGGGTTGGGCTGGATTAGGTTGAGCTGAGTTGGGTTGGGTTGTGCTGGGTTGGGTTAGGTTGGGCTGAGCTGGTTTGGGATGGGTTGGGCTGGGCTGGGTTGGGTTTTCGGATTGGATGGGGTGGATAGGATTGGATAGAATTGGACTGGGTTGGTCTTGGTAGGGTAAACTAGTTTATTCTCGTCCACTGCCGGAGCTCACCCTGGTATCTCTCCGCATGCAGCCCTGCTGGTTGCCACGTCTGCCACCATAGCCATGATGGAAGACTTGCCGGACCCGGGACCTCCCAGCAGAACCAGAGGCACTCCAACGCCCATGCCAGTCACGTAACTCTCCAGCTGAAAATGAAAGACAGAAGTTGTTCAGATACTTATTTTACTTTGCCTTAGACCTCTGAACTCGCAACTTTAATTCCTGACATGATACCCCCCTTTTTTTTTAGAGAGGGATGTAAGTGACCGACAAAGTCATTTCCTGAAAATCACTGAAGGCCAATAAATTGTGCGACTGCGAGTGAGCACTTACGCGACCGAGAGATTCACGGCAGGGGGGGGGGGGGTAAGCGCCCTCTTAAGTTTTCAGGGTTTTAACAGAAAAAAAAGAGCAGTTTGAGATATCTGTTTGACGTAAAATAAAATAAATAAACAAATTCAAAAACTAAAAAAAATAACAATAACAAAAAACAATAATTTAATAAAAAATAAAAAATAAAAATTTCGCCATTTCCGGAAATCCGGAAATTTCCGGAAGTCTTACATCCCTGTATAGAAATCTGACATCTTACCTAGTAAAAGCATGCTTCCTGTGTGCAGTTCATGCACATTTGCCCAAAACAAGGCTATAAAGCCACTCAAGTTGAAGGGCCAATGAAAGAAGGAGACAGAGAGGGACTCCGGAAGGCTGGAGATAGGAATCGACATTCCTTTTAAAAAGGGCAAGATCGTAGGCTAGGGGAAAACATGAACCAGGAAGGGAATCCCAGATGGAGGCTGAATGAGGGAAGAAGCTGTTCTGATACCTCTCCGTTCTACACCTTGGGATAGGTAGAGTGTGTGGGTGAGAGGAGGTAAACAACCTCCTTGCTCGCTTAAAATGTCCTGACTGGGGGGGCCGAGTCGGCAAGAGCAGAGGAACACCTTCCATGAATATATCGGGTAGAGGAGACTCAGGGTGACCACCGTCCCACGATGGGCTAAGGGGTTAGCAGTGACGACTCAAGCTCCTTGCCGACAAGGTTACTAATAATAACCCGCACAGACATTATCTGCAATGAGTGGGCCCAGGGAGGTCCTCCTCATCTTCCTTCCGCTGCCCCTCACCTTCTCCAGGATCTCGTTCCGGCCGATCAGGATGGAGCTGCGGCTCTTCATGAAGGCGTCATGGGCCTCCCGCTGCTGCTCGTAAGGATCCAGCTTGGCGGTCTCGTCCAGGGGATACTGCTCCATTATCCTCATCTTGAAGAAGTCAAAAATCTGTCGGCAATCAAAATTAAACAGAACATTAAAAATTAATAGTTACTGCTACATTGTGGCCTGGTTGAATCATGACATTACATATCTTGTGCAGATCTGTCTAAAAGGGCAAAATGTCTCAAAGGACCTCTTCGGGGTAGACTGACTGGCTCCAAGGCAAACTGACTCTAGGTTCTCCTGACTCTTGGGTCAACAGACACTGGGTCAACTAACTCTGGGGGTCAACTGACTCTGGGATCAACTGACTCTGGGGATCAACTGTCTCTGGGATCAACTGACTCTGGGATCAACTGACTCTGGGTTCACCTGACTCTAGGGTCAACGGACTCTGAGTCAACTGACTCTGGGGTCAACTGACTCTGGGGTCAACTTACTCTGGGGTCATCTGACCCCTCATCAAGTAACTCTGGGATCAACTGACTCTGGGATCAACTGACTCTGGGATCAACTGACTCTGGGATCAACTGACTCTGGGGTCAACTGACCCCTCATTAAGTAACTCTGGGGACAACTGACTCTGGAATCAACTGACTCTGGGGTCAACTGACTCTGGGGTCAACTGACTCTGGGGTCAACTGACCCCTCATCAAGTAACTCTGGGGTCAACTGACTCTGGGATCAACTGACTATGGGGACAACTGACTCTGGGGTCAACTGACTCTGGGGTCAACTTACTCTGGGGTCAACTGACCCCTCATCAAGTAACTCTGAGGTCAACTTACTCTGGGGTCAACTGACCCCTCATCAAGTAACTCTGGGGTCAACTGACTCTGGAGGAAACTGACTCTGGGATCAATTGACTTTTGGGTCAACTGATTCCAGGGCAAACTGATTCCAAGGTCAACTGACTCTGTGGTCAACTGACTTCTTCTAGTTCCAGGGCACTTACCTGCTTCTTGAATTCCTCCAGGCCTTCCATCTGCACTTTGCCAGTGTCCACATCAATGCCGCCAAAGGAGCACTGGTACTTGAACACACGGGTGTCCTGGTAAACATCACCGAGGCAATCAAACACAACAGCTATCAGTGACAAGATAACAGATGCACGGGGGCGAGAACAAGGGCGAGTGGTCTGTGTTACGGCAGGGTTAATATCCAAGACACACTGTTAAATCAGATGATTATTTGTTATGTGAAATCTGAAAATGTTTATTAGTCCGGGTGTGGAGGGGAGGGAAATTTGAAGGCCAGGGGAGACATGATTACTACGTATTAAGCCTAGCGTCATTTTGACACAACCAAGGTTCTTTCTTTATTGGTTGAGTCATTGTGCAATCATTTTAAGTTTTCATTATTAGAGCGATTGACAACTCAGTCAAAAACCCATTTGTAGCTTTTATTGCATTGCCTAAAGCAATGGGCTTGACTCTGAATGCGAATTACTGAGGACGGCCAGAGCATACTGACCGGAATGTCGAGTTATCGCTCAGGTTCTTTTCAGAACCACACCTCTTCTTTAAGAGACCTTATACATGGTGTCACCGCAAACCTTCCTATAGAGTTATCGCTCAGGTTCTTTTCAGAACCATACCTCTTCTTTAAGAGACCTTATACATGGTGTCACCGCAAACCTTCCTATATTGTTTCACCCACCATGTCTCATTTACATGGCATAATTTATGACATGGATCGGCATGCACATTTCAATTTAAAAACATCCATGCGTAAAATTGCCTATCTTTACACTTTCATGAAACCGAAGGCTGCTAGAAACATCCCAGCTGCTATCTCTCAAGGACATCCGTTGTCATTTTGTCACTGATCGTTAAAATGAAAACATTGGATGGAAACTAATAACAAAAACCCTAGCTCATATTTTGTTTTTACACTTTCAACATGGCAGACGCATTGTTCGTACCGTTTGGTTGAAGTGTTTGTCTCAGAACCTGAAATAGTTTGGATTGCTGTTGGAGCACTTTGGTTGAAGAAAAAAAACATCCTTTTTCAGGTGTGCCGGGAATTTTATCCTAAAGATGACCCCAGTAAACTAAGGGCAGGGACTTTCTAGTCCATGTGGTCAACGGGAAACAAATGGGTCCAGTGTGTTCAATAAAATGATCTCTTCAATGTAGAGTAAATGGCAGATAAGAGGTAAACCATCAGGTTAGGAAACATTCTTTAATCCACCAAAGTAAAGGAAAATTGTTTTAATAAAACAATTCAAAAAAGAAAATGGCAAAGACATTTGACTAGATACAGGAGTTGGGATGAGTTGGGTTGGGTCGGTAGTTGGGTTGGGGTGGTTTGGGATGGGTTGGGTTGGGTTGGGTTGGGTTGGGTTGGTAGATGGGTTGGGTTGGGTTGGGTTGGGTTGGGTTGTGTTGGGTTGGGTTGGGTTGGTTGGTTGGGTTGGGTTACAAAGGGCTTGATTGGGTTGAGTTGGATTAGATTGGGATGGGCTGGATTGGGTTGTGGAGGGTTGGGTTGGATTGGGTTGAGTTGGATTAGATTGGGATGGGCTGGATTGGGTTGTGGAGGGTTGGGTTGGATTGGGTTGGGTTGGTAGATGGGTTAGGGTTGGGTTACAATGGGCTTGATTGGGTTGAGTTGGATTAGATTGGGATGGGCTGGATTGGGTTGCGGTGGGTTGGGTTGGATTGGGTTGGGTTGTATTTGGATGGGTTGGGGTGGGGTGGGTTGGACTACCATTTACTGTACATTGAGGAGATCATTCATGGCACTGATTCTCAATGATGTTCTAATGCTGGATGGACCTGACCAACTGATGGCATGCTCTGACTGTGTATCAGGCCACACCAGAGACTGAAAAACAAAAATACTGCCAGAAAACATTGAGGGCATACGTCTGCTGGACTTCGGAGGGAGGGGAGGGGGAGCCGCTTGTAATAAATGACTAACAAAAAAAAAGCCAAAAATAATGACAACAGATGACATTGACAGAGAGGAGCAGAGATGGACTAGATAGATACCATTGAGGTCAGAGAAGAGGGAGGAGGGAGAGATGTGGCAAAACCAGTCATCTGCGAGAAGGAAATCAAAAAGAGAGAACAAATCCACGGTAAAGGTTATAGACAAGGGTGAACGATAATGGGCACGCCTGTGTGTGTGCTGCTAGATAGGGTGAGGGAAATACGGACGCGTAGTCGGGACGTTACACGACAGAGAGTGAAACTTTTGATACGAGGGTACATGAAGACGAATCTTGGATGAACTGAAGACAATTGTCTTTCCTGCTCTCCCCTTCTTCCGGATAAACTGAAGATCAAAGAGCACCTTCCTACAAGTATATACATGTACATTATTGATAGTACATTATGGATAGTGTAACATACAACCTACTAGTTTTGTTGATGTCAATTTCGCATCTTAACCATGTGTGTCGTCTTCAAATTTCTACTTAATTGGTGCATTAAATGCCTTATCAAAATGTTTGCCATCAAGAAATATAGCACCTGAAGATATCTCGTCCACGGTTGATTTTTTCTCATTTCTTGCCCCCCAAAAAATGAGAGCACATTTCCAGAACAAGATTTCTGTCATTCCGTGAACTTTTCTATGCAATGTACCCTGACCACAAATTACCAAAAGCCTATGCAATATTATACCCTGACCACAAATTACCACAAGCTTGGCTTGGCGACTTGGTGGTGCTTCATTTAACAGCCAAATAGTTACCACAGTCTTCAAGGTGAGTAGTTGCGCCTGGTTTTTACATGAATATGATTTTCCTATCCTTTCCAGGGTGGGTTTTTGAAAGCTGGAGGCGTGTCGGATCTTGACCCCTTTTTCTCCTCAATTTCTTGGGGGAATGCTGAGCTGTGAGGTAGCCGTACCGGTCTCATCCGACGGCTTCATTCTCTCACTTGTAACCCCAATGGACAGACAAGACAGAGGTTAATATACACGCGACTTGGAAGGAGAAGTTAATTTCACACCACAAGTTTCACCCACACAGGAGGGAACATTACACTGTGCACAGTAAAAGGAGATTTGAGATTTTCTAATGATGTGAAAGAGTATACCATTAGCTTTCAAATGATATCAAAATTATTTCCGTGTGAACTTTGTTCTAAATAGTACAAGGGGACTTCGCTCGTTCGTTTGGTACCAGACACAATATAGTAGTACCATTCTAACTCCTCAAAAGCGGCCATTCAAAAAGGCAGGAACTTTACATTTTCATGAAAACTGTACACAAACACTCCCCCAAAATCCTTGTTTTTTCAACATTTAGAGACGGATTTCGGAAAAACCCTTTGGACATAATATCCTCCAAAACATTAACTTTCCGAAAATACAAAAAAACAAAAATTGATTTTGTTTTTTCGAATTGAGAAGATACTTTGACTTCAGGCGTTGTTTACTCGAAAAGTGTTTTGGCGGGATATTCCTCATGTCGCTGTGCCGGGTCACATATAAAGAAGAGTACATTCACCTGGCAACGGAATTCTTCCAGGAGGTCGTTCCTGCTGATGTGATGCATATTCATGAACAATCTGTAGTCTGATTGGCCAACGTCAGAGTGCAGAGCATACATGAATATGCATAAACATGATGCAATGACAATTGGCTAATCAGAATGAGGGACCGGCAGAATAGCATTTGCGGGAAGAATGCCGTTGCCTGGTGAATATAACCTGTCTAGATATATCGTGACGTTGGCGTCGAGGAGAATGTAATTCAATGAGGATCTGCCCTGCTCAACGTAATAAGCACCGAGTGCTCAGTGGGACATTTGAAGATCACTGGTGCCGCACGGCTAATGCAGTTGAAACTCTGTCTTGCGATATTTCAGGGGGAAAAAAAGATGGAACCACGAGGCAACTAGGGTCTCCGACGTGTCTAGAGTACGGAGGTTTGGTGCGTGGATTGAGGGCTCAGGCTTACTGGGAAGCGTTCGCCCAGCATGTCCTTCAGGACTTTGAGCTTCTGGGCCGCCACTGGGTTGGAGTCCACAAAGTCATTGTGGTACTTGCTGGGCACCGACTCCAGGAAGCTGGCATCCCTGATAGCAAAAATGGCTGCAAGGACACAAGAGTATCACAGGAGTGTGAGTAGGCCCACACACACACACACACAAGCTGAAACCAGCCGGCAAAAAAACCCTGAAAAGTTCCTGTACTTTTATACAGAGCAGGCACACACAAAAGCTGAAATTAAGAGTAAAAATCTAATCTAAAAAAGCTGAGTTCCCACACCCCTGGTATCAATAAAAGACCAAAAGTGAAGTGAGAGACTGCTGAAACATGAAGGTAGCATTCATTTTAACTATAATGGGTTTTTTTAACGCTACCGCCATAAAAATACACAATTTTGTGAAAACAGTGAAGAGAGTACGATTGAATCAATTTTTTAAAATTGGCAAAGAAAACTTAGACTAGATCGGGACTTGAACCTGAGACCTCTGGATGAACGTACCAGCACTCTACCCATCTGAGCTATCCAGCCCTTAGATGGTGGCCTTCCCTAATAGTCAACTAGTCTTTGGCACACCAGTGCTCTTACCATCTGAGCTATCCAGCCCTTAGATGGTGGCTTTCCCTAATAGTCAACTAGTCTTTGGCACACCAGCACCCTACCCATCTGAGCTGTCCAGCCCTTAGATGGCGGCCTTCCCAAAAAGTCAACTAGTCTTTGGCACACCAGCGCTCTTACCATCTGAGCTATCCAGCCCTTAGATGGTGGCCTTCCCAAATAGTCAACTAGTCTTTGGCACACCAGCGCTCTTACCATCTGAGCTATTCAGCCCTTAGATGGTGGCCTTCCCAAAAAGTCAACTAGTCTTTGGCACACCAGCGCTCTTACCATCTGAGCTATCCAGCCCTTAGATGGTGGCCTTCCCTAATAGTCAACTAGTCTTTGCCGGGGTTGACGGCACTGCCTCCTTGTTAATGCAAAAATAACAAGGCCAAGACATTATGATAGGGAGGGAGGGAGGGAGGGAGGAATACGGCAATGTTGCCAACTTCTTCCTGATTTTGACGACCGAAATGCAAATCTCAAAAAATTTCAGAGCCTGGTGTTTCGATCTTAGAGGGTTCCCTAACAGGTAAATTGGACACCCCTGATGGGTATCACTTCAATCTCCCTGATCATTCGATATCAGATATGAGTGTACTGGGCATAGAATCACTTGGTCACCGTAGTAATGCTGTCTGGCTTAGCTGTAAGAAAATGTGGATGAAGCGTCTTCGGACTATTCAACCACATGGTCTCAACATCCAGGAGGGTAATGACTAACACCATGCAGCTTTCTGATAATCCTTCTTTTGTGTTCACTCCTCCACACTTCTCTCTTTGATCTTTCTCCCACTTCTCACTAATCCCTACCCTACTCCTTGCCCTTCCCTTTGATCTCTCCCTGCCAGCTTAACTCTTTGTCCTTTGTTTCCCATCCATGTCCTATTCACTCTCTTCCCCCTTCTTTCTGGTACATGTATCTGTTTTGTCCTTGGAACTCTGCCTTTGAGAAAGGTCCTGCTAGGATCGAAACGTCAGGCCCACTAAATTTTAAGGGTTCCCTTTTGTGAAAGGGTGAATTTTTTATTTTTTTTGTCCTTGTCACTCTGCCTTTGAGAAAGGTCCTGCTAGGATCGAAACGTCAGGCCCACTAAATTTTAAGGGTTCCCTTTTGTGAAAGGGTGATTTTTTTATTTTTTTTGTCCTTGTCACTCTGCCTTTGAGAAAGGTCCTGCTAGGATCGAAACGTCAGGCACACTAAATTTTAAGACATACAGTTATAGTTATCTTTGCGGTAGGCTCCATGGATGATCTCCATCTCGGTGACAGATAGACCGTTGATCCAGCGATACTCCTCCTGAAGATTCTGGGGGACTTCGCTCATGCCCGGGATCCAGCCACACCGCTCGCTGCCGACGCGACAACGAGAAAATAAGTCAGTCACACGCTGCTGTGAATTGTTGGGGATGCAAAGGGTTGGGGTGGGGGGGGGGGGAGAAGAGCCTGGGTGGGAGGTGGGCTTGGTGGGAGGAGGAATGGGTAGTGGTAGGGATGGGACTTGGGTTTGGAGTGGAATCGGGTAGGAATGAGGATGAGACTAGGGTGAATTAGGGATAGCTTGGAGTGGGGGTAAGTTGGGGATTAGCTGGGTGAGAGGATTGGCCAAGAGAGAGCGGGAGAGGGAGAGGGAGAAAGAGAAAGAGAGGGAGAGGGAGAGAGAGAGAGAAAGAGAGAGGGAGGGAGAAGGAGAGGGAGAGAGGGAGGGAGAAGGAGAGGGAGAGAGAGAGAGAAAGGGAGGGAGAGGGAGAGGGAGAGGGAGAGAGAGGGAGTGAGAGGGAGAGGGAGAGGGAGAGAGAGGGAGGGGGAGAGGGAGAGGGAGAGAGAGGGAGAGGAAGAGGGAGGGAGGGAGAGAGGGAGAGGGAGAAGGAGGGAGGGAGGGAGGGAGAGAGGGAGAGGGACATAGGGACAGGGACAGGGACAGGGAGAGAAAGAGGGACAGGGACAGGGAGAGAAAGAGGGACAGGGACAGAGAGAGGCAGAGGGAGAGGCAGAAGCAGAGGCAGAGGCAGAGTAGTTGATGGCCAACCATTACCTTGTCATATTGAGAAAGAAGGGCATGAAGTTGTCTGAATAACATCTGTCAATCTCCCCAAGACACATGCGAAGTGTCTCATCGGAGGTAGTGTCTTTTGGAACTCCCTGCAATGCAAAATGTGCCGGTACAAATCAAAACCCTTTAAGCAGCATTTAGATTTAAATTATGTCTACACTATTAGAAATTATGAATTGGACGTTAAAGAATTAAATTCTATAGGCTCTATGATATTTTATATCTATTCATAAAGTGAGTATTCATAAAGTATCTATTCATTTTTTTTTTAAGGTGAAATACCCCTTTTCATTCATGTGTTCATTATGTTCATTCACCTTTAAAAAGACCTACCAGTAACAGCTGTATTCAACATGCAATCTTCTGATTTTTGAATGGCATCGTTTATTCTAAATGTACATACTGAAGTGCATTCGTATATAAGATGATAGCATTTAACATTTAACGGTGAAACAGTTGAGAAAAGTTGAGAAAAGTGCATACGCTTTTGCAGCAAACACATGACGCTACAATACCACAGAGGTGGTACATGTACACAGCTGCAACGATGTTCAAAACTGTGTACCGTACATATGCGGATGAACAAGCACTTGGTGTGCATTTGAAGACAAGCATCTTACCCATCTCAAGTCCACGTCCACCAGGTAAAGCCTTCGTTTCTCACACCATTCTCTCAGATCAGGGAAGACCTACATGTACATAGAGAGGGGGATAGAGGGTGAGGAGCAAATACTTGAGTACTGCTGAAAAGATTCAGTTGTTGAGAATGACAGACTAGCAAGTAAGAGGGTTATACACAAATGGTCATTGGGTAATGGCTTTCCTCCACCATCAATTTTTTTTATGATACAGTATTTGCACACAAGTTTATTTGCTAAAAAAACAGCATATTAAAGGTAATTCAAACACAACTGGTACAACTATTGCCCTACTGCAACTGTTGCATTTAAAGTTCAGTGTTTCAAATAATTATCTTCTTTTAGAAAAATCTAAAAAAATAAAAGGGGGGCCGCCCATAGAAACATACTGTACAGTGTATAGGCCTAAGTGTTGAAAAATACATGTGTACTATGAACAGGGATGTAAGTGACTGACAGTCATTTCCTGAAAATCACTAAAGGCCAATAGATTGTGCGACTGTGAGTGAGCGCTTACGCGACGGAGATTCACGGCAGGGGTGCAGACGCCCTTCAGTTTTTAGGATTTTAAGTACTTAACAGATAAAAATTAGCAGTTTGAGATACATGTACCTGTCTGATATATAAAAATAATAATAACAATAACAATATAATATCAGCCATTTCTGGAAATCCGGCAATTTCAGGAAGTCTTACATCCCTACAGTATGTGTAGGCCACTAGGCCTACATACCAGTATTAATCATGCTGTCTACAATCTATCAGTACATACATGTACTGCACCGGTAGGTGTACATGTAAATGTAGTAATGTACATGTACATGTATGAAAATTACTACACATGCAGTAAAGTACTTGGACTACAGAGCATAGATCTTCCCTGTACAAGTGTGCACAATAGCTGTACAATAGCGCTATAAATAGACTGATGCTTGACCTGTTGACTGGATAACAAATCAATACCGGGGTATGTGATTATATGCACACATACATGTACTCACTACTACATGTACATGTACTCATACTGCAGGTCATTTGCATGGCCAACTCAGTATGGTTGGCCAAATCAAAAGACTGCACACTTCATTTACTTTCACTTTTAGCTTGGCCCTGATTATTGACCAAGCCATTTGCATTCTACATTGTACGTCTGCTAATAAATAAGGTTCATGTACAATGTGTAGTCAATCTATAGGCAAGTATACACGTGTGTATTTTGAATTAATAGCAGCATAGTTCCAATGTACATTTACATGTACAGTACATGTACATGTAGTCACTTGTACCGTACAGTATGTGTGCAAGAATTCTATTATCCCATGCGACTTCTGAAAGAGGTGAGCAAAAGCACAGAGAAGCATTAGAGTAGCAATTTTGTAGCCAGCGTGAGCTACTGTAACATGTCCGCCTATTGATTGTTGTCGTTACCCCTGGCAACCAGGGCATGGGCAGCAACTGAGTAGGCTCGTCCTTTTCTGTGAGTGCTCTGTCAATTGACACTGCCTGACTGAGGATCCCTACTCTCTCTCAATCAGTCAATAGGTTGAATGCCTAATTCACCTCGCTAGGCAAACCATGTACATGTACAGTCTCCTTTTGTCTGTTTGTGAATACAGAACAGCATGCCACGCATGCCAACTGGTGTCTGAAGTGTACAATGTGCATTACATTGTACATCATGCACAGTAGCCATCCATTATGTGCTCCTGGTTCAGTATGCAATTACCGTACACCAAACATGTACCGGTACATAATTTGTGACCTTGTATGATAGGGATATGCTACAGCGCACACACGTGGTACACATGTACATGTACATTACAGGTACAAGTGTACATGTACCGGTATGTCCTGCACACTACACATGCTGCCCATGTATTAGCGGTACGTACAGAACATGTACAGTACATGCTATCACGTCTACTGCAGTATGTAGTGAGGAAATAGGCCCATAGGGCCTACATGTATTTATATATACACATGTATACATACAGACTTGTCGTCTTGTGCATCATCTTTGGTGCCTGCTGATTTGATCCTAACACTAAGCGATTGTAGCAGGGCCTTTCTCAAAGAACAAATGACCCCCGGAAAACACTAAAACCCTCTCTAATGCCCCCAGATACTCTGATTCACAATTCACATTTTATACATAATTCACATTTCACAAAGAAAATAAGGCTGAACGTGATTCAACGAGGTTTTGCCCTGCTCGACGTGATAAATACTGAATGCTCCGTCTGTCTGTGCTCAGTGCCCGATGCCTGATGCAAAAAAACTTCAGGCAGCTCGGGCGGGATTCGAACTCGCGACTCTTTGAGACTTGACTGGTCTGCCAAGATTGTGACTTGCTCTCTTATTTTGTATTTGTTGCACGGTGCAAAAATGGGCAAAAAGAGGCAAGCATTTGCAATCATTTCAGTCTGAGTTTGACTGGTCTGCGGATGTTTCGACTGGCATATGGGTCACCAGACCACAGGGCTAGTGATACGCTCGAATCCCGATTGCTTTCCTGAAGATGTACACAGGTAAAACCAACAACTCACGGTTGAGGGAGACGAGCGAACAAGTCGACCTCACCTCTTTGGGGCAAAAATGGGTGAAAGAGGCAAGCATTTGCAATCATGAATTGGACCGGTCCGCGGATGTATTGACTGGCATTTGGGGCTTGGGCCACCAGACCACAGGTCGAGGGAGAAGAGCGAACGAGCCGACACCCACCTCCTTGATCAGGACCTCGCGCTCGGCATGGAAGTCGCGGAAGGTGGAGGAGACGAAGATGCGGACCGTCTTCCAGCCCACCCGCTTGATCACCAGCTTCTTCTTCTGCTCCCGGACCTCGATGGTCTTGCGCACGCTGTCCCACTGGTTGCTGATCTCCGAGGAGTAGTCCAAGCTGCGGGAAGCTCCGCAGCCCATGTCTGCTGTGCTGTGCTGAGCTGGCTCCGGAGAGCGTACGGGTCCAGGTGAACGGCAGCCGGACTAGACGCTGAGCTTTCCGTAAAGATAACCATAAATATATCAACACAAATTAAATCTAAAATTTAGTGGGCCTGACATTTTTAGATTTACTTTTTGGTAATTTTAGTCAGTAAGCAGTTTGCAACTTTTTTGTATATCAACACAAATTAACATTGCAAACTGCAATAGCCTACTGACTAGTAAAAATGAATCCAGCAATCTCCTGACGACAGGGTACACTACCCGAATCATTGAATCAACTCTTTTCATAGCTACATATGTACACTCCTTCAAGTGCTACTTAAGGTGTCACCGCAAACCTTCCACTTAGTATTTCCACCATGCAAACCTTCAAGTCTCATCTAATGACCTCTTTGCAAATCTCATTTATAAGTTTAGAGGGCCTGACGTTTCGATCATCCGACATATAGTGCTCAGGACCTTTTTAAAGAAAAGGCAGAATTCTTTCTAAGTCCTGCTAGAACCAAAACATTCAGGCCCGTTGAATAGAAAGATAGCAGTGTTGGTATTACTCATGAATAATGACATGCTATTTCTATAAAAAAAAAGGGCTGACTTAAAACACTGACCAGGAAAAATGCATAATTGATAAGCTTTCGTAACAACGGGCATAATATTGTGTCAGTCTGCTGAATTTCAAAAATTAGGTATGTTAGGAGGGCCTGACGTTTCAATCCTAGCAGTAGCAAGACCTTTCTAAATGGCAGAATGACAAAACAAATAGGAAGGGGGGGAGTAATAGGGACATGGATGACGTAGGACAAAGAAAAGGGGATAGCTGCTGGGGTGAGATCAAAGGGAAAGGCAGGGGTTTGGGTAGGGATTAGGGATTACCCAGGCACTGAGGCAGTAGTCTGCTGACATTAATACTACTTACCGGTACTAGTCCAAGTAACTTGGACCCTTAAAATTGCCCTTTTTTTTTTTTTTTTTAAAGGCCGATTGTAACTGTAACTGTGTAAGGGTCCAAGTTACTCGGACTACATTAAGATAATCGCAGTGGCTATTGTTACGGCAGCCGTAACGCAACTTCCATTTTCTATAGTTACGGCACTGCAACTGCGCAAGCGCGAGGACACATGCCAGATCGAACCACGCCGGCCGTAACATGTACACTGACTTTGGAAGCGCGATGTTAGCTGGCGACGCTGCCGTCTGTTTCTTATGGTACTGAGCTTGAGGCGGCGCTGCCTGTGCATGTGGGGTTTATACCCCATGCAACAAAATCTGACATGTCCTCGCGCTTGCGCAGTTGCAGTGCCGTAACTATAGAAAATGGAAGTTGCGTTACGGCTGCCGTAACAACATCACAGCGTAAGATAATACTAATAGTATTTTTTGGTCGCTATTAATATTATTATTATTATTAATTTTTAAGTAAAGTTCCCTACCTTGCCCTTGGCGTAATGCACTAAGCCATTATCCTTTATCACATCAAACAAAAAACGCAGTGGCTGTTGTTACGGCAGTCAACCGTGTGGTTCCCTGACTTGATTGTATTTCGTCAGCATTGCAGGCTGGTTGAACCAGTCTATTAGCTGATAGTCTGGTTCCAAGAGCCTAAGACTGAGGTAAACATCCTGACAAATACTGTGAAGTCAGGGAACCAAACGGACGACTGCCGTAACAAAAGCCACTGCGAACAAAATTTAATACAGGGCTAGGACTAGGAGTAGGAGTAGGAAGGAGTAGGAAGAAAAACTGACTGGGACTGCTAGTGCTACTGCCTACTGAAGTACTGAGTACTGTCTACTGACTGTTTGTACTGCCTAATCCGAGTAACTTGGACCCAACAAGTCACCTTTTTTATCGACTCGGACTGTGTACTGCCTACATAGTATACAGTGTATATGGTTGATCGATCAATGACTGAGTGAATGAGTGAAATGACGCAAGGAATATTTTCCCATCGTTTTCGACTGTAACTTGGCATTCCCACGGGCTTACGTACCTTGCATGCAGTGCACAGGAAAGCTGGACTTTTTCCCCCGTGTTACTGACTGGAATTCACCTGGAAGAATCTGCCAGTAATCTGCCCAGTAAAGGCATGTAAAACTAAAGCCTTGTAAAGGTTCCCCTAACACGTTCACGGATCAGTGGCTATCATCACAGTGTCACAACATAGCAACAACTGCGCACATTGCCTTGCGCACAATACCAATGCTCTCAGTGCGCCTACCAGACTGAAGCCAGCGTTACTTTTCCGCTAACGTTTCGGCAATATGGCTATTTTCACGGCAGTGGTTTCGCCAACAAAAAATAATAGTAAATCTAAAATTTAGTGGGCCTGACGTTTCGATCCTAGCAGGACCTTTCTCAAAGGCCTTTGAGAAAGGTCCTGCTAGGATCGAAACGTCAGGCCCACTAAATTTTAGATTTACATTTTGGTAATTTTAGTAGCAGTAATTGCAACTTTTTTGTATATCGATCACCTTAAAAAATAATAGTCACGAATAACACGTTCGATCTAATTCACATCTGATCTTAAAATATTCACGATATTAGAATGACCTAGCAATGGTCCGAGCCGTTGGCCGACGACTTGAAATTCTGAATGCGGCCTTCAGAAATCGTGCTTTGGGCAATACGATCAAATATCCGATCTGCAGCCCACTCTCCGCTCTTAGCTTGCGCACTCCGTACACCATTCCGTCGCCCGCACCTTTCATGTGCGTACTTGTCGTGAGCGAGCCGGCCAGCTCAGGGCGAATGCGTACACGCTCGTACACAAATACGGACACAGACTGTGCCGTGCCGGAGAGACCGCCTTGGACAAGGCTAAAACCCCGAATAGTCAACCAGCTTGTGTGGTTTTTTTTCGGCGCACTTTCATACTGAACAAATTCATGAGACATTTTACCCACAGTTTTGTACGTACTTATGGGCGCAAACTCTATCCATGGTGGCATGATGATTCTCCTAGCTTCCGCGATCCAGTGGGCAAAATCCTGCCTTGTGCAGAGCTACTTTTCAAAATGAAAAGGGGTAATTCTGTCAAACGATACAAAATTATTCATTTAACATAGGCTGTTTACGAAATGGAGACTTTTACGCTCGTGCTTATATAGGCTTCAGTCACATTTCTCGTACTAATGTTACAGGCATCTAGAGACAAGCGTTTAATTGGTCCCCGTTTCTCGGTGAATACTTATCAAGCCAATTATAACCGACTTTCAAATTCGGCGACAAACCATAACCTGGATGTTCAGGTTTAGTAAGACAAAGACGAAGCCTGAGTCTGAGCCCGATGCATGGATTTGTAAAGGGCCTTGTATAGTAATTACTATACTGTTTCAATTCGGGCAAGTTGGTACATTGTATTTGACTTTACTGGTTATCCTGCCGATGCTTCAAATTTCATGTACACACAGCATATTACCGGATACCAGCGACACATTTTCTATCGCGGGTAATGCGTGGCCATTTCTGGCGTTGGATCATCAGCTTCCATTACGAGAAAACAACTTGCAATTTTGCGACCCGAGTTCAGGACGTTGGTCCTCTATCGCCATCAGTTCTTTCCTATTGAACAAAGGGATGGACCCCACATTGCCTCAGTACCCATCGTAGCTCAACTTTACGAAAAGGAAACCAATTTAGTGAGCGCATTGCCTCACATTACTTTGGCCGTAAGTTACCGGTTTGGTGAAATCGACCGGCCTCACTGCGAATATAAGCGATCTAGTTATGGGCTTAACTCTCAGACGAATATAATTGATTGAACATAAGGGTAAATGAGAACAAAATGAGCTGAAATACAAGCGCATAACTTTTGTCAATCTAATAATGTATAAAGTACCTTTATTATACATGTACACTTTCTAGGTAGGGTAAAGGGTGCCATCATATGAAATCCTGCTAATTATTCTATATTTCAATACTATTTTTATACACAAATGTTGCAAACTGCTTACTGACTAATGACAAAAAAACGAATATCAAAAGTTGGGAGGGTCTGACGTTTCGATCCTAGCAGGACCTTTCTCAAAAATCTGCCTTTGAGAAAGGTCCTGCTAGGATCTAAACTTCAGACCCTCCTAATTTTCAATAAATTCTTTTTTGTGAATGACTTTTTAACACCCATTCGTATCCAATAGTGTGGGTACGAATGAACGTGAAAACCATTTTGTCAAAAAACCTGGTTATACTCTTTATGTACATAGAGCTTAGGAGAGAAAATAAAATGTCAAACTTCTTTTCTCTTCGGGTAAAGCTTACCAACGATGGTTAAGAGCTGAAAAAGCAAAGTTTGGGAGGACTTGAGGGACCGGATCGGTCGAAAACGTGGGACGAAGTTCACAGCACCTTGACGCACCACAAGGCAAACTGGGCCAGGTCCAGATCCATCGGCTACGGCTCCAAATTTGCGCACGAGTTAATGGAAGCCGCTCGCTAATGTATGGGGGTACTTTCCTATGGACTCGTGCATTGCCTCCAGCCGTAGCCAATGAATTTGTGGCACGACTTACAATGCTCGCATAAACCCCATAGGCACATTGCCAACGTAACTGCCCATGTCGTGTCGTTTCATTAAAATGAACTGAACTGAACTGAACATTCAGTTTGACTGCAGCCGATTTCAAGAAAGGTTGCGTAAGTTACGCAACTTTACAAATGTTGGGCAAATCTTGCGCCACAAAGACTCTTTTCAGCAATATTATTTTATCAAAGGCAGCAAAACGTTGCGTAAAGTTACTCAAGAAAATGTTGAAAATGTTAAAATCGGTAGCCTGAGCCGCATATCTCTCTCTTATCCATTTGGTGCTTTATAACCGTTGATGCAATGAAAAGTTCACTGTGACAAGAGCTAGAGGTAATTCATAACGCAAGTCATGTGGCCACGTGGACTTCGGCGCTATTCTTGGCTGACAGGAGATAAACACTCCTATATATGTCAGCTGTGGGTGGATCGGAGGACAGGGCGTGCCATAGCGTTTAATGAGGGCAAGGTCGAATTTAACTTGGGAGTGAACAAACAGTATACTATTATTTGCTCGGTTAGTGCAAAGGAGTGCAGCTTTTTGTTATGGCAACCTCGTTCTATTTGGTATAGCTTTTTGGGACCAACATATTTGGGTGCATTTTAAGCAGGTCAATTTAATCGGCCCTTTTGTCTCCACAGATCCACATAGTAAACTAGTGATCTAAAGGCGATCATTAATGCAAGGTTTGTGGATATTTATGCACATTCCAGTGATTCAAATCACCACGAAAAAAAGACTACGAATGCAAAACCTTTCCTCGTGCATGGTAGTACATTTGTAGTAATGGGTAGTTATTTGTTGCTGATAGTATCTAAAAGTTAAAAAAATCCAGAAAACGTGCCGCATTAAAAATCAAATGGAATAGTTTGTCAGTGAGGTCTATCAGAAGCACCTGGAATTGGCTACATCTACATCCACTCTCTACACAGCGTTATATGCCTCTGTAGGCAAATAAAATCTATTTTCAGCGCTATACAAATCTACATTAGTTACTGATAAATCTATGTATATTACAACATGTACATGTGTGTATTGCACATTACATAAAGTTCACGATAAATTACAACGGGCAGAATGCAAAACCATCTGTTTGTCCTGGTCACAACCTCTAATACACCATCAAACAAATTCAGGAAAAACCCACTGATAGTGATACTTGATAGCAAATTGAAAAATGGCTCATTCCTGATCCAACAAACACAGGAAAAACTGACAGGGAACTTTGGAACAAATTTGAAAAATGGCAAAGAAAACTTTGACTGGATCGGGACTTGAACCCGCGACCTCTGGATTGACGTACCAGTGCTCTTCCATCTGAGCTATCCAGTCCTTAGATGGTGGCCTTCAGAAATAGTCAACTAGTCTTTTCTGGGGATGGGGACGCCAGTCAGAAGCTTTCAACCATTGACTGCCGTATATCACGCCCCGCTTTCATTCAGATGCAATACATATGTGAAATAATGCTCATACAGGCTGACGTCCTCCCTGTAGCATAGGTTAAGTACTGTGCATTTCCATTACGGTAGTGTTGTACCTACACATTCTGCTATTGACTTTTCAATATCTCATTTTTTTCGGGTGGACTCGGGTCGAGACGCTTGGACTATGAAGCCCGCCCTCTATTGGTGGTCGAGGGGGGAGGGTTCCTTCACCACAGCGGGTGCTTCTTGAACATGCCTTTCCACTTGTGGCCCTCTGCATCCTGCATGCGTTTGTTCAGGAACCGCATCTTCTCGTTGAGTTCCTCCATTTCCTGCAGAGGCCAGCGAAAAGCTTGATCAGATGCGTAGCTACATGAACATGTCTGGGAACTGACCGGGATGTGACTGGGATGTGACTGGGATGTGACTGGGATGTGACCGGGATGCGACCGGGATGTGACTGGGATGTGACTGGGATGTGATTGGGATGTGACTGGGATGTGACTGGGATGTGACTGGGATGCGACCGGGATGTGACTGGGATGTGACTGGGATGTGACTGGGATGTGACTGGGATCTGGCTGGGATCCGACTGGGATCCAACTGGAATCGCACTGGGATCTGACTGGCATCAGACTGGGATCCTACTGAGATCTGACTGTGATCAGACAGGGATACGACTGGGATCTGACTGGGATCCAACTGGGATCTGACTGGAAACTGGGATCGGATTGGGATTGGACTCGGATCTTGATACTCCCTGATATCAATATCATAGTCAAAACAACACTCAAGTTAGGAGTCAATATCCATGTTGCACTGGGATGGGGGAGTGAGGGAGATGGAGTGGGACACTAAAAAACGTTTCCCTCTTACGTGGTGAATCTTCTGCTCCCTCCGATTTCGAAGCTCAGGGGCAGTTTTTTCCAGCTGCTCAAGCTAGGGGAAAAAGGAAAAATAAGTCACCATCATCTTTGATTTTCAAAATATTAAAACTGACCAGGATATCAGAAACAGTTTGTGAAATCAGCAAAGACAATCAGACTGATTACGGGGGGTGGAAGGGACTTGAACCCGAGACCTTCGGCTTAATGCTCCTGTACTCTAATCGATCGAAACTTAGACATCATAAATGTGAGAAAAAAAAACTTACCCTTCGAAGAATCTTATGGAGCCTGGCCTTGGTCACTTCACTGAAGCCGTTTAATTTCACTGTGCGTGGCATTGGTTTGACTATCGGAGGACAAGACAAATGAGAATCTAATGAAAAGGCGAGTACATATCACAGCTGAAAAGACTTAAATATTACTTCTTTAACTTTGAGGGACTGCCATAGCCATAGCTGTCACATCATGCTCTGCTATGGAGGGCACTTACCATGTTGATAACGTTGTACAACCTCCAGTGTGTAAGGCCTGCAAACATAAAAGATACAAAGGCTGCATTCAATGGGTGGGGTGCCTAGTAAAATAGTATTTAAACGTACATATGTGGACTCCTGATCAGTTGAGAGCAGATCCGATCCAATGGCTGAGGCTACAGCCACTGCTATGGGCAACAACAGTGTGCCTGTCTGCACTGAAGCATATGTAAGTTGTGATCTGTGCCACTTTTAGCCAAAGCCATAGCAATCAAGTTATTGACTTGAGGCTGAGGCTACTCTCCATTCCAGTTTGTCGGGTGACTGCAAGATTTGTGATTTACGATTTCTCAAATTTCTGACCAATCTTTAAAAATCAGACAGTCTAATGTTTTTTGGACTTTTCCCGAAGGCAGAATCCAAATTTGTAAAGGATTGAAATCAGAGTTTCAAAAGTTCTTGCCTCACAGAAATCACAGTTAATGCGAAAAGAAACATTTTCTTTGACTTTTTAAAATTATTTTCCATAATTGGACAACTTACATGAATTTAGAATTGGAAGCAATGTAGCTGTTGATAGGGATGAGGGAGCCCCTGCTATTCCGCATCTGAAAGACATTTAAAAAGAAATTGTCACAGGATTTAAAACAAGAATTCCAGTATCCAATTGAAATGACTGACCAGTGTTTGATGGCCTTTTAAAATGCCCCCTACATTGTACCTCTAAAACTGGCCTCTATACCCTCAGTAAATCTGCTTCATTCAGGGCCAAGGTGGCCTTCAGGCCCTCAGTAACACTACTTCATTCAGGGCCAAAGTGGCCTTTATAAGGTCCTCAGTAACTCTGCTTCATTTGGGGCCAAAGTGACCTTAAGGTCCTCAGTAACTGTGCTTCATTCAGGGCCAACGTGGCCTTCAGGGCCACAGTTACTCTGCTTCAATCGGGACAAAGGTGGCCATAAGGTCCTCAGTAACTCTGCTTCATTCGGGGCCAACGTGGCCTTCAGGCCCTCAGTACCTCTGCTTCATTCAGGGCCAGTGGCCTTAAGGTCCTCAGTATCTCTGCATCATTCAGGGCCAAAGCGGCCTGGAGGCCCTCAGTAACTCTGCTTCATTCAGGGCCAAAGTGGCCTGGAGGCCCTCAGTAACGCTGCTTCATTCAGGGCGAGTGGCCTTAAGGTCCTCAGTACCTCTGCTTCATTCAGGGCCAATGTGGCCTTCAGTAACTCTGCTTCATTCAGGGCCAAAGTGGCCTTGAGGCCCTCAGTAACTCTGCTTCATTCAGGGCCAGTGGCCTTAAGGTCCTCAGTAACCCTGCTTCATTCAGGGCCATAGTGGCCTTCAGGGCCATAGTGGCCTTCAGGGCCACAGTGGCCTGCAGGCCTTTAGTAACTCTGCTTCATTCAGGGCCAAAGTGGCCTCCAGTGCCCTCGGCAACTCTGCTACAAACCTTCAGGACAAGGTTCTCCTCGGTCAACTTCAAGGCTTCCCTGATGACAATCTGGACCTCCGCTGAGCTAGCATCCTGCTGCAGGATAATGCCTGTCGCTGCCTGCCTCTCAAACATGGGCGTGCCTGCACGGAAATGGAGACGACAGCCAGGATTGATAGCCATAACATAACTTGAATTACTACATGTATGAAAACCATGATTCATTATTTGCACGCGTTGGGCCCTACGACTGTTTCCTGAACAGCAGTGCAAAGCAACGTCCGGGACATCGCAACGCGTGCAAGCGTGCGCACACACTTCCGCAGACCGCTCCGCACCCGGACCTGGTGACGTCATCCAGTTTTCAAATCCAAGATGGCCACCCCAACTCGGCTCGTCGACCCGTTCTCGGTCAACTGAGGGGAATTTTCTCCCTTTTCCCAAACGTGAGTAAAACAAAATGACCAGTATTGGAATCTGCAATTCTCACTGAATCCTCAATGGGCGCGTTGGGCAGTTTCACGGGTGTTTTGGGAGGTAAATCTGGGGATTTCGGTCGGGGGGTAGTCCCACTTACTGGGCCGCTACTATAGTACTAGTGCGACAGATAATCTCCAAACTTGTTTAAGGGGAGCTACTAGTGGAGCTACAGTAAGTGGGACTAGGTCGGGGGTATTTTTTAAAGATGAAATTACAGATATTTCAGACGATGCAGGAGCATATGCATAGCCATGATCCTTGGACCCTACAGTCACCCATCCCTCCAAATTTCAAAATTCGATAAAAAAAGGTGACTTGTCGGGTCCAAGTTACTCGGACTACAGTACTCAGTAGCACTAGCACTAGCGCAGGCTAGAATTAGAAATTCGCAGTGGCTGTTGATACGGCAGTCGTCCGTGTGGTTCCCTGACTTCACAGTATTTGTCAAAATGTTTAGCTCTTGGAACCAGACTATCAGCTAATAGACTGGTTCAACCAGCCTGCAATGCTGACGAGATACAATCAAGTCAGGGAACCACACGGACGACTGCCGTAACAACAGCCACTGCGTTAGAAATTAGAATCCCCCTCCCGAGCTGCCTGTTTGTCTATCAGCAGAAAATTTGTTATTAAGGACAAACCCTTATTGAATTAGTTCCACTAAATTGGGGCTAAGCAGTTCGAGGTTGTTAAAGTAAAACACTGCCTCTTTCACTCAGTCTGGAGCTGCGATGAAAGTGAAGCAACTTCGTCGTTAACAACATGTAAAAACTGCGATGACACAAAACCGCAGCTTCGTTCTCCAACGCATATTTCTTCTGCCATTAACTACGACAGCAAAGGGGTGCTGAAAAAATCACTTCTATTTAGCCGAGATCCCGATGTAAATTACAATTTCATAAGGAGTGATGACACCGATTCCTTCTTACCACCCATATCAATTCGGTTGACCACGACCCATACTTTTGCTCCCCGATCGACGTCCATTTTGCTTTATACAGGTTCTTTATCAACTGTTATGTTTTTTTCTGTTGGTCGCCACCGTTGCTGGCTGTTCAATTACCAGAGGGGGCACATCTACCGCATCACAGTCTGTACGGTTTAGTAGCCGCTCGCTGAAGTTGTTTACCGTTGCCGCGGAGCCATTTGATCCACGGGGAGATTGCGACCTTTTCCTGTCAAGTGTCGTTCGCCAACGATCTTCTAAAAGTTCTATTCTGTGAAATGGTGGACGCGTTCGGTGCGATCACCTGGTGGGGATTTAGCCCAGCACTCGATCTCCAGGAAAAGGGTAAGCCGAATTTGAGTTGTGAGCACCAGGCTATAGCCAGCTATAGCCTGTACAAAAGGCCGGTAGTTCGAGCATGGAGGAATAAGTAGAGATCCTCCATGGTTCGAGTAACTTGGACTCGACAAGTCACCCTTGTTTTTTATCGAATTTTAAAATTTTAAGTTTCGGGTGACTGTAGGGTCCAAGTCAATCAGTGTCATAATATGGATTATCTGTACAAACCGCCAATTTTTTTTCAAAACTCGATAAAAAAAAGGGTGACTTGTCGGGTCCAAGTTACTCGGACTAGGTCCTGTCAAAGTTTTCTTGCCATTCAAAAAAAAAATCTTTAAATCAGGAGAGTGATTTGAATCAGGTTCTCTGGTGTAATTAACCAATGCATGGTGTAAGTTGTAACATACCACCAGAGCTCTAGAGTCTAAGCACCTGAGCTATCCAGGTACGTTAGGTGGGACCTTACCAAATTGAAATAGTCAACTATACTATGAATCATAGTATGATGGCCTTATATTAAGTTATAGGCTTTAAGTTCAACGGCTGTAGGCATATCTCCATGGATCACATCCCTATTTCAGTATTTGCATTCAGACGCAGGCAACAGGTATCTGTAAACTTTAATTTTTTGGCTATTTTATGGGGACCAAAAAGATTTAGGAGTTGAGACTTCTGGGGACCTGAATATCCTTGTCATCGGAGCTGGAGACTGCAGGCACGTGCTGAAGACAATCGCCTACTCGCACCGACATGCCAAGCGGAAAATTCACGTGAGTCATCTCAGAGTTCAACCCCTGCCCCAAAAAATAAAATTTGAACTGTGCGGAGTACTGGTACTCAATTTCTGTTCGAAAAAAAATAAAATAATAATACCGGAAAATAATATAGGATCTACACGTGTATATACATGTACACTAAAATAAAGTTGGGGAAAGAAAAGGAAACAAGATATTAATTCCATGATACACCGTCTATTGTTTATGAAGACAATAGCCATTGCCCCCAGAATACCCCCAAAATGCCCCCCAAAATGCCCCCCAAAATGGACTGGGTACTTTTGTCCAAAAATCACGATTTTGTGACGCGTATATCAGATGTGGCAACAAGATGTCAGTTTGGAATGGAGGAGTAATAAGTTTGGGGTGACACCATGCAAAATTCTCTTTTTTTGTGAGTATGGGAGGTTCTAAAAAGAACCTAAGGAACTCAAAAATTTTAACAGTATACTCCGTTCCTGAAGACGAACAGAGTACACTGTTTGAAACGTCGCGTTCCTCCGGTTCTTTTCAGAACCACACATAGTACATACTCACAAAAGAGAACTTTACATGGTATCACCGCAAACCTTTTACTCCTGCTATTCTCACCATGAAGACTTTCAGATCTCACTTGTTTGAAATGTTAGATAAGACTGGAAGGTTTGCATGGTGGAAAGACTAAGAATAAGAAATACAGTATAATAGAAGAAATACTAGTCTCCTGATGACGGCCAGAGTACACACTACCTGAAATGTTGAGCTACTGGCTCTTTTCAGATCCACACTTTCAGAGCCAGAGATACATGGTGTCACCGCAAACCTTCCACTTAGTTTGGAATGTCCTGGAAATTGTGCACTTTGCAAATGGTGTGCCTTGCGCCCTCCCTTTATGGAACTAAAATCTTTGCTTGTCTGCTTTTGTCTGAGCAGTTCTACGTGGTGGAGAGCAACTTGGAGCTCCTAGGCAGGCACCTCCTAATGTCATGCTTGGCCCTGGAGTCTCCACAGCGCATGGGGCTGCAGGAGAAGACAGAGATGTTCCTGGAGGTCTTTGGCAACTCGCTGGTCCGGCACCAGACCAGCGAGTACATCGTGGCCAAGGCCAATGACTTCATCAGGTTAGTAGCAGCAGCAGTAGTTGTAGTATAGTGATCTGGCACCAGACCAGCGAGTACATCGTGGCCAAAGCCAATGACTTCATCAGGTTAGTAGCAGCAGCAGTAGTTGCAGTATAGTGGTCTGGCACCAGACCAGCGAGTACATCGTGGCCCAAGCCAATGACTTCATCAGGTTAGTAGCAGCAGCAGTAGTTGCAGTATAGTGGTCTGGCACCAGACCAGCGAGTACATCGTGGCCCAAGCCAATGACTTCATCAGGTTAGTAGCAACAGCAGTTGTTGCAGTATAGTGGTCCGGCACCAGACCAGCGAGTACATCGTGGCCAAAGCCAATGACTTCATCAGGTTAGTAGCAGCAGCAGTAGTTGCAGTATAGTGGTCTGGCACCAGACCAGCGAGTACATCGTGGCCAAAGCCAATGACTTCATCAGGTTAGTAGCAGCAGCAGTAGTTGCAGTATAGTGGTCTGGCACCAGACCAGCGAGTACATCGTGGCCCAAGCCAATGACTTCATCAGGTTAGTAGCAACAGCAGTTGTTGCAGTATAGTGGTCCGGCACCAGACCAGCGAGTACATCGTGGCCAAAGCCAATGACTTCATCAGGTTAGTAGCAGCAGCAGTAGTTGCAGTATAGTGGTCTGGCACCAGACCAGCGAGTACATCGTGGCCAAAGCCAATGACTTCATCAGGTTAGTAGCAGCAGCAGTAGTTGCAGTATAGTGGTCTGGCACCAGACCAGCGAGTACATCGTGGCCCAAGCCAATGACTTCATCAGGTTAGTAGCAGCAGCAGTAGTTGCAGTATAGTGGTCTGGCACCAGACCAGCGAGTACATCGTGGCCAAAGCCAATGACTTCATCAGGTTAGTAGCAGCAGCAGTAGTTGCAATAAAGTGGTCCGGCACCAGACCAGCGAGTACATCGTGGCCAAAGCCAATGACCTCATCAGGCTAGTAGCAGTGAGCAGTAGTAGTAGTGTAGTGTGTAGGCAGTCCGTCAGTTTTGATCATGACAAGAGGTGGGAGAGTATAAGGGCCGTTTATGAATCGGTGGCTTAGGTTTGGGCGTAACCGTCTTTCGTATTTTCTCTTGCAATTTTAATGTAAATTGAAAATGTTGCAAACCACTCACTGACAAAAATGACCTGCAATACATCAATCTCAAAAGTTAGAGGGCCTGACGTTTCGATCCTAGCACTTGACGTTTCGATCCTAACTTTTGCTCTTTTGATGTCACAGACATCTGGAAACAAGATTTGGCTCCATTTTGGGGGGTTCAATTTAAGGGACAAGCCACAACCTGGATTTTCAGGTCTTGTCGGACTGAGACGAAGCCTGAGGCTGAGCTTGATCGATGGAATCGCTAAGGAGCCTGGGTTACCACTTCGACTGTCGCATTCTCATGTCCCTCCTTAGCATTCTGCTCACTCCCGTGTCCTAATCACTCTCTATCCCCTTCCTTCTTGTATCTGTTTTGGCCTTTGAGAAGGGTCCTGCTAGGATCGAAACGTCAGGCCCACTTAATTTTGAGATTTGCCTTTAGGTAAATTTAGTCAGTCAGTACATAGTTTGCACTTTGAAACATTTTTGTATTTCACTCCCATCTCCTGCAATAGTTCACAATTCAGGAAGTCCAAGAGACGTGAAACTATGTAATTATGTATCAAGTTTGTGTATATAATTGGTATTCCACCCTACACATGATGACCTTATGGCTCAATCAATGGTTCACAGCAACGCAAGAAAGAAAATGATAGAGTATAGGGAGGCCTTGACTACGTATGTCATCTCTGCCAAACGTGTTTGTGTGTGTGTGTGCGAGTCTTGAAAGACTGAGCACCCTTTTCATTAGATCACACCTGCAATATTTTCTGGCAGGCCGTTCAGGCTTGTGACTGCAGCATGTGTGATGAGACCAAGGTTATTGGTCGCGCGTCACTAGCCCACAGTTGAGTTCAGCTCTCAAACCCCCCCTCTAAAAAGTGGCAAGATTGGCCTCTAATTCGCTGTCTTCTCCGGTCTCAGGATGGTGACCGACTTTGATTACCTGGCCGAGAGGTTGCCCATCTTCGACCTCTCTGCGCTGAAGTTCAAAGAGAGGGACCAGCTGGAGGCCGTCTTCAAGTTCTGGAGGAGCAGCGAGGAGAAAGCCTTCGACGTTGCCAAGTGCTGGTAGGTCTTAGTACTGCTTTCCTCCCTCTCTTTCTCTTTCCCTCCCCCTCTATCTCTCCCTGTTCCCCCCTCTCACTCTCTTTCTCTCCCCTCTCTCTCTCTCCTTCGCCTTCCCCTCTCTCTTCCTCCACCTCTCACATTTGGTTGTTGGCGTTCTGAGTCTACATATGTGTATTTTTTAGGCAAAGCACCCCCTCTCTCTCTATTTCTCTCTTCCCTCTCTATCTCTCTCACTGTCTCCATCTCTCTTCCTCCACCTCTCTCTTTCTCTTTCCCTCTCCCCTCCCTGTCTCTCACTCTCACATTTGGCTGTAATCTTTAGGGGTCTACCATGTCTACACGTATATGTTACTAGGCAAAGCGCTTTCTCTCCCTCTCTCCCTCTCTCTATCCTCCTCTCTCCCTCTCCCTCTCTCTCTTTCTATGTCTGTCTGTCTATCTCTCTTACTCTGCCTGTCTGTCTGTCTGTCTGTCTCTCTCCCTCTCTCCCTCTCTCCCTCTCTCCCTCTCTCTCTATCTCTCTCTCTATCTATCTCTCTCTTTCTCTCTCTCTCTCTCTTCCTCTCTCTCTCTCTCTCTCTCTCTCTCTCTCTCTCTCTCTCTCTCTCTCTCTCTCTCTCTCTCTCTCTCTCTCTCGCCCTGTCCCATGTCTCCCTCCCCTCTCTCGCTCTCCACCTCTCTGTTTCTCTACCTCTCTTTCTCTGTCCCTCTCTTTCTCTGTCCCTCTCCCCTCCCTGTCTCTGACTCTCACATTTGGTTGTTGGCTTTCGAGGTCTATATACATTGACTGTATACACGTATATATATATATGTGTAATTAGGCAAAACTCTCTCTCTCTCTCTTTCTCTCAGGGACAACCGACTGAGACGGCACCTAGCCAACCGCTACGACTCCCGCCTGGGTGCCTACGACTGGGACTACAACATGAAGCTTCTGGACCGCGGGGCCGGCATCATCCACCGCAAGGAGTACAGCTACTGGCGGGAGCATGGCTCTGCCTTCAGCGTCCGGGAAGGCACCTACGACGTGCCCAACAAGACCCTGGCCTCTGGCCTCCTTGTCAAGACCGTGAGTAGTACCCGGGAACCTGATTCCCTTGCGGAATAGGATTCCCTTGCATAGACACTATGAACATCTAAACCGTGAAAGAAAGGGGTGAAAATGTCACTGTGATTTCACGGTGCATTTTTACAGTGAATTGACCGTGAAAATAATCGCCTCTCTGACCTGATAAGGACATCTTCAGGTCACTAAAGAGATCGTGAAAAAAACGTGAATATGTAGGGTGGCAAGCTCCAGCCTTGGGGGATGGCTAATTCAATTACCAGTAGGGACCACCAGCCCCCATAGAGGTACTGTATGATGTTTTTGTAACTGTCACTCCCAGATACTTCTAAATTGCCTCTAGCCATTTACCACCAGGAATAGGACCACTGGTGAAAACACCATGAAAATGACTTGGCTAACTGTGTGCCATGAAATAGGGGTGAAAACACGGTGAATTTTCTTTTCATGGGTGAATGACATTTTCACCCCATTTTCACGGTTTTGATGTTCATAGTGAGATACATGGTATGATTTGATTCTACATTGTGGATAACGCAATTCAATGAGGGTTTGCCCTACTCAACTAAAAAAAAAAAATTGACTGGATGCAAGCCCCTGACTCCTGCTTTGTAGTGCAGATGTCTTAACCACTAGACCGCGGACCTGGGCCAAATTTCATAGAGCCGCTTAAGCCTGAAAATCTGCTAAGCAGGAAAAGTCTTCCTCGTGTAAGCAGGATTACAGACCACACTCCGATGTGATGTCAATTGCTTTTGACTTGTCTTGCACTCTCCTTTACTTGGCATGAAACAAAAGTGTCGTTTTGGTTGGCGATGTGACCCTATGAATCTTGACGTTTTGTGCTTAAGCACATTATTATTGGCGCTTAAGCTGCTCTATGAAATTGGCCTCTGGTCGAGTGTAGCTTTGTGGAGTGTAGCACGTTGCATCATAGATGTCATATGTACCAAAGATATGTACCAAAAAGTGCTTTTCTGGCCCAAGACCGTAGCAGTTGGAGAAAGTTTGAAAGTCGCCTGCTCTGCAGCGGTGAATAGACAGCACTTCATGTCCTATCTTATTTTTAATGCAGTGGCTGTTGTTACGGCAGTCGTCCGTGTGGTTCCCTGACTTGATTGTATTTCGTCAGCATTGCAGGCTGGTTGAACCAGTCTTTTAGCTGATAGTCTGGTTCCAAGAGCTAAACATCCTGACAAATACTGTGAAGTCAGGGAACCAAACGAACGACTGCCGTAACAACAGCCACTGCGTATTTTTAATTGTATTTGTTATTATTTCAGAGCACTGGCAATGTAGCCCAGCGTGGCTACTGGGGAGATATCATCAGCAGCCCGTACCTTGCCTTTGGGATTGAATGTGAAGAGGAGAGTCTGATGAAGAAGAAGAATGACACCTACACAAAGGTCAGTGCCAGGGAGGAATAGCCGCCAACCATTCCTATTTTTGGAGGAATCATTCCTCCTTTTTTGGCATTTTGGGGTAATATTTATTCACTTTTTATAAGCTCTTGAGGACAGATTCCGATTAGTGGCTTGGAAATACACATGTATTCCTATGTAGTTTGCTCTGTGGTTCCTATTTTTTAGCAGAAGTATTCCTGATTTCCTTTAAGATACGTGTAGATTGGCAGCTATGGGGAGAATCATTCTCAGGAACGTCGTTGATTATGATAATGGTGATGGTGGTGGTTATGGTGGTGGTGATGGTGGTGGTGGTGATGGTGATGGTGATGGTGGTGGTGGTGTTGGTGGTTATGGTGGTGGTGATGGTGGTGGTGGTGATGGTGATGGTGATGGTGGTGGTGATGGTGGTGGTGATGGTGGTGGTTATGGTGGTGGTTATGGTGGTGGTGATGGTGGTGGTGGTGGTGGTGGTTATGGTGGTGGTGATGGTGGTGGTGGTGATGATGATGATGGTGGTGGTGGTGGTGGTGGTGGTGATGGTGGTGGTGGTGGTGGTGGTGATGGTGATGGTGGTGTTGGTGATGGTGATGGTGATGGTGATGGTGATGGTGATGGTGGTGGTGGTGGTGGTGGTGGTGGTGGTGGTGATGGTGATGGTGGTGGTGATGGTGATGGTGGTGATGGTGATGGTGGTGGTGGTGATGGTGGTGGTGATAGTGATGGTGGTGATGGTGATGGTGATGGTGATGGTGATGGTGATGGTGATGGTGGTGACGGTGATGGTGGTGATGGTGATGGTGATGGTGGTGGCGATGGTGATGGCGATGGTAATGGTGATGGTGATGGTGATGCTAGTGAGATTGAGGTAGATGATTACAGTGACAGTAATGATGAAGTTGATAGTTCATGTACGTGTATTTGTAATGCTGATGGCAATGCTGAAGACACTTATTGAATACAATGATGAAGATGAATATGGATGACAGTGAGATGACAGTGGTAAATAAAGACAGTGAAAAAGCTGGTGATTGCGTAGGCATTAGTGACAATGCAGATAATAATGCTCATGAAAATGACCGTGATATCAATAGCCGTGATGACGATATAATGCTGTCGCACCGATTAAGCCATGCCAATTTTGTCTCTGCTCTGATTAAGAGACCAATCGGCTCATTCAAGGAACCAATTGTTGGACGATCCCAAGATCTTTTCCCTTCTTGCTCTCTCAGACGGCCCAGGACATCTCGGAGCACAACGTCCTGGCCATTCTCCACGAGCTGACCACGGGCGAGGGGTACGTCCTCCCCGAGCCCAGCGAAGCCCCCACGACAAACGACGCGAAGACCTCGGCTGGAAACACCGCTGCCACGCTCACAGAGATCACCGAGGAGGAGGAGGAGGAGGAGGGAAAGGATGACAAAGACGACAAGGCGGAGGAGCAAGAGAGGGCGGAAGAGAGGCAAGGAGAAGCGGCGAGCGGCATGGAACAGGCAGATTATGGTGAGTTGCGTCACAGTGGCTCTGAGCTCTTGCAAGAAAACTTTGACTTGATCTGAATTTGAACCGGATTCCCTGCTTTAACATCAATTGCCGCGTTCCAAATTCTGAGCTGTGATTGACCGTCTGCAATGGCTGCTAACTCTTGCAAGAAAACTTTGACTTGATCTGAACTTCTTTGAACCGAATTCTTTGCTTTATTCTCTGCAAAGGAATCTTGAAAGAAAGAGAGCCTGATTATTTTTAGTCAAGATTTTGTCAGTGTCAGATAAGTGACCTTTTTTTGTCCTTTTTTTTTGCAGCGTTCATTCCGGTGGAAAATATCAAGATCCACTTCCTGCCCATTGGCACTACACAAGAGATCCACAAGAAATCCAAGTACAAAGGACTGTTCAATATCGTCTACCTCTCAAATAGGTAAGAGGCACTGAGCAATAAGTTGTGCCGCAAAATGCCACTTGTCATTTGCACCCAAAAACTGGCCTATATACCTGCAATAGACAGAATTGAAGAGTTGTACACGTACATAAAGTATTTTTGTCATCAGTTTGAAATCTTCAATGGCATGTCGGATCTTGTGACAAAAGGATATGAGATAAACTAAACGAAACAAAACAAAGAAAACGGATTGAAATAAAAACAGGAAAAGAAACAGATAAAAAGCTGAATAAAACAAAATGAAATATACAATGAAATGAAACAAAATGTAATGAAACAAAATGAAATGAAACAAAACGAAATGAAACAAAATTAAATGAAACAAAATGAAACAAAATGAAACGAAATGAAATGAAATGAAATGAAACAAAATGAAACAAAATTAAATGAAACAAAATGAATGGAAACAAAATGAAATTAAACGGAATGAAATGAAACAAAATGAAACAAAATGAAATGAAAAGAAATTAAACAAATTCAATAAAACAAAATCAAATGAAACAAAATGAAATGAAACAAAATGTAATAAAACAAAATGAAATGAAACAAAATTAAACAAATTCAATAAAACAATATCAAATGAAACAAAATGAAATGAAACAAAATGTAATGAAACAAAATAAAATGAAACAAAATGAAACAAAATATAATGAAACAAAATGAAATGAAACAAAATGAAACAAAATGAAACGAAATGAAATGAAAAAAAATGAAACAAAATGAAATGAAACAAATTTAAAAAAATTCAATAAAACAAAATCAAATGAAACAAAATGAAATGAAACAAAATGTAATGAAACAAAACAGAAAGTCTCCTCCCTCCTTTTTCAAAAAGGCCACAGACGAAGTATTCTTCCTTCCTTGTAATTGATCCTATGCTCCTCTCTCACAGCATGGTGCACCACCTGACTGACGACCTAAGCACCGTCTTTGCTGACCGAGCCACCGTCATTACCGAGACGGCCCGATTCATGCTGGAACTCAAGGCTGAGCAGTGTCAGCAGTTTGTGGAGAAGGTCACCGGCATGGCCACCTCTGTGGGCTGCAAGGTGGGCAATTAACGCAGTATTCAACAAAGAACTGATCCCACGATGGGCAGACTACACGCTGCCCGAAACGTTGAGTTACTCGCACTCTTTCTCAGAAGAGGTGTGATGCATTGTGTCACCGCAAACCTTCCGCTTGGCTTTTCTACCATGCAAACCTCCAAATCTTATCTGATCCTTTTTTATGATTTTTTTTTTTTTTTTTAACTGTAACCCCGACCCAGTGGACTGGTATGGAGCTGTATTATCGCAAATGTACACAATCTCGGTCTGCTCACTGTGTTTCTGTTCCAAAAGGGGTCGACACTCAAAATCGGTTCCTGCAAATTGGTGACGAACCACGGGTTACATAACCCTTTGAGGTGATACAGAGATGTTGCTAATCACTTCTTAACGTACTTACTTAGGCCCATACATTTACCAGCCAGTGGAGCATAGGCCATCAAAGTCCCCCTAGCCATTGCACTCCGTGCTGGGCTGCTATGGCTACTCCAGTCCAGTGTTGTCCCCTGCTACTTCAGCTCTGCCTCGGTGTCTCACCCTCCAGGAGCCCATTTCAATCAAGCATCACAATTCACTTGAGCATAAATGAGACTTTGCAGGGTGGGTGAAACAATCTAGGACGGTTTGTGGTGACACCATGTACCTAAGGTCTCTCAAAGAAGAGGTGTGGTTCTGAAAAGAACCCGAGTGGTAACTCGACGTTCCGGCCAGTATGCTCTGGCCGTCATCAGGAGAATGCCTTGGACTCGGTGGTGCTTAAGCATTCCCGGTCCAGTCAAAATTTTCTCTGCCAAATTTTCTATTTGTTCAAAAGTTCCCAGTCAGTTTTTCCTCTGTTTGTTTGACTTAAAGTATCATTCTGCTTTGAGAAAGCACCTGCTAGGATCGAAACGTCAGACCCCATTTCCTTCAAAGTACCAATTGTTTTTTTTCGAAGGACATTCAATTGTGTTTCTGCTACAAAGAAACCCTGAATCGCATTTGTCAATACAGTGGACTAAAAAACACTTCCTATTTCTGTGTTCTTTTTTAATTTTTTTATTCCAGACCACAGGCAAGTGTGACGCCATGAAAGACTCATTCCTTCGCTTCAGGTTTGAGAGGAAAACGTGACCCAAGGTTTAAAGAAATTCTCCCTGTAAATGCTGGTATCCAAATTGAAGTCTTTCCCAATGAATCTTTGGTAGATACAAATTGGGGGCCTCATTTAATGGAATCTGTTTTGGCTTAATTGTGTCTTGCTCATTCCATCATTTTTAGCTTAGTGATAAGCCACAAATTGTTGTGCTTACACTGTAAGCACCCCCCAAAAAATTAAAAATGTGTCTTTTGCCGGGGAGATATACGGGTAGATATAAGGCAGTTAATGGTTGAATTGCTTCTGACTGGCGCCCCCACCCCTGCAAAGACTAGTTGACTATTAGGGAAGGCCGCCATCTAAGGGCTGGATAGCTCAGATTGAAAGAGCACTGGTACGTTAATCCAGAGGTCTCGGGTTCAAGTCTCGGTCCAGTCAAAGTTTTCTTTGCCAATTTTTCAATTTGTTCAAAAAGTTCCCAGTCAGTTTTTCCTATGTTCATTAGATCAGGAAAGAGCTAAACAGTCCGACGAAAAGTTCCAAACTGTAATTTATTTTTTTCTATTTTGTCTTCAGAAATAAAGCAATCGTTTCCAAAAAGAATTAAAATGCACTTTTATTCACCTCCATAATACTTTTATTGAGGCTTCATGGATAGTACCGCCTGTAATTATTATTTCAAAATATGTACACCAAAGTTTATAGAATGGTCCACACCATAAAAGGACAAAATAGCAGTCTCCTGTATTTGACAATGCACAATCACCCATTACTGTAATATTTGGAGAGTTTTTTCCATTTACAAGTGGTATTATATTAAATATAAATAATCTATTTTTTTATTTAAATAGTACTGAATTTATATGCAAAAGCCACTCAAGAAATATACTCAGGTGATTTGAAATTAAGTATAGTACAACTTCGTTGATCTTCCGAAAACCCCATTTCTTCAAATATATATAATTTATTCAAGTAGAATTACTTTTTGATCAAGTTGCTTCTCCGAGGGAGAAATTTTCATTTCGAGGCGAACTTCTCAGTTTGGTCCATGTGGGAGAGTGGTGGGGATTTGACAGGAAGGAGACGTAGTAATTATGGGTTCGTCTGAGCATGCGCGCCCCCAAAAAACAATGAGCGTGCGCACTGGCTCCCGACGTGTGGGGGGGGGGGGGACAGAGCGCTCCACATTGAGTGTCGGCCGTAAACCAGGCGCTTGATCCGTGCAGTATTCTGAATTCAGTACATGGGCTTAACGGAGAGTCGGCACCGACCTGAACCGTAAAGTCATGCACGGAGTGTCTGGCTTTTCAGGCCCTTTTACGAATCCATGGATCGGGCTCGGGCTCAGGCTTCGTCTCTGCCTGGCACAACCTGGAAGAAAAAAACCCAGGTTGTGGCTCATCGCCGAACTTGTTAGGTTTGCTGGCTTGTTAAGTACAGAGTTTTCACCAAGAAACTGGGGCCAAACGCTTGTTTCTAGATGCCTGTGACATTATAAACGGGTAAGAGAAAAATTACCGAAGCCCAAGCCCTAAGCCTTCATTTCGTTAACGGCCTTTGCCACATTGCTCCGAATTGCCCCCGCCGCCTTCCTAATTGGTCCTTTCTACCAAATTGGGCCCCTCTACCAAATTAGGCCTCCCTACCAAATTGGGCCTCTCTACCAAATTAGGCCTCTCTACCAAATTGGGCCTCTCTACCAAGTTGGGCCTCTCTACCAAATTAGGCCTCTCTACCTAATGGGGCCACTGTACCGCATTAGACCTCTGTGGATGCCGCTCTGCCTGCCCGTGCCTCCTGTTTTACACCCAATGGAACGCAATATACACGCATACAAGGCCTCTCGAGGCAGACAGCGAGGCATCGGGCCCAACTCCCGCTAGCTGCGGCGTCAAATTTATTCGCCCAAAACGGTAAACCACTGAGCCGGAAGTGAAGCAGGCGTTTTACCTTTGAAGCACACTTGATGTGGTTCTCAAATCAAATTGTTAACACCTGTCTCGTCTAACCAGGCCGCATTTACCCGTAAACCAAATACTCCGAAAGATTGATCAACAAAATAGTCTACAGACTATCAAAGATCGAAAACATATTACATAAACAAAATTGCCAAAGCGGTACGCCCAACACCGACATTTTTTTCTAAAATGTCCCCGATGGGGCACCATAAATTGAATTGCACTTATAATTCATTTTCGCAATTGCATGCACGTGTTTTAATACACAATTAAAGAACATTGCGAACCTTTGCAAAATGTGATGCATGAAAATCGATCGCCGTACAATAAGTCGTATGATTTCCATTTGACCGCCTTTTGAGTCTTTCCTATTTACAACAGTAATTCAAATATACTCGTTATCTATTTCAGGCTGAATACAAATAATCCACGTCGAAATAGCAGTAGGCAGGCCCGTTCTACTGAAAAGAAACGTGGTCTTAATTTCAGACGTATACAAAAATGTCCAACGTGCTCATTGTTAGTCTCGCACTGCGCACGTCTCACGCGCTTGGCCATTCTGCGTGCGTGTTGCCTGACCCCTTACAGGACTCTTGGTGGCAGCAAACACACGCCACTTGGTCAACGGATACAGCGCACTAAAGCGAGCACTGCTGAGCGTCCGTGGCTCAATCTGCGTAACATACCTCTTTCTATAGCCACTCAAAGTAAGGAAAGGGATGTTGGGAGCTCCACGCAGCATGCCCAGGGCATCCCACTCGAGTACCGTATTGAAAAGCTTCGGCTTGACCGGAAAGCGTACTTTATTAAATAATGATGCTCCCGTAGTCCGGTGTACTGCCACTGTACTGCCACACCGCGTTAGTTAGCAAAAATATATAAAACCGCACTTCAGTTCCGTGGTTGAAGTTTTTTTTCCTGAAATGACCACAAAATATTATTCCAACCATGAACCAGTATGTATTTCTCAATTCTCAATGTATTCTCAATTCGCACGGAATGGTGTCTGTATCTGTATCTGTATGGGTACGTTGCAGAAACCATTTCTGGCATTAACGCAACGGAGAGAGAGGGTGAACGCTGGTAAATTAGACTGAGTGTGATTTATGGCTGAGGAGGGTTCTGAACCTCTCAACCGAGTCAGCTTGAACAAGGTTCTCGTTTAGGTGATTCCAGTCTATGATTGTCCTATTGAAGAAGGAGTTTTTGAGTTGGTCTGTATTGCACCAGGATGCTTTGAAGCATTTGGAGTTTACGGCAATGGAATTTGCTATGGGATTTGATGAGGATGAGGTTGAGCCATCAAGTTTTCTCTGGCGAATTAATCTTCCTTTTTTTCTTGGTGTTAGGTATAGGTGTGAGGGGATAGCTGTTACCAGTCCCTTTGCCACCTCGTGTCGCATTTTATTGTGTCTTTGGTTGGCTGTCTTGAATTCACGACCAGGCCATAGCATGGCTTCCTAGTAAATCAAATTTATTTCAGGTTATATCTCTGATTTTTGTTTTTCAATGGTCGGACCAGACAGAACAGAGAGCAATATCCCTTCCCGCGTAAACTTGTTATAATATTGCCCGGCCACTCCGCACACATTCCATTATCCCTCACCGCACATAATTGCTGGAGTAACCCACAGAGGTCGGAGACAAAGAATCGGCGTAGAAGCGGAAAGGAAAACACAAAAGTAAAGCACAAAAAAGACGAACGTGCAGTTCCTCGGTGTCAACACGCTCTTCGGAGTCAACATGCTCCCTAGTCCTCCAATATTTTGGTCAGGTAGTATACCCGTGCCGCACAGCGAGCGCGCTTGGTCCGCAGGGTCCGACAATAATGTTTAGGCAGCTAGGGGAGCATGTTGACACCGAAGAGCCTGTTGACACCGATAGGGAGCTGCACAGACGAACCACACCGACAAAATAATGACCTCTAAACCCTATTCACTGACACAACCATACCACACGTTCTTACTCTCTCTATATGTGACCCGGCACAGCGACATGAGGAATATCCCACCAAAACACTTTTCGAGTAAACAACGCCTGAAGTCAAAGTATCTTCTCAATTCGATAAAAAAAATCAATCTTTGTTTTTTTTGTTTTTTCGGAAAGTTAATGTATCGGGGGATATTATGTCCTAAGGATTTTTCCGAAATCCATCTCTAAATGTTGAAAAAACGAGGATTTCTGGGGAGTGTTTGTGTACTGTTTTCATAAAAATGTAAAGTTCCTGCCTTTTTGAATGGCTGCTTTCGAGGAGTTAGACTGGTGCTGCTTTATTGTGTCTGGTAACAAAAATGAACGAGCAAAATCCCCTAGTACTATTTACAACAAAGTTCACACGGAAATAATTTTGATATTATTTGAAAGCTCATGGTATACTCTTTCTCATCATTAGAAAATCTCAAAAGTGGGGGTTATTCCTCATTATGCTGTGCTAGGTCACATATCAGCCTTTGACATCCCGTTTTACAAACTGAAAACGTTCCCATCATTCCTTCCTGTGCATTCTAATAGACCGATAGCGTGACCGCTATTTCACATGCCACCGCGCGTGACTTATACTGGGTATTTTTTTAAATTTCATTTGGCACACGCAGTAATGGGAACACATGCCGTTTACGAAATGAAGGCTTAGGCTCGGGCTCAGGCTTCGTCTCCGTCTGACAAAACCCCACAATCCAGGTTAGGGTTTGTTTCCGAATTCCCGAAGGTTTGTTGGCTTGATAAGTACAGAGTATATTCATCAGGAAAGTGGGACAAAACGCTTGTTTTTAGATGCCTGTGATATCATAACGAGTAAGATCAATATGACCGAAGCCTAAGCCCGAGCCTAAGTCTCCATTTCGTAAACGGCCAATACAGAGAAGAATGTGGACAATATGACAGTCTTCCTTGCTCGTTTCCACTCCTGTTCTGCACCAAATGAGATTAGAAAACAAAATACCCAGTATAAGTAACGTGACGGCACGTAAACTTTGATCGTGCAATCCGCCTATTCTCCATTCACATTCTGACACACTGACTTGTACGCTGCTCTTTCTCCACACCAACAATCATCCCACCATCCATTCACATCACCATCCATTCCAAAGAAGTGTAGTGTCTGTTGGAAATCCCTGCCGTGGTTTTGGTTTTAGGGAGTCCTTGATCGTGAACTATTCGAGGCGCGTTTTCGAACGGTTATAGAGCGTTCGTCTGCAGCAGTGCCAGAGGGTCGCTGGTTCGAATCCCGCTCGGATCAGAGGCTGGACAATCTCTCTGTCCACCCAGCAACGAATGGGTATATAAACCTGGCTCCCTTCAGAGCTGGGGGAGGTTGAAAGGCGGCGAGGAAAGGAACTGAGCACCTTACCTCATCATGCCATGACCTTGTAATGGGCACATCCCCTGCGCTATAATGACAGTAGGGGATAACCTTATCCTTTGGATCATGAACGAACGGTGTATTGTAACAGCATTCCACCTGTCCGATTCTACTCTGATTCAGAGGTTAGAGTATTCCAGAGTCAGATCTGTTCCTAGATTCTTATTTGACTCGGCGTACGTTCGATCTAGCCTTCCTATGTATCCACGTTAACGTACGATTCGTGGTACATTGAGTGTAGAAAATACACCCCCTCCATTTGAACCAGGCGTGCTTTGTTCCCTGAATAGAGTAGCCTTGTCTATGGTGGTCTTATCCGCTACGGCTCCTGGCAGAAATCCGTGCCATACGCTCGCAAATCACTGCAGCACTTGATCGGATCCCAGCTCTACATAATACACAGCACGCCAATCGAGCGCACCGCTGCCATCCCACACACAATAGTCTGGTGCGTACATTATAGAGTTCTATGGGTGCGTATAGTCATGCGTACGTTCGTGTACGCAGCCGTCTGCGCTACCCTCGAGCAGGGAATTCGACTCGCGCACGACCTGTGCGCATGCGACGTACGGGCACGGGAATGGTGCACGACTCGTGTGCAAGCTATATACTGGCCGAGAATGGGACTGGCGACTGCATGTCGTATATCGCTGGCAACAGCACTGCGCAAAGCATCATTCAGTATTCGGCCTATTGCATGCAATTTGCATCGTATAGGCCTACGGAAGGCCGGGCCTGGGTTTAAACAGATTTCTAAAAATCGTCGACCTTCAAAGTTACCCACATTGAAAAAAGTCGGACCCACATTGAAGACAATAGCCCCACGATCGTTCCTGCATTTCTCTGATTGGCGCATTCGTTCGCCTCTTCCACCAATCACGATCAGACACGCTCCATTGTCGTTACAGCCAGACACCACAGCAACACATTCTCACATTTCTCCATCGCTCAACACCCAGTATAACATGCTCTGTTTGCCCAATAATAGGCCAATTGAGGCCGACAAAACACATGACCACAGCGGACAACAAAATTAAGAAAAGAGAGAAACAAAATTAATGGGCGAATACCCGATATTTCCATCTCATTCATTCCCGCTCGACACTCAACCAAACGGACTCCATTTCTCTGTCCCGTCTGTAGGTTTGAGAGATGAACCCCCCCCCCAAAAAAAAAAACCCGTTTGCTCTCCGCCATGCCATCCGCCATGTCTAGTTCCTGGTGAAGGGATGAACCGACGATCGAATGGTCCGAGATCTGCCGGCCGGAGACCGTCACCGGCAGCGTGATCCGCCCCGAAGGCTCGCCCGTGCGGCACGGCCGAACGGCCGAAGGGCCGGCACCGGTGATCAGTGCGAGCCCCGGAGTCTGGCCAGCAGCTCGTCCAGCTGGCGGTAGTCCCGGCGCAGCAGCGGCACCTCCTCCGCCTCCGCCTCGGCCGTCGTCGGGGCGGCGCGTCCGGTGACGTCACCGTTGCCATCGTCGTCATCAAGGGACTCACCGCGCATGACCAGGAACGCCATCCGACCGTCTTTTTTCTCCTGGATGATGGAGGTAGATGAAAAGCGATGAATATCAATTCAGGAGACTAAAAAAAAAAAAGAGAATCTGCGGCTATTCTTTTCGCATTGTCAACAGTTTCATCTATGGCGGGCGAAACATTACAGATGGGTTTGCAGTGACACCATGTAACCTATAAAAATAGGTATGGTAATTTTATGCAGTCCAAAACGAAGCTATGGGCACTAAGTTTCCAAGATGGCAGTAAATCAAATTGACCTTACTGTAGTTCCGAAGACTATAGAGTAAGATAACGTTCGGGTTTGTTTAAGAATATATCAAGGAAAGATAAAAAAAAAGAAGCGGAAAATAACAATATTAACCTTGGAAATCTAGCGCCCATAGCCTTTCTTTCAGTTCGATAGTTCGATGCATATAATTTGCATGAATTTGTAGGCCGTTTAAAAAATGAAGGCTTAGGCTCGGGCTTAGGCTTCGTCTCCGTCTGACAACAAAACCTGTAAATCCAAGTTGTGGTTTGTTTCCTAATTTGAAGGGTTGTTGGCTTGATAGGTACAGGGTATTCCCTAAGAAACTGGGGCCAAACGCTTGTGTCTAGATGGCTGTGGTATACTAACGAGTAAGATACAAAAATATGATCGAAGTTAAGCCCGAGCCTAAGTCTTCATTTCGTAAACGGCCTAAGAACGGCCTATACTCTCTAAATGCAAAATAGTGAATAATCCACTTGCACAGAGTGAAATCTCCTCAAGAGAAGCCAAAACCACTAAAAAAGAGTGAAAACCACTGTAAAAGGTGCGAAAGCCGCCAAGAGTTGGGTAAAACAGCACTTATAGAGGAGCCATGGAGGACAACTCTTTTTCGAGTGGTCCTCCATATGGCTCCTTACAAGAGTGGGATTTCACTCCAGTCTGAAGGGTGTTCAAATCTTTTCAAGTGTTTTGCACGCTTTTTGGATCGGAGCGATTGTCACTCCTTGAGAGAGCGAATCATTCGCTCGGGTGAATTTTAGAGAGTAACGGCCAACCTGACGCGTAGATGAGGGCGCCCGAACCTTATCGATGGCCACGAAGTCCTCGTCTATCCGGCCGTGGGCCAGTCCGTTCCTGTGCAGGAAGTCCAGGGCCCGCCGGAGGTCGTTCTCGATGGCGGCCACCGCCGACACGGTCAGGGGCGGCTTGTTCTGCGCCACGTGCTGCCGGAGCAGGAAGGCGTGGCTCCGGCTGCCCATGTAGGGCAGGAGGCGGCTGTCCGACTGGGCCGAGTAGACCGTGGACATGAGGTTGGCCGGGCTCTCTGCACGGCGCCAGAATTCACGGCGAGGGTGGGGAAGATGAAGAATCCAACCGGTCAGTACAGTGAATAGTAACGGGTACCAATTTTTTTTATGAATGTCGCCCAACACAGGGCCTCAAAATGAGGTGAGGGCTACAAAAAAGTAATTAAGGAAAAGAATTAGTATTCATTGGTTTGCGGTGACACCATGTGTATCATCTCTTTTGAGACTGAGTGTGGCTCTGAAAAGAGCCGGTGACTCTAGAGTCACCGGCTCTTTTCAGAGCCGCACTCAGTCTCAAAAGAGATGATACACATGGTGTCACCGCAAACCGATTAATACTAATTGTTTCCACCATGCAAACCTTCAAGTCTTTTCTAAGGAAAAGAATCAGGAACATAATAGATCAGGAGGAAGAAAGATGAGCATTTATTATTCGATTGAAGCTATAAAAAAGGGGGAAACAGGTGGCTGGTAGAAAAATCCATAGTGCAGCAGTGCGCGGGAAGAAGAGTTTCAAGGAGCAGGGGAAGTATTCTCGTTGTTTTGCACTTTTCCCAACTGGTTTCATAATTCAGAAGTGAATCATTTTCTGAAAAAGAAAATTTCATACCGAGATCGAAAATGCCACCAGCCACGTGAATAGATCCCATCCAGCCACGATCCACCTATAACTCCAACCCAAACCGACCTAACCCAACCTGCTCATCCCGCCACCCCCGCCCCTGACTCGTCCCAACCCCAAACTCCAGTCAACCCAGACTCAAACCACCCAATATTAACCCGCTCAACGCGCCCCATCCCGATTCAGACGTGCGCCCTATCCCAGCACGCCTCCTCTCCCCAATCAGAGCCATTCGAAACTCGGTCTGAATCGGCGGGGCACCTTCTGAATCCGACCACCCAAATCGAAAATGGGTAGACTGGGTGAAAAAGCACCACCATAGCTGCCATACCTTTGTTGTTGGAGTCTCCCTTGGCGTACTTGACCATCTCAAAGTCCACGCTGTCTCGAGTGCACTCCGTCTTCCACGTGGGCGATGACGTCGACGTTCTGGCCTTTTTCCTCTTTCTATAAAAACAAAAATGAAGCCCCACGCACAGAAGAACGAGGATTGCAGTCAAATTCGAGACAAAAAAAATGGTACGACACGAGACAATTCGAAGGAAATACAATTGTACTATCTGTATAATTCTGTGCGATTTTTTTCATTTTTATTTGGCAGGTTATATTCACCCGGCAACGGCATTCTTCTCGCAAACGCTATTCTGCCGGTCTCTTATAGCCTGATAAAGGCCAGTTGTCATGACACGTGTTTATGCATATTCATGTATGCTCTGTACTCTGACGTTGGCCAATCAGAGTAAAGAGTGATGTTCATGAATATGCATAACATCAGCAGGAACGACTTCAAAGAAGAATGCCGCTGGCTGGTGAATAATACACTGAGTTGGTTACAGTGTCTATGGCGCTGTGAATTATGAAACCATGTCCAGAGTAAGGCCGTGTCCGAAACGGGCTTCCAGAGCTACGGCTAGGGTTATTGCCTTCGCATCTCCGTGTATTCCCAACAAGGGAAGACCTAGACCTAGCTCTAGACGCCCGTTTCGGACACGGCCTTAGGCCGTGTCCGAATTGGGCTTCAAGAGCTACGGCTAGGGCTATTGCCTTCGCATCTCCGTGTATTCCCAATAGGGGAAGACCTAGACCTAGCTCTAGACGCACGTTTCGAACACGGCCTAATACAAAGCTGTTTTTTTTTCAATTGGGTTTTTGCCCTTGCTCGACGTGATAAACACTGAATGCTCAGTGCTTTGCCTGGTGCCTGATAAAAATATTTCAGGCAGCTCGGGCGGGATTCAAACCCGCGACTCCCGAATGTCCGGACGTCTTAACCACTGGACCACCGAGCTTTTTTTCATCAGGCACCGGGCAAAGCACTGAGCATCTAGTGTTTATCACGTCGAGCATGGCAAAAACCTTATTGAATTACATTCTCCTCGACGCAAACATCATGACATATCTATAACAAAGCTGCTTGCTGAGTTGAAGGATCGAAATATAATGTCCACACATATTTACATGGTGTTTAAATTCCCACAAGCCTATCATTTATTCTGCTATACTCTCACCATGAAGATCTTCAAATCTCATCTGACTTTCCAAAAGAAAAGAGCGAGGAGTAGAGTGAGAGGGGGTTGGTTCTGACCTGTCGAGGCTGGAGATGGTGTAGAGATAAGGGTTGGCCGCCGAGTTGACGGGTAGCATAAAGACTGCAGCCCAGGCGTACATCTCCTGCGGGATGGTGGCCGTGCCGGACACTGAAAGCAAACCCATGACTATGATGGGCATCCAGCAGAAGAAGTCCGTGCCCACGATGATTCCCATCTTGGTGGCCATCTTGATCTCCTCCATGTTCTCGCGCTTTCTCGTGCACTGCGAGGGAAATCGGGGAGAGGATAGGGGAGGGGGAACGAGGAGAAGGAGTCCCTTTGTGAGAAAGTTACAAAGTGAGTCTTTGAATATGGCACCAACAGAGTGCAACAACACATGTTTGAATGTACGTTTGTAAGGTACTTAACAAGGTCAATCAAATTTTAATCAATTTCCATGCTGGTGAAAATCGAAGGAAGGTAGCAGAACAATATAGAAAGGAAACATAATTATTCATGTTTCCCATCCTCGTATACAATCTTGCCCTTTTTAAGAGGAATTTCAATTCCCATCTCGAGCCTTCCCGAGTTCCTCCCTATCTCCTGCTTTCCTGAGAGACCTTAACCGTGAGTGACTATATAGCCTTGCTTCGGGCTTTGCTTGGAAATCTGCATCGATGAAAAGTAAGATAACCATTTGGATCACCGGCATCGCCTGGGTTGAGTGTATAAACACACTAGTACCTGCTTAGAAGCGCGCTTGATGGCGATGTACATGGAGAAGTAGCAGAGGAAGATGATGAAGAACCCGAGGAGGTTGACGCCGAGGAAGAGCACCACGGAGTACTCCCAGCCGGGCAGGCGGCTGCGGGTGAAGGGCAGCGCCAGGCAGACGCTGGAGCGGCCGTAGAAGCGGTCGCCGAAGGCCGGCCGGAGCACGACCGGCAGAAGGCTGAGCAGGAGGGCCAGGAGCCAGAGGCCGGCCACGGCGTAGCGGGCCGACTTGGTGTGCAGTCGCCAGCGGCTGAAGGGAAAGACGACGCCCAGGAAACGGTCCGAGGTGATGAGGACCAGGAAGAAGACGGACGACTCACTGGAAAGGACTGACACGAAGCCGGCCATCTGGCACACCACGCTCTCCTTCGGACGCGAGGAACGAGAAGAGAGAAACAAACAAAATGAGAACTCCTTGAATCTTTAGGCCGTTTTCGAAATGAAGGCTTAGGTTCGGACTTGTTAGGCTTCGGTCACATTTCTCTTATCGCTTTAAAATGTCAAAAAATAAAAAAGGAAAAACTGACCGGGAACTTTTGAGTAATTTGAAAAATTGGCAGAGAAAACTTTGACTGGACCGGGACATGAATCAGAGACCTCTGGATAAACGTACCAGTGCTCTTCCATCTGAGCTTTAAAATGTCACAGACATCTAGAATCAAGCGTTCGGCCCCAGTTTCTTGATAAATAATTTCAGCAAACCTTCAAATTCGCCGACATACCACAACCTGTATTCTCAGACGGAGACGAAGCCTGAGCCAGAGCCCGATCCATGGATTCGTAAAGGGTCATAGAAAACCAGCTTCAACCTTTAACCTTTTTTGCGTACCGCAATGTTGATTGGCTTCCGCGCATGCGTGATCGCATTCTTATTGAAGGCTGTGCAGCCCTGTACGGGATTGTTTTGCACAAAACCGTGCTGAAAGAGAGGGGTGTTTTCAATGCTAGTTTTTAAGCCGACAAAATAATAAATAGAAGCCGAACAAAATGTTAAGTTCTAAAGCCGAAAAATGTTAAGTTATCGGTACTCTCTGTATAAGTATAGGGACTCTAGTCGGGTCCACCGTGGCATTATGGTATGCTGACGTCAATTTCAACGAGCACCGCCCTCTCTGTAGACCATTTTCACTCACATGACCAAAACATGTATAATAAAAGCACTGCCGCCACGCTGGACCGCTTTTTACGGAAAGTGTACGCACAACCCTATGATAGAACTGATGTTTACACTGTGCGCTGCCATTGTAAGGCGGTCCGGCATGACGTCACGTGAAAAAGGTCTGTATGGTCTGCTAACTACAGCCACTCAGCCGAGCTCACTTTCACATTCCTTCCACGGAGGGGGGGCAAGTGCATAATTATGTGGTTTTAATGGGGTTCGGTCACATTTTTGTCAGACACGAGCCTTTTCAGATCTGCTTGCAACGGAGAGGTCGACCGTCCCACCCATTGTACGGGCGCTTAACATTCCTTCAATTCACACTGCGTTTTGGCCCGGGATCTTTGGTCATATAGGCCGCCGACCGATTGTAGTGCGCCAGTGTCCCGTGCTTGTGGACGTGGGCGACCATATTTGGTGTTTGGTTTCGGTGAAGGCACTACCGATGCACACACGCACCGCGAATTGCCAGGCGGCCAAACAGAAGCGACGAAGCGTTATCCTGAGGACCAGTTGCCGAGTGGCAGCTATCGTCAGGATTTACCAACGGGACCGATGTACATTTTAGAGTGAGGCACGATCTTTGAGGATGCCATGCTTTAGTGAGAAGCAAAAACTAGACAGAGCAGCTGTGGGCAGGGCATTCCATAGCATCTAGCAATGAGAAAGAAGCTGAGCTAATTCTTGAACGAACTGGACTGTATGTCAAAATCACTTGGACCAGCACAACACGTCCGTACTGTACAGACCCATTTCATAAGTCATAATCCTTCGCAACTCGCTAGGTAGTCCCCCATGACCATGAATTACATCAGGCGTAGAGACCGGCCGCTGCCGGAACTCACTGCAGGGACTCTACAATGATTCGGCAGGGACTCGGCAGGGACTCGGCAGGGACTCGGCAGGGATTCGGCAGGAACTCGGCAGGCACTCGGGAGGGACTCGGGAGGGACTCGGCAGGGACTCGGCAGGGACTCGGCAGGGACTCGGCAGGGACTCGGCAGGGACTCGGCAGGGACTCGGCAGGGACTCGGCAGGGACTCGGCAGGGACTCGGCAGGGACTCGGCAGGGACTCGGCAGGGACTCGGCAGGGACTCGGCAGGGACTTCGGCAGGGACTCGGCAGGGAAATGGCACAAACTCGACACAAACTCGACACAAACTCGACACAAACTCGGCGCAAACTCGGCACAAACTCGGCGCAAACTCGGCGCAAACTCGGCACAAACTCGGCACAAACTCGGCACAAACTCGGCACTAGTCGGCAGGGACTCGGCAGGGACTCGGCAACCAACGGACTGGACCGAAAAGCCCTCCCTCCCCCTTCCCACTCATCAGATCCCCCGTGCATCAGGGGAAACAACTTGCCTGCCACTCCTCTGCGTGGATCATGTAGTCGCTGCGGTAGTGCAGGTCGGCGCTGGCGATGACGATCATGTACAGCCCCATCAGGAGGTCAGCCACAGCCAGGTTCAGGATGAGGAAGGTCTGGATCTTGCGCGACTGCTCGCGGTCCCGACTCCGCGAGCGCCAGACGATGACGAAGGCGTTGCCAAGCAGCGCGCTGACTCCCAGCACCCAGATGAAGACGCGCAGGATGGGGTTGCGCATAAGATCCTCACACGAGGACAGTTCGTCCATGGGGGCCAGGCAAGCCTCCACGCCGTCATCCAGCAGACAGCAGAAGAGGTACTTGTCGGCGTAGCTGTCGGACCAGGTAAGAGAGACACTTTACTGTTTTGTTTTTGTCCTTCGCAGTTGCTATTGTTACGGCAGTTGTCCGTGTGGTCCCCTTTATACTTGAAAGTATTCATCAGCATTGCAGGCTGGTTGAACCAGACTATTCATTGATAGTCTGGTTCCAAGAGCTAAAAATCCTAAACAAATATTCAGTATGTCAGGGAACCACATGGACGACTGCCGTAAACACAGCCACTGCTTCCTCCTTACACCATGTAAAGATTAACGCAGTGGCTATTGTTACGGCAGTCGTCCGTGTGGTTCCCTCACTTGAAATTATCCGTCTGCATTGCAGGCTGGTTGAACAAGACTATTCGTTGGTAGTCTGGTTCCAAGAGCTAAACATCCTGACAAATGTTGTTAATTACGTCGGGGAACCACATGGACGACTGTCGTAAACACAGCCACTGCGAAAGATTAAATCCTTACAAAATGTTTGGAAAGATTTAAGTTTGGCAAGATTTTAGTTTTAGAAAGGTATACTGAAATTGGATTTGGAAAAGAGCTAAAACCTCTTCTCAGGTAACGTTCACAGCATAAACAATACAGGATTTTATGTTGTTTTTATTTTAGCGCTTAGTATTTCGCCCCAAAATATTTTAAAAGTTCATGTTTGCTAAATTAAGATTTTTTAGTCCAAAAAAGGATAGACACGTTGGGTTTGGGAACAATACCGATTTATTTAACCTCATGTTAATTTTGATTTCAGTATACCTTTAATACACTCACTATAAAAAGTCTGGTAAAAAAAATTTAACCCAAATGAAACCACCGATTGTAATGTAGACAATAATTATTCATGGTCTGACACAACCACTTGCCGGAAAAAAATGGACAAAAATACGCGTTGTATCGTTGCATATGGTACTTAAAGTCTACACACTCTGGAATCCTATCCCCCTATATACACATCAATAGAAAATAATTAAATTGATAAAGAAAATGAAATTAAATAAAAATTAAAAAGGCGCCTTCTACCAGGCTAAATCTTGCGCTATTTCTACATATTATTTCTACACTTGTATGGACACAAATGGTTTGGATTGACTTACACTTTCTGCAAATTGTTCAAACCTTCGAACATCATGGGATCCACCTGGACGATGCCGGTGCCTCGGATGTCGCTAGTAAAAAGGGAAGGGGGCCAGAAATACACGCAAATTAGTCGTACAACTATGGAAACGGTTTTTAGAACAGAGTTGGAATTGAAAAACGAGGTGGGGTACATCAGTTTTATGTCCTCGTTTCTGAAAGTAATCGTGTACATCCGAGTGCTGTTAAAACGTATAATGGTAGAACTTTGGTTACTCAAGGCATGAAGATATGCCTATACCATGTGCTTGTAATATCTTGGGTATAGGGGATAGGTATTGATAATATTCAGTGTACCGTAACTCTGCTTACAGTGTATGAGTTTCCTGAAGACCCGAAAAGGCGCCTCTGTCGACCACCTTCAAGGGGTTGTCTTTCAAGTCTCTATATCAAAAAAGAAACACACATACAAACACAGTGCTTATTTGTTGTACTCGTACCCGTACTCACTCAATATGCGGATTGACTCTAGTAATGGGTGCAGGAACACTTGTGACACATAATAATGTATTACAGTGATGTGGGTGTAGGGATATCAGATGCACACAGTTAAGCTGACGTCACAGAGCGGTCGCTTTGGTATACACTGGATTGGGTTGGATTAGATTGAATTGGATTGGATTAGATTGGATTGGCTTGGATTGGATTGGATTGGATTGGATTGGATTGGATTGAATTGCATTGGATTGATTTGATTGGATTTGATTGGATATGATTTGATATGATTGGATTGTATTGAATTTGATTAGATTGGATTATATTAGATTGGATTTGATTGGATTTGATTGGATATGATTGATATGATTGGATTGTGTTGAATTTGATTGGATTGGACTAGATTTGATTGGATTGGATTGGATATGATTGAAATAGATTGGATCGCATTTGATTGGATTGCATGGGATTGGATTGGATTGGATTGGATTGATTAGATTGGATTGGACTGGATATGATTGATATGAATGCTTGGATTGTATTGAATTTGATTTGATTGGATTAGATTGGATATGGTTTGATATGATTGGATTGTATTGAATTTGATTGGATTGGATTAGATTAGATTGGATTGGATTGGATATGATTGGATTAGATTGGATCGCTTTTGATTGGATTGCATGGGATTGGATTGGATTGGATTGGCTTGGATTGGATTAGATTGGACTGGATTGTATCGGATCGGATTGGATTGGATTGGATAGGATTGGATTGGACATGTTGTAACTTACAGTGCTTCGAGAGATTCTAGCCCTTGAAAGACACCAGGATGTAAATGATGTAACCGTAGCTGCCATAGGTCTCTACATGCACCAGAAATTAGTTAAGCTCTTTTCAATACGAAGAGTGACACTGCTGATATTCATCAATATGCATTATTCATCAATATTCATTAATATGCATCAATATGGATCAGCCCTTTAGGCCTTAGGTCTGTTCACATTCGAAGTCTTGCGTATCTAGCTATTGTAATGTAAACCACATCATTATGAAACGCGTCGTGTATCTGCACGTTTGGGGGTAAATATCCCTGCCTTTGTTTATTTTATTCTTTTAATTTTCAGGATCTAATAATACTTATTCAAACAAAAAGCAGGCTTCTGAAAGTGAAATTGTTCTAACTGTTAAATGGTAGGCCTATGAAATTTACATAAAACCCCCTTTTTCTGCAAAATACTTACAAAACCGGAAGCATGACGACGTCTGAAAATGTTCCCGGCTGTATCTCAACCAGGGGGTTGCCCGTTAAATTTCTGCAGAATAATGTTGATGAGAAATTCAGGCCTATCAACTGTTTGAAAACAAAGCACACATATTATAGTAGTACCGCAGAAGTGTATGGGAATGAGGCGGAAGTTTCAGAACCCGAATTTTAAAATTATACACAAATAAAACTTCAATGAAATGACAAATGATGATTTAATCGGGCTCTAGTCTAAAGTATCAGCGTTCCAAATTTCCAGCTCCGGTAGGTGTTTTTTTTTTTATTCGCTAGTTTGTAAACTGAACTAGTCATTTTGAAAAACAAAAATAGCAACGAAATCTTTGACTGGACAGGGATTTAAACGTGAGACATCTTGTTGGGCGTACCTGTGGCTCTTAACATCTGAGCTACCGTACCAAGCCCTCAGATGGCGGCTTTTCCAAATACTCAACGAGTATTTTGCCGGCGTAAACAAATATTGCTTCAAAACAGCGCAGATGTGTTTGCATTTTTACTCACAAGAGGGTCAAACGGCGGAGTCCTAAGAAGGTTCCGTTCTCCAGTCGGCCGATCTTGTTGTTTGCCAAAACTCTGTTATAAAAACAAACACGGATACAAATTATTTTAGAATATTCTCTATTTTTTTCAAAAAAGAAAAGAAAATTGGCGTAGAAAGAAAAATATTGTGGTAACTACTCACAGCTTGTATAAATTCCGTTGGTTCTGAAACATTCCCGGCGTTAGAACATCGATGCCGTTCCCCGAAAGGTCCCTTGTGCACATAAAGAAAATTAAACAGACACCTTTTACCCATTTTTCTGATAATTATTTGTATCTTTGTTTTTTTTTTCATACATTTGTGAACAATAGCCATCTAGAGCAACATTGCTCATCACTTGGCGAGTCCTCTGGTATAATGCAGCTCAAAGTAAAATAACAAAATGCATAATTACGGAAAAAATACAATGTTTCTAAAATATTACCTTTTTACTGTTACATATAATAAATACAAAAACAAATATTGCAAACTTCTCACTGAATACAATGACCTGCAATACATGAATCTCATGTAATAGAGGGCCTGACGTTTCGATCCTAGCAGGACCTTTGCCTTTGAGTATGGTCCTGCTAGGATCGAAACGTCAGGCCCTATGAACTTTTGAGATTTTACTGTTACATATTACGGGAAACATATCCATATACTGTTACTCATTATATTCCTTGACGTCTAAGGCAGGAGTCGCTGGTTCGAATCCGGCCCGAGTTGCCTGAAATTTATTTATTATATATCAGGCATCGGGCAAAGCACTGAGCACTCGGTGCTTATCACGTCGAGCTGGGCAAACCCTCATTGAATCATAATATTCCTATTAGGAATAGACCTAATCTTGTTGTGTGCTTATATAGGGAGGATATTCCAAATCACAGCTTGTCCGCCCTAGGAATAACCTGCTGCAGATTTTGGTGGGGAGGGGAGGGGGTGCGCAAATAAAAATAAGGTGCTCGACTCACAGTTCCGCTAGATGCTGGAGATCTTCCAGATGGAGATATAAGGCAGCCTCGACGGTCACGTTGAAGTCCAGCAGAGAACGACGCCTTCTGCCGACAGATAGCACCTCGCTGAGTTTCCTACGAACCACAAAATGTGGGGAGCATTAGGAAGTAGGCTATCTTCATTCTTCAATGCAATCTTCAAACTGTATATTTCATTTTATTTTATTTATTTCATTTTTCGGGATACATGTACAGCATTCACATCACAGCACACAAGTAAGAATAAAGTGGAAAACAGAAATAAATCAATAATAATAATAAAATAAAAAAAACCTAAGAGACAAACAAACTAACACTCCAACAGACACCCCAACAACAACAGCAACAATAACAGAAACAACATCCAATTAACTCCCGCAGGATTGCCCAAAAGAAACTTTTTTCTGTCAGGGATCTCTCCAAGATATAGGATAGTACATGCTATCTTCAAACTGTAAGATAGCACATTCTATCTTCAAACTGTAAGATAGCACATTCTATCTTCAAACTGTAAGATAGCACATTCTATCTTCAAACTGTAAGATAGCACATTCTATCTTCAAATCATTGATACACCTTTGATTCAGAACCGGAATGTGTTCTCAAACGGAATAAAGTTGAGCTGTTCTCTGCCATGGACGGGTCGAGGGGTAATATCTCTGAGTACATTGGCACTCACAGCTTGCGGATGCTTCTCGGGATGAAGCTCGCCGTGTCTCGGCTCCATTCGACCCCCGTGCAGGCGAAGGAAAGACCGGCACACGAACACCCGTCCGAACATCGCGTTTCTGCAAACGAAAAAGCAAATCCCTGTATTTCAAGCGGTCGGTCTTCTTCTTCTTTCGTATGAGAGAAGTTTGCCTCTACACCAGTCTAGGGAGTTGCCGCAACCAGTCAGTGGTCTCTTGACTTGGGTCGGACAGATCGGCCGGGGTCCTCCCACCTAGGTGGCCCGATTCTAGAGCACTTGATCAGGATGTGATGTGAGGTCTGCTCAGGGGTGCCATGCGGACAAGCTGCCAAATACGGTGATAACGCTTTTAATCGAAAGGGAATTTTGGAAGGTTACAACTTGGAATTGTAATCCATTCATTCACATCTATTTACATACTATCAAAAACAACCAACATGACAAAAGTAGAATACGGAGAGGTTGGTAGCTTCAATGAAGCTTGCTAGCAAAAAAATAATAGTAGCAATGATAATGATAAAAATACATATCATTCCACTGATATTTCCAATGACAATTTGTTTAGTATGGTCTAAGTTTCACTGGCTGACGAAGTGCACGAAGTTTCGCTTCACCAAGCCAAACAGATTCAAACCGAACCGATTCGCTGTCGATCACGACCGCCGACAATTGCACCGGCTTTCAACACCCCCAAAAAGTGCGGACGGCGACTGAGGGACGGGTTGCTTACCGCAGAACAGCTCGTCGTCCCCCATGGGACACTGCCTGAAGCCGTCGCACACGTGGTCCTCAGTCAGACAGACGCTGGACCCGTGACACCTATAGTGACCCGTGCACGTGTAATTATCTGCACAAGTCAAATGGGAAGAAGGGGAATACCGAATCTTTCAATCATCATTATTGTACACGCCTTGGGCCACGGTATAGGCACATTGTCATTGCTTGAGTAACACATATAGGCCTATACAAAATCTATTCAAACTGGGCTATTGGTCAGGCAAGTTACCAGATCGGGATTATTCAGAAAAGAAACAATAATATAGGAGGGTTTGCGGTGACACCATGTATAAGGTCTCTTTAGGAAGAGGTATGGCTCTGGTTGTGGCTATGGGGCCCATGTTGTCGACCTCCTAGTTGGTGAGCCCTGGAAACTTGGTCTCGCTCTTCTGCTTGAGCTCAGGCCAGCGACGACAACGTGGAAGGTTTGCGGTGACACCATGCAGCACTTCTCTTTCGAGAAGGAGTGTGGCTCCTGAAAGGAGTGTGACTCCTGAAAGTCTCCCGACGACGGGAAGAGTACACACTGTACCCGAATCGCTGGGTTACGGGCTCTTTTCATCAGAGCCACACTCCTTCCTGAAGGAGATGTGCTACACGGTGTCACCGCAAACCTTTCACTTAACCTCTACGTCCCCAACTGTCTTTGGTCTATAGGCCTATGGGCAATTGACTAAGGGGGGAAATAGAGAGCTACTATTTACGGCAGTCGAGTTCGTCTTCGCCTCTCGGACAGTCTTGGACGTGGTCGCACCGTCGGTGCAGGGGAATGCAGTATGAGGAGGGGCACTTAAAGGTGTTGTTGCTGCACTCGAAGTCACCTGGAAAACGCCAGAAAAAGACCACCGCACACACACGTTTACTTAATGATAAATTATCATAATGCCTTTGAGAAAGGTCCTGCCAATTTGAAAAATTCAAAAAGTCAGGCGTGCGTTGTTTCCATTAAGTCGGGATGGCAAGGATGAGATTAGATAAAAGGCTTACAGAATGGTTAATGCATCTATTACTGAATTACAAATTGTCAGCCATGTTGATCAACCTCCTAGGCCTCCGTCACCTGAGGGCGCTATAACATTTTTCATGTAACATAATACTGCGTGTGATAAGTATCCGCAGCATCGTCGGTCAATCGTGGACAAGCCCGGCTTCCGCTCACCTACCACAGAAACGGAGGTGGGTGACGTCACGGCATCCCGTCTGGTAGCCGTAGCGGTCGAAGTCGTACAGGCAGATGTGGCGTCGCTCTGCGCAGGCGCCGTTGTTGCACTGCATCTGGCTCGGGTGGGACTGACACTGGGAGAAGACTGTGCGAATCAAAGGAAACCGACGTTGGCAGTGGAGTTTATCACCAGAGCCAGTGTGTATCGGTTATCGTATGGGCAAACCCCGGCAAAGACAAAGCCAGGGTACTTGTGAACAGCATGGCACGTGTGCCGACCATAGACATAATAACCCATAGACGGACAATAGAGGGCGCCAGACTGTAATGCCATGGAGGCTGCCAGCTTTGCGAAAGTATGGGTGGAAGTAGTGAGCGCCGCCATGTTTGTATACATAGAAAAAAAACACATACATGTACGGGCGTGAGCGTCGCCACGTAGCGTCATGGAACCACTGGCACATTTGAACAGTCCACAGTTTTCCCCACATTCTGCCCACTTTAAATTTGTCTGCCCTCAGCATACTGCCCTTTATGATGATAATGAAACTCTGGGTGTGTCGTTCGTCAGCTGCGTTTTGAAGTGTCTGTACTCTTCGAATCGCTTCAGAACGAGGATCAGAGTTACGGGGTCGTTTTAGAATCGTCAGCTCACCGCATTGGCTGCTAGGTTCGTCCTCTCTGTTGTTGCCAGGGCAATCCTTGGTGCCATCGCAGAAAGTGTGCCGGGGAAGCCAGGCCCCGTCGTAGCACTGGAACCCCCCGCGGACAGACTCTGTGATAGAGGGCAAAGGTTGCCTCGGTCAGTATGATATAGCCTCAGTCAGTATATGAGTTTACCTTCGGGTTACCGTAACCACTGCGAAACAATACCACGTGTAATATAGTGCGTACCTGGTATTAAGCCCCTACAGGCCTTACAACATCGGTAAAGGTCCAAAGATTGCCACAGTTTGTGTGTTAAACCATTAAACATTACAAAAAAAAGCAATCCTGCGAAGGTTTTAGCTCAAATGGTAATCTGAGAAAGTAGTAAAAAGGCAAAAAGCCGTCACGGTTTTCGCAGCGTTCTGTAGTCTAAGAAATGGTTTAATACTCGCGAGTAATAAACTATTTGTCGATGTTTGAGCGAAGATTTCTCGGGAAGTAGGCCTACAGCCTCCCAGACCGTAAGATTTGAACATGAGGATTATATCATGATTATCTACAAACTGTGTAAATTAGCAGGAAATCTGTGGACATCGATGTTTTCCTTTCTTTCCAATGTTGTATTGGGGCTTTAATGTCAGGGAGCTGACTGGACACCGGAATGCGCATAAACCCATAGTGTGTACTCTGACCGTCGTCAGGAGGATGGCGACGGGCAGAGTGCACACTGCCTGAAATGTTGAGTTACCGGCACTTTTCTGAGCCACACACTCCTTCTCAGAAGGGATGTGTTACATGGTGTCACCGCAAAACTGCTATAGTTAAAATTAAATTGTGTTGAAGTTTTTTTTTCTTGCATAGGGCAAAATGGGCTTTCCAAGCAAGAGGTAAAAATATGATGATGTCTCGTGACGTATTGAACGAACTTGGTCAATGACCGCACAGTGTGTAACGGCCGTCGTCAAAACACGCCTTGAGATCACTATGACAACCCAGTGCTCGACCTTAGTCCAACGGTGTTGAGCGTCACAAAGCGTTCTCTGCGCGCGCGCGTCTCTGGATTCTCGCGCGTTCACGCGGCGTGACGCGCGACCCGGGACGCGCCTTTGTTGTTTACACCGGCTGCGCGCGCAGCAACGCCATTGGCCGACGCAGCTCGTGCGCCACAATAGATGGGCATTTTTGAAAGCGTTTTCCGTGGAACGTATTATTGTCGTGACGGCAACTATTGTATTGTGCTCTTTGTCAACTTGGCTTTTTTTGTTGTGCTTTTGTTTACACCGGTAACAGGATATCACTGACAAGACTGCCTGTTAGCTGTTCGTGTCCAGTCCTTGACGTACATGTTTTGGTTAGTATTACTAGGGGAAGTCTTTGAAACTTGTTGGCAGGTTATAAGACTTTGGTCGGCAGTGTGAGTACGGTATGGACTGCAGCGACTTGAAGCGGCCGGGTGTGGCGGGGTGCCAACCGGCAGCGAACGGCGCGTTTGTTCCGCTGGTCCTCGTCGGGAATGGTCAGGCCGTGGTCAAGATGGTGCCCTGCAGTTCGCTGAGACGGGCCATGACCGACATCAGGCACCGGCTGAAGGGCAGCGGCGGCGGCAGCGGATGGGACGAGGGGAGGACCGGACTGGACGGCGAGCGACCGCCCCAAGCGGGCAGCGCCGGCGCTGCGGGCCGAGGGGAAACGCCGACAGACGGCAGCGGGACCGACGTCGCCAGCTCGGCCGGGTCTCCGTCTCCGGGTCTCGTCATCTCCGACGTCAAGTCGATCAGCGAGGGTGAGTTCCGAGCGGCGGCGAGGAGCGGAGAGAAGCGGCGGGTGAGATGCGAGATCGGACGGGGTCCGGAGGAGGAGGAGGAGGGGGAGGAGGAGGAGGAGGAGGAGGAGGAGGAGGAGGAGGAGGAGGAGGAGGAGGAGGAGGAGGAGGAGGGCGAGACCGGAGAGCTGGAAGCCGGCGAGCCGTGCATCAGGTTGAGGCTGGCCCGGCGGGCCGGACTCGGCGGCGGGACGTCCCCCTCCGAGTCCTGGAGAGTGGTCGGCAAGATGCAGGATCCCCGTGACGCGGACCAGGCCGCTCCCACCGGGACACCAACCGTTAGGCTGCCCGTGGCGGACGGGTCGAACGACGGGCCAGCCAAGGACGACACCCGGTTGAGTTCGACCTCGCGGAGCTGCGCCAGATGCCGGCCGTTCACTCGGACCCGTCTCACTCCTTCGGTGTGCCCTGGTGTTCCCCACAAGGCAAGCTATCAGGTCTCAAGCCGTGACATTCCTAGTAACACGGACAGGGGGCAACTCGTGCCCGCCTCGCCCGGCGTAGCATCTCCAGACTTTCGCTCGAAGGTCGAATCGACGAAACCGACTGCGACGCCGCAACGCGAGCCGACCGATTCGAGGCCGAGAGACAGAGCACGCGCCTCTCCGGTCATTAGCTGCAAGCCCCTGAGTAGCCGGCCGTCTCCGCCAAGGGTCGGCGGTGGCGTGAGGGTCGGCGGCGTCCGTCGCCGGCGGCAGGATCAGTCGCGGGCCGGGACGCCGTCTCCGACCGGCGATCGGCGCGTATCCTCGGGGTCCGAGAACAACAACAACCGCAGCAGCAGCAGCGGCAGCGACCGCGGGTCCGATGATCGGGGTCACGCCGCTGCGGCCGCGTCTCCCATCAGAACCGAGTCCGGGAGAAGCATCAGAAGCAGCTGCTGCTCCTCCGCACGCAAGCGGCGCCGTGTGGAGGCGTCGCCGAGCGGCGACTTCGCCCGACCGCCGCCGCTGCCGCTGCCCCCGGCGTCCGGGTCCGCGTCCCCCTGCGACCCGGAGGCCGGCGCCGTGGACACCGGGGAGTCGCCCGCCGACCGCCCGACGGGCGGCCACGGCGGCCGACCCGCGGGCTCGGCGGAGTCCTCCCTCCGCCCAGCGGCCCAAGTCCCCGCCAAGCCGTCGTCCGCGGCGCTCGGTCTCGACCTCGCCGGGGCCGCGCGGCCGTGGTGCCGGGACTCCCGCGGCGAGTCGCCCGTCGTCGTAGCCGCCGTCGACGAGCCGCCTCATCACCGGCGCGCTTTTATGTCTCCGAGGGAGGAGCGCATCTACAACTTGAAGATGCAGCCCAGGCAGAGGGTGATGGCGCTGAACGACCTGAAGGCCGGATCGGGGGACACCCAAGGCACCCGCTGACTTATTCCGTCCCGAATTATAGTCCGTTCACTGCAAGAAGAGTTCCTCTACCGATATTTTGTCCATGGAAGGTGTTCCTCTGCTCTTGCCGACCTGATGTGGATTTCACAAAGCCTTCCGATGCATCGTAACTCAACTAACGATGGAAAACCCGTGTGGTAAACTGTATGGTCTCTGTGCACCGCTAAACCGTCTTGCCATTGGTTGTAAGTTGCGATGAGTTCGTTGAAATCTACCGCTGGTCCCCCTCCCCAGTAAGGACATTTTAAGCGAGCAACCAGGCTGTTTGCCTCATCTCACCCGTACACTATCTATCCCGAGGTGTAGAACAACGAGTTCTCAGAACAGCTTTTTCCCTCGTTCTGCCTTCATCTGGAATTCCCTTGTTTTCCCCTGCCTACCATCTTGCCCTTTTTTAAGAGGAATGTCGAATCCTATCTCCAGCCTTCCTGAGTCCCTCTCTATCTCCTTCTTCCCTTGGCCCTTAACCATGAGTGGCTTTTAGCCTTGTTTTGGGGGCGAATTTGCATGAAAATAAACGAATCTGCGCGTGCACTGCATGTTGTTCGTGTTGCCACGTATAGTATTTGGGGGCCATTCTTGACTGACGGGCGATGACGACTCCTATGATGGGCCAGCTGCGGGTTGACTGGAGGAGGAATGGGCCATGCTATAGCATTTGATGAGGCCAAGGTCGAGCTCAACTTGGAGTGAACGGACTTTTTGGAGGGGCTGATGTGCTGGTCGTACCATTGTATTTCGTAATTTTGTTCTGTTTTCCAGAAGGCCCAACTAGACCCTGAACATTTTGGGGTTAATCTATCAAACAGAGTGCATCTTGTAGCTTTGTGCTTCCAACCTTTTGACTCAACTAGGATACCTTTTTACCATTAGAGAAAATAATAACACATTTGATGACTTGAAATGCTATAGAGTTTTGGGTATGAGTTGGTGCTAAGTATAATATGCCCCAAATAGGCCGATCTGTAGGCTTATGTCTCATTGTAATGTAACAATTTAAAACTCTTTGTTAGCATGCAATACCTGTGGTGAAAAAGTAGTGATATTTCTACATGACCGCTGTAAACTTCAGGAGGAAGCTAAGTCTTTGCAACGCTTTGAATAATTATATTCAGTTTTAAATGCTATTAAGGCACCAATTTTAAGACATTACAGTTTGCCAATAGCAATACGCAATGTTCAATAAACAACCTACAATGTGTACAATGCAAAAATGCACACTACTTTTCCCTTTTATTCCCCCCTTGCAACAGTTGTGAACAATAGTCCTTTGAATGGAGTGATATGTGGTGTTCATGTACCCCTACTACCCCTGAAAGCATCGTGCATTGTAAGACTTATAGCAGACCGTGTTCAGAATACAACTTAGTCAAGGACTGGAGTGTGATGTGCGGTTTTTATGCATCTTTATTTACTGCCCTCTTTGTTCATACGGTTGTTACGAGCTTCTGGCGCTCACCACAGTCGTGTTCGTCCGATCCATCCACGCAGTCTGTCATCATGTTACAGTAGAGATCTTTCCCGATGCACTGCCCATTATCACAGCGGAACTCCGAGTCGGTGCACTTCACTATATCTGCAAGACAAGTCGATAATACAGAGCGCCGGTATATGCAGGAGGTCTTTGGTTCAAATCCCGGTCCATTCATTCAAATGTTTCTTTGCCATTTTTTTTTTCAATTTGTTAAAAAGACATTCCCAGCCAGTTTTTCTTTGATTTCTTTGACTTAAATTGGAAAAGCTTCATCCACTTTTGTGTGATTTTCCGAGCTGCTGTTTGACAGACAGGTTTTGAAAAATTGTATTGGTTTTCTGAATGAAAGCAGCGTGCTTGATCCAGGCTGGAGATATATATATATTGCAGTTAATAGTTAATTTGATTGACTTGCACTATGTAACCTAACCTCCCCAAATCCTACAGAATCCTAGTTTCCTACTGCAGGAAATTGTAGGATTCGGGGTACTTGAGAGTTGATGCATTGTAGGAATTTGCAGGATTGGGGCATAAGGTGGTTTTGTCACTGTATGAAAATGCAAGATACGGGTTACTAGGCCCAATGTGATGGAGGAGGATCTTGTAGGATTGGGGCTCCATGGGACAAACACCAAAATAGGATTTTGAAAGATTCAGTTCATGTGGTCATATCAAATTATACATTGTAATTGTAAAGTTTATCAGCCACAGAAAAACAAAAAAAGTTTGTTGTCCTTTCAAAAAAAAGAAAAATTCAAAATTCAGTGCAGGATTTTACAGGATTCGGGCAGTGGCGTACCGCCAACAGTATTGCAGGATTGTGTAGGATTCGGGTCATATGGGGCTTATAACACTGAAGGATTGTAGGATCTTGCAGGATTTGGGTCATGAGCAACAAAAAAGGTGTGGGAAGTTAAGACGTCATGTCGTGATTTCTCATTCTGTCCCCCCCCCCGTTCACCGCGCCCATCGGTCCGATGTATTATACTCACTGCAGTCAGTCTCGTCCGACTCGTCCTGACAGTGAGGATAGAAGTCACAGTAGAACGAGAGAGAGATACATTCACCCGATCCGCACAGGAAGCTCGTATCGCTGCACACGTGACCACCGACGCCCAACTCTGTCACGAAGAAATGCAAAGCACGGTCCCCTTTAATGACCGCGTGTTTTAAAGGTGACTTTAAAGGTGGCACATAAATGTTGAAAAACCGCCTCCAATTGAGAAATTACAAAGCAACTAATGTCAGTAAAGAAAAATAGCGAGGGCCAGACGTTTCGATCCGAGCAGGATCTGCCAGTGCCTTTGGGAAAGTTCCGGCTGGGATCGAATGTATTTTCCTCGGTATTTTGGCGCCGAACGGGCAGTGTTGGGACAATTTCGGCCTTTTAAGACCGTGCCCGAAACGGGCTTCCAGACTTTCGGCTACGGCTATTGTCTCCGTGAATTTCCAATAGGGGGAAGACCTAGACCTAGCTCTAGACGCCCGTTTCGGACACGGCCTTGGTGTATACGAAGGCATGAAGTTCCTCTCGTTGGTCGATGATTCTGGTTCGAAAGGGAGCGATTTAAATTAGGCTTTTCTGGGATTTTTTTTTTTAGTCTCGTGGTGGCGTATCCAAACGATAACAGCGTCTAGATCCTAGACTACTTGCGATGTTGTGCGATGAGTCCCGCGTCTTACCGTTGGAGCAGGCTGTCTCGTCGCTCCCGTCCAGGCAGTCATGGCGGTAGTCGCAGACGAACACGCTGTGGACGCACTCTCCGCTGCCGCACGTGAACATGCTGGAGTCACACCGCGCTACCTTGACTGAGGCGAGACATTGAGGGGGGGGGGGGGTTGGGTGGGGAAATTTTGGACCAATTTCACTCTTCGATGTTCCTCTGGTCTGGCCGACTTGGTCCCTCTATAGTTAAGCCATTTAAGCGAGCAACCAGGCGGTTTGCCTCCTCTACCCCATACACTTTGTCTCTCCCAAGGTGTAGAACTGAAGATATATCAGAACAGCTTCTTCCCACGTTCTGCTTCTTTCTCTGGAATTCCCTTCCTTGTTCATGTTTCCAACCTGCGTATGATCTTACCCCTTTTAAGAGGAATATCAATTCATATATCCAGCCTCCCTGAGTCCCTCTCTACCTATTTCCGTAGCCCTTACCCTTGAGTGGCTTTATAGCCTTGTTTTGGGGTAATTTGCAGAAAGAAATCTTCCGGCTTGGCCGACATCACTTAATATTTAACGGTGTTTGACTTTAACGGTCGCTAGACGTTCCCTTGGCTGTGTGTGTTAGAAAATTAACCTTTCGTGACGGAGTCCAACGCTACCAGCACCACGTAAAATAATTATGGTTGATAACAATATGAATGATAGCCATTATTGGATTGGACCCTTTGTGCAGCCACACACACAAACAAACTGACTTCATGAGCACATGCTGAACCGCACTCATCCCACCCTTCGTGAATTTGTGAGTAGGTCCATACCACGTAATTTAGAGGGGGTTCACTTCCGCAGTCCCTCAGAGAGGAACGGAAGACTTAGGCGAAGTCACCCACCCCTGTGCCCTGCAATAGGTTTGTGCACTTCTCTTACCCGCACTAAGAAATGGGGTTTTTCTATCTTGCTTCCCACTAAACCTGGATGAGTTTCAGCTGTAACTTTGAGTGTCAATGTGTACTACCATAGAGGTCTACGGTACTACCATAGACATCTATGGTACTACAAACCACTTTGTAAAGAAGTTACTGGCTGTAAAGAATGACATACCATTTTCCAGTGTGTGTGTCAACACACAGCGTCCCTACTGCTAAGAATAAAAAGGGTCCCTACTCGGAGGGTAAAATTGGGGTCTAAGCAGTTCAGGGTCCCTTCATACCTCGGGCGTTCGTGACGCAGATGGCGCCGTCCACCCCTTTAGCCACCCGCTCGTGGACCTTGGTCCAGTGGCCGTCCACCTGGGTCATGACGTCGTAGGCCGTCCCCTTGCCGGCGCTCCGTCGCGGCCCGATCAGGAAGCGCCGGTCGCTGGCCGGCCGGTGGCCCCAGACGTGCTCCAGGAAGTAAGGGAGCCGGTCGGCCAGGCGGGGCTCCAGGAAGGTGGCCAGGCTGGAGTCGGCCGGACAGCGGTTCAGGACGGCCCGGCTTCTGTTGAGCAGCAGCCGGGCGCAGTACCGGCCGTGGATCAGCGTCCAGCCGCTCTCGCACACTGTCCGATATCAAATTGTGGTGAAAAATAATTATGTCACTATAGTACGATAACATCATTAGATGTGATATGTTGCGTAAAGGAGGATGTAATTCAATGAGGGTTTGCCCTGCTCGACGTGATAAACACTGAGTGCTCATTGCTTTGCCCGATGCCTGATGAACATATTTCAGGAAGCTTTGGTGGGATTTTTCCTTCGGATCAGCCATCGGGCATCGGGCAAAGCACTGAGCACTCAGTGTTTATCACGTCGAGCAGGGCAAACCACCATTGAATGTTGTCAGTGTTCGGTGAGACTTGGAGGTTTGCATGGTGGCAGCACACTTTATATCCCCTTGACGACGGACAGAATACACACAGTCCGAACGCTGAGTTACCGACTCTACTAGACCTATATATTTCTCGAATGACATGACTCTATAGCCCCATGACTGCAAGCATCTCTCAGTATTTTATTTCGTTAATACAAAGAATGTTCACTGTGCAAACCGCTCACTGAATAAAAGTAATGATCTGTAAAACATCAATCTCAGAAGTTAGAGGGCATGACGCTTCGATCCCAGCAGGACCTTTCTCAAAGGCAATTATTATATTTCAAATGGTCTTTGCGTCGAGGTGAATATAATTCAATAAGGGTTTGCCCTACTCGAATGCCACAATAGTGCAACAGTTTCAAGCCGCTTTGTGACTTAGACGAAACATGTCGTAGGCTTAGCGTTTCTACCCTTAAGAAGGCTTTCCTCAATGGCAGAATGGTCTCTGATTGCGAAGATGTATCATGATGATTGTTCAAACATGCGGCTTTTGTCAACCAAAGCTTAGAATGGTTGCCCGACTTCAGATAAAAAAAAAAACATATCATGGCTTTCAACTCACCTGACGTCGAGAGTTTCCACTTGTAATTATCAGCCTTGGATGACGTATCACCTGATAAGCGCAAAACAAGTGTAATCAATGTGAACTGACAGACCCAGTTGAGAAGTTCTCTTTAAGGTGAAACAAAATCGCATTGCAAACTCTTGAGGGCGCACTGTCATCGTGTTGCGATTGATCGCAAGTTACGACGACGGTTAACATTCAAGAAATGGACCGCAGGCCTCACTGCTAAAGAAGCAACGGAGTTGAACTGCAAACAGACAGAAATGGAGGAAGGCGGTCACCGAAGCTCTGGAAGACCAGGATACATGACGGTGAATGACGATGATGACGACTCTCACTTCTACCAAATACGGAGATAGGCCTATACTTAATGAGCACAGGTCAAACTATATACGGTACCTCTCATCTCGGGTTTTTCGCAAATGAACTGGTTGGAGTTCTTTGAGGCGCAGGGCACGTCGTGCCAGTGGCTCGTGGAGTGGAGGTTGCGCAGAATGATCTGGGAGCATCTCTCAAGGGCGCCACCATCCGGCTGGGATGCCCTCCTCCTGTCGGAATAATAGCAGGTTACGCCTATTTCATTGTGTGACCAAGTTCTATCAAAACACGCTTACGATTGAACGGTCAATGCCTATTGACCAAACTCAAGTAATATCTGAAGCGTCCGTATACATTTTGGCAAGCTTTTACGTGTTCTAGGGCCGAACATTAATAACGCAGTAGAAAGAGTTGTCATACAGGCACCAAACTATCCCACACACATCTAACCTATAGAAAGACGTAGCGCGCATTAGAAATGACGCCATCGTATAGAAATGCCAAAGGGGAACCCAACTTGCGTGCGTTTGTATACGCGCGACGTGGCGTACGCTCAACTGATTTAGGACGCCACGCTGAGAAGGCCTTCAATCTTGGCCGTAGTTTTCTCAAGATGGCGGCGTCCACGAACCAACGCTCTGGCGCCCCCTATTGACAGTCCGATATAATTATCTGCGACCCCATACAAGATGCGAACAAACAAGAATCATGTCCTACATTTGCTTGGCTTCGATGATTCTCGGTACGAACCAATCAGCGTAGCTCATGGGCTCGTCGTCCTGCCAGCGATGCTGTCGTATATCCGGCTTGTAAATCAAACCTAAATAGATTGAAAGAATGATTGTCCGTGTCAACACGTTTGATGAATTTTGAACAGCAGACGGAAATGCAGTTTGATGAAGAGCGCCCTCTGCCATTGGTAGAACGAAATGAGGGTAACTCACTGCCTCACACGGACAACGTTCCCGGGGAGACACGGGGTACCTCCGTAGTGACCCTGTGTTCACACTGGGCTAGTTTGGGGGTATTGACGACGGGGCTGTCAATCGGGTTGTCAACCGGGGCTGACTGGGGTAGGCCCGGGGGAGCTTATCGAATGCACCCACTGTAAGATACACGAGTATCTATACCTACACATGAATGAATACCGCCAAGAAAAGAGCTTGATATTTATAACACCAGTATGGAATGTACAGTGTTGTTCACGTGGTCGCCTAGAATTTTGCGTCATTCTTGACTGACAGGCAATAACGAGTCCTGATAGCCAACAGACTGTGGGTGGACTGGAGGAGGGGGCGTGCCATAGCATTTAATGGAGTGAGTGTACGGTCGACTTCAGTTCATTCATTCATTCATTCAATTCATTCAAATCCACATTTATTTCCATACTGCCATAAATGGAAGAACCAAAAAGGCAGTACTTAATGATAATAGATAACAATGAAACACTTTCGCAACAAAGAAGCGATTGAAATAGCAATCATGGAGGCATATTCAGTGCTACTTAGTCCCGTCGATCGACGATCGTCCGCACCGTACTATAGTTACCTATGTACGTGTTCGAGTTATTGGTCAGCCAGTCTGACGTCATCAGCTGGTGGATGAAGTTCATCTCGGCGTAGTCATTGACGCTGACGAGTGTGGCGCCCTCTATCTGGCACAGCCGCTGAGCGTCCGTCCATCGGATGGACTGGTTGGACACGATGAACGCGTAACACCTGGCCCCGTAGAAGCGCCAGCCGAACGAGCAGGCGTGACCTGCCGTGCACAAAATCGCATTGGAAAGCAACGGATACAAAGTCATCTATTTACTCAAACCCCATAGTCACACTTGAAGTGGAGGAGTGAGTGTGGTGACGAGTGCCGGTGTCCTGCCAAAAAGTGTCCCTGCCAAATACTGTCCGCTCATTAGCATACTGATCGCTGATTGGTTAGCGTTAAGACTAGGATTAGGGTCGTTAGGGTTAGGGTTTGGATTAGAATTAGGATTGGGATTAGGATTAGGGTTAGGATTAGGGTTGTTTAGGTTAGGGTTAGCGTTACGGTTACAGTTACGGTCCAACGGTACCAAAGTGCCCAACGTTGCGTGTGTTAGGCCAGCAACCATACACAATGCGTGTGTAGTGCACAACCATACCCCAACCACGGCGGTTGAATGTCATACGTATTGGACCAATCAGCGATCAGTATGCTAATGAGTGGACATTATTTGGCAGGGGACACTATTTGGCATGACACCGGAATGCCATCGCCTATATGACCTCCAACAAGAAAAAGCCACATACCCTTCACTATAGTATATACCGTACATGTACCCGATGGCCTGTGTGAATGATAATGAGATGATAATGAGCTGGCAGATAGACCGGATCCGGACCGACCCTTGAGATTGATTGAGAGAATGACTCCCCGTACCTTTGTCGCCGCTCGTGGTGTTCAGGGCGACTTTGGGCACGAAGGTGGCCGCCCGATACTCGGCGTAGAAGCCGCCCCCGGTCACCGTGCCGTCCCCGCGGAAGCGGACCGTCATCTCGTTGAAGCTGGACCGCACGGGGCCGCGCGGGGGCCGGCCGTTGGTCAGTCGGGCCAGCAGCGTGACGGCCCCGGCCCGAGCCCGGGTCGCCCCGGCCTCGGCCCCGGCGCCACCACCACCGCTACCGCCGCTTCCACCGACGCTGTCACTGCCCTCCGGCGCCCCGTCGTCGATCTGCACGTGCGACAGCCCGTAGGGGTCGGGCACGTCGAAGGTGACGAAGACCAGCTCGATGTAGGTGCCGCGGCGGGTGGTCAGGTGCCAGACGGAGGCCGTGCCGGCGGCGTAGGGCTCAGGGTAGTTGACCGAGGCAATGGCCGCCTTGGGCATGTCGCACCGCTGAATGCCGTCGCCCGTGTAGAATCCGATGCCACAACCAGGGATATCTACAAAAAGGGGAAAAACAACAACAACGTTACAGGATTTTCAACAGCAAGGACATATCAGGGCTTGTCTCTGATCTAGATAAGACTTGAATGTGTGCATGGTGGAAAAACTGTAGTTGAAGGTTTGCGGTGACACCATGTAGCACTTCTCTTAAAAGAAGGAGTGTGGCTCTGAAAAGAGCCGGTAACTCAAAGTTGACTATTCGGGCAGACCACCATCTAAGGGCAGGATAGCTCAGATGGTAAGAGCGCTGGTACGTTAATCCAGAGGTCTTTTATTTGCCATTTTTTCAATGAATTCATATGTTCCGTCAAATGCGAATAATAAGGGAGACTTCTTCTTGCGTATGAGACTGGTGCTGTTCCTGTCTCTGGTTACCGGCATTGAAACCACAATTAACCACGCATGGTTTTTCCTGTGGGAGGATAAGGGCCATACACCACGACATACCACAGCGTGTTTTTTGGTGGTATTCTGTGGTATGTGAGCTTGCACCCCTGAGGGCACTGTGGTAAATTGTGGTATACAGTACGCGTCCTGTGCGGGAGGTGCAAAGCGTTAGGATGAGGTACCAGGGCTCGCCACTGGGAAGCCGACAACGTGAGCCCTCTAAAAGGGTGTAAATATCTTGCGAACAGCCAATGGAACAACAGATGAATCGGATCATCGGTTGAGGCAAAACACCAACCACCACAGCGGTTCGGCAACACTTCGGGTCCCTCGGCGCCATTGGACTCGTGCGGCAATGTTGAGCTTGTATACGACTGCCCTCACTCGCCGAGTCTCGCATTATAAAGACACTATACCGAACGAGCGACCCGAAGAGCGAAACCGAAAAGTTGGAGTGGTTTTCTCCGTGTCTTATTCTTCTCCAAAGAAAACGCCGGCTCTCCAAGCGTTTAATACGCACCCGTGCTCTCGTAGTGGGCCCGGAAGCCGAGCGAGTCCGAGTCCAGACCGGTCTGGAAGACCACCTGGACGAAGGACGAGTTGGAGGCGATGAGGGCCGGCGTGGTGCCGCACAGAGGCGGCCCGGCCGGTACCTGCTGGCCCGGTCGACTCTCGTCGCTCAGAAATATCTGATGGGAGAGGAGGAGGATAAGGAGGATATGGAGGAGGAGAAGGAGAAGGAGGAGGAGAAGGAAGAAGAGGAGGAGGAAGAGGAAGAGGAGAACCATGAGGAGCAGGAGCAGGAGCAGGAGGAGGAGCAGGATGAGGAGCAGGAGGGGGGAGTAGGAGGAGCAGGAGCAGGAGCAGGAGGAGGAGCAGGATGAGGAGCAGGAGGGGGGAGTAGGAGGAGCAGGAGCAGGAGGAGGAGCAGGATGAGGAGCAGGAGGGGGAGTAGGAGGAGCAGGAGCAGGAGCAGGAGGAGGAGCAGGATGAGGAGCAGGAGGGGGGAGTAGGAGGAGCAGGAGCAGGAGGAGGAGCAGGATGAGGAGCAGGAGGGGGAGTAGGAGGAGCAGGAGCAGGAGCAGGAGGAGGAGCAGGATGAGGAACAGGAGGGGGAGTAGGAGGAGCAGGAGGAGGAGCAGGATGAGGAGCAGGAGGGGGGAGTAGGAGGAGCAGGAGCAGGAGCAGGAGGAGGAGCAGGATGAGGAGCAGGAGGGGGGAGTAGGAGGAGCAGGAGCAGGAGCAGGAGGAGGAGCAGGATGAGGAGCAGGAGGGGGGAGTAGGAGGAGCAGGAGCAGGAGCAGGAGGAGGAGCAGGATGAGGAGCAGGAGGGGGGAGTAGGAGGAGCAGGAGCAGGAGCAGGAGGAGGAGCAGGATGAGGAGCAGGAGGGGGGAGTAGGAGGAGCAGGAGCAGGAGCAGGAGCAGGAGCAGGATGAGGAGCAGGAGGGGGGAGTAGGAGGAGCAGGAGCAGGAGCAGGAGGAGGAGCAGGATGAGGAGCAGGAGGGGGGAGTAGGAGGAGCAGGAGCAGGAGCAGGAGGAGGAGCAGGATGAGGAGCAGGAGGGGGGAGTAGGAGGAGCAGGAGCAGGAGCAGGAGCAGGAGCAGGAAGAGGAGGAGGAGGGGAGGGGAGGAGGAGGGGAGGAGGGGCAGAGGCAGTGGAAGGGACAGAGGCAGAGGCAGGGGCAGAGGTAGGGGCAGGGGCAGGGGCAGGAGCAGGGGCAGAGGCAGGGGCAGGGGCAGGGGCAGGGGCAGGGGCAGGGGCAGGGGCAGGGGCAGGGGCAGGGGCAGGGGCAGAGACAAAGGCAGAGGCAGAGGCAGAGGCAGGGGCAGGGGCAGGGGCAGGGGCAGGGGCAGGAGCAGGGGCAGAGGCAGGGGCAGGGGCAGGGGCAGGGGCAGGGGCAGGGGCAGGGGCAGGGGCAGAGGCAGAGGCAGAGGCAGAGGCAGGGGAAAAAGCAAAAATCCATCCAGATTAGGCATTGAGTGTGTCTAATCATTCCTTTCACTATAATAATGTCAAGAATGGGGACCTTCTGCCTGATAGACTCGTGCAAGGGTCATTGATTACGATGTGGAAGAACTACGACGACGACGTCTTACGGGATACATCGTCCTCCAAATCCGGGCACCACTATGATTGTCCAGCCAACCACAAAACAGCGTGCAGCGCGGCAAAAGCCACACAGACAAGTCTGTGACAAGTTGGAGTCGCTCGAAAACGCATAGTGTACCCTTAGCGGTCAGTTTCGCGGGTATTCTTCTTACGTATGAGGACAAGGGGCAATTACAGGTACTGCTGTCTCAAGTTGTTGTCGTTCGCCTGGACTCAATCAGAAGAGTGAGACCAGTTACCGGGGCCACACCAACTAGGAGGTCGACAACGTGGGCCCAGGGTATCTTATTGTTCTCGATTGCTTAGCCTTATAATACGTTCGTCAAATTCAGTCGACGGGCCTTGAACATTGGCCGACCTGTTTCAGCGCTGTGAAACTGGCTCGGGCGCTATGTGTATCTCTCGCTACACACTCACCTGCACGAAGTCCACGCACTCGCCCTCGTCGTCGGCCGGCGCCACCCGGAAGTCGGAGAAGTTGAGGGCGACGTAGGAGCCGGCCGGCAGGCTGACGTTCCACGAGCAGATGGAGAAGGGCGGCAGGCGGGACGGGAAGGAGGCGGTGGCCAGACTGCCGCTGGGTCCCGTCAGGTCGTCCCGCTGGCCGCAGCCCATGTCGCATTCGTCCAGCGAGCCCTGGCAGTCTGGTACCCCGTCGTCATGGGGGGAGAGTGAGGGGGTAGATGGAGAGATCATCGTGAAAGAAAGAGAGAGAAGAGGAGGAGAGAGAGAGAGAGAGAGAGAGAGAGAGAGAGAGAGAGGGGGGGAGGGGAAAGAGAGAGAGGGAGGGGAGAGAGGGGACAGAGAGGGAGGGGATAGAGAGGGAGAGAGAGGGATGGGAGAGACAGGGAGGGGGAGAAGGGGGTGGAGGTAGAGGGAGAGAGAGATAGAGAGAGAGATAAGACGAGAAGAGAGTGAGAGAGGGAAGGGAGAGAGAGAGGGGGTTGAGGGAGTGGATAGCGAGAGGGAGAGGGAGAGAGAAAGAGTGAGAGAGAAATATGGGGAGAGAAGAGGTGAAGAGAAGGAGAGAGAGGGAGGGGAGGGAGAGGGAGAGTGAGAGGAGGAGGGCAAAAGGAGAACGAGAAGGGAAGGGGAAGACAAAGGGAGAGAGATGTGAGTGAGAGGTGTGAGACGGAGGAGAGAGAGTGAGGAGGGAGGGAGGGTTGGGGAGAGAGAGGCAGGGCGAGGGGGAGATAGAGGGGAGAGAAAGGGATTAGGGAAATGAGAGGAGGGCAGACAAATGAAACATGGAGATGGAGGGAGAGAGGAGAGAGAAAGATACAGAGAGAGGTGGAGAAAGACGTGAAGAAAGAGGGAAAAGTAAAAGTAGATGGAAAGAGAAATGTGGAGAAAGGAACATTATTTTAGTTGGTGCAGGAGGATCAAGACGTGTGTGGGCCGACATTCAAATCCTTTCTTCAGTTTTCGCATTTCCTTTACACTTGCCGTATCCTCGACCGATTTTTAAAGAAGATGTCTTGCGCGAGCCCTTCGTCACTCTGATGAAGTGCAACCCAGTATTCACAACTGTTTGCGATACTTCCCCTCCTATACCTCTTTGAATGAAACCCTCCTCCCTCTCATCGCTGCCTCCCGCCTTTGTCACACGATATCTCGATCGCACATTCGCTCCCATCAGAGTTCTCCCGCCGGGCCTCGTTCGTTCGACCGACCGACCGACCGACCGACCGACCGAGTTCGATCGAATCAAGTTTGGATTAGGTTTGGAGGAGAAGAACATCCGGCCCAATGTCCCCGGAGATGTTTTATTTTCGGCCCAAAAAAGGGGGGCGAGAATGCGACGATGCTTGCACCCTGCCTCTCCCCCTACCGTCACGTACTGAAATCGAGAGCTAGAGGGGGGTAGAGGCTCGCGTGTGGGTGTACGGGGTACGGGTGTAGAATTTCGGGCTTCATGCCCTCAAGGAATAACGGGGGGGGGGCACAATGAAACCACTTCTCGGGTTTCGGCATCCGGTATCAGTTCATGACGATTTCCAACAGTCTCGTCTTTCTCTTCTGTTTATTTTCCTTTTGCAAAAATGTTCGATCCACGATGCAGCGCAATGGGTGAAACCCATCTATAGCTAGTGGCTACATGCAAATCCCATTGACTCGTGTAGGTTTTGTTTTTACTTGACCGTAGCCAATGGATTTGGATTGGGCTTCCTTCCTTCCTTCCGACAGCAGTTGGTCCTGTCCAGATTGGATGGACACGATAGTGTCTGCTCTTGTGTTCTGCAACCAGGGAAGTGTTGCGTGCATCTGTACTGCCTGGTAGTCTCCCAGTATGTGAGAACAAATGATTATTAAGTCATCCGAATTGTTACGGTGTCTCTCAACCACGGGCAGAGCGCATACTACTGCCTGACATTTCAACTAACGGGCTCTTCTCAGAACCGCAATCATTATTAACGGGAGACAATTTATAGGACATCACCGCAAGCTTTCTTCGGTGGGAATCCACGACGAATACCATCGTCTCTTCTTGAAACATTTTACAAGCTCCTCCCTGACTTCAATAATCGACATGCCAATATCATTAAAATGCAGGGAGTCTGACGTTTCGATCATAGCAGGACATTTCTGAAAGGTTCTCTGCTTGAGCAAAAGAAGGGGGGGGTGGGTAAATCTGGAAATGGCACAGGGCCAGACGTTTCGATCCTGATATGAAATTTCTGAAAGGTGTAACCTTCGTGTTTTGGTCCAAAAGCCGGGGATCCATCTTGGCCGCTGATAAAGTGGATACAGCGCCCTCTTTTGCGGACTATCGGATAATTAAAAAGAATTACAAAATCGCCGCAGCAAGTCGACTTCTTCTTCTTTCGTATGAGACAGCTAGGCAGTGTCGCTCAGCTTCTGCACTCAGCTGACTGTGTCATGGTTTGGGTTTTAAAAAGTCGACTCACTCACCGGTCATCCTGTAGGACGCCATGAAGCCAAGCTTCTTGGGCATGTCCCGGCCGATGGGGCCGATGTCTAGCCGGAGCGTGACGTCGTGCGAGCGGCAGGTCACGGTCAGGTCCTGGAGCTCACCGCAGAAGGAGCCCCGGCGCACGGAGCGTCCGGGCCCCAGGTGGTCGGTCACGTTCAGTACGTCCACGCAGTGCGCGGTGCGCGGCTGCCGCCGCAGCACCATCTCGTGAAACTCCAGCCTGATAATGTGTGCGTGTGTGTTTGTGTAGAAGAAGACAGTTTTTAGATTCGTCGAAAGTTGGCCGAGTTGTATCTCAAATTGTCACGTTCTCATCGCATTGACGCCCCCAAATTACAACTCGACTCCCATCTTGTGAACCTTCAGCCTGATATGTGTGCGTGCGTGTGTGTGTGTAGAAGAAGACAGTTTTTTAGATTCGTCGAAAGTTGGCCGAGTTGTATCTCAAATTGTCATGTTCTCATCGCATTAACGCCCCCAAATTACAACCCGACTTCCATCTTGTGAACCTTCAGCCTGATATGTTTGCATGCGTGTGTGTTTGTGTGTGTGTGCAGAAGAAGGAAGTTTCTTAGATTCAACGAAAGTTGACCGAGTTGTATCTCAAATCGTCATGCTCTTATCGCATTTTGACGCCCAAAAAGACATCGCTTTAATGCAACCCAATCTCGTGAAACTCCAGCTTGTGGTGACTGGTCGATTGCACGAAAGTCATCGTAACTTATACGATCAGTAGCAAGGCGATTGGATATGTACAGAAACCATACGGCCTATGAAAAGTCGCTATGATTATCGATTGTATAAGCTTATGTGAAATCAACTCAGGCTGAGCGTGAGTGAGTTAGAACTAGGCAGGTTTTAAATTCGATGAAAGTTGGCCGAAATGTATCCAAACTCATCATGTTCTCATCGCACTAACGCCCAAAAAGACATTGCTTAATTGTGACCCGGCACAGCATAATGAGGAATTACCCCCACAATGATATGAAAGAGTATACCATTAGCTTTCAAATGATATCAAAAAATTTTCCGTGTGAACTTTGTTGTAAATAGTACAAGGGGACTTCGCTCGTTCATTTGTTACCAGACACAAAATAGCAGCGCCATTCTAACTCCTCGAAAGCGGCCATTCAAAAAGGCAGGAACTTTACATTTTCATGAAAACAGTACACAAACACTCCACCGAAATCCTCCTTTCTTCAACATTTAGAGACGGATTTCGGAAAAATCATTTGGACATAATATCCTCCATTCATTAACTTTCCGAAAATACAAAAAAAAAAAAATTGATTTTTTATCGAATTGAGAAGAAACTTTGACTTCAGGCGTTGTTTACTCGAAAAGTGTTTTGGTGGGATATTCCTCATGTTGCTGTGCCGGGTCACAATTAATACAACCCAACTCCCATCTTGTGAAATTCCAGTCTGACGTGTGTAAGCAGTTTCTTTCTAAATACGACGAAATGTGGCCGAGGTCTATCTCAAATTGTCATGTTCTCATCGCATTAACGCCCAAAAAAGACATTGCGTATTTTACAACCCGACTCCCATCTCGTGAAACTCCGGTCTGATGTGTGTGCGTGTTGAAGTAGGCCAGTGGGTGGTTTTGCGTTGACGTCGTGTATATCATCATCTCTAAAGAGGAGTGGTGAGACTAACCTGACGAAGTATCCGGGCGGCAGCTGGATATTAATCTGGCAGCTGGATCCTTGGTCGTACCAGGGCGGGAAGCTGAGCGAGTGCAGGTAGCCCTGCGTGGAGTACACGTACTCCAGGTTCACGTTCCTGGCCCACATCTCCTCGCACCGGACGTCAGCGACGTCTTTGATAATGTCCAAGGGGAAGAAAGTGAAATACTAAGTGCACTAAGTGTATATACTAAGTGTTTAAGTGTAGAATCCAATGCCACTACCTGGGACATCTACAAAAAAAAAGCCAAAACAGCAAGGATGCAGCTCTAAGTTACCGAACTTTCAACTGAAAGCACTTATGGGGGCTCGTTTATCTAATCTAGTAGGATAAGATTTCAAGGTGTACATGGTGGAAATTCTAAGTTGCAGATTTGCAGTGACACCATGTAGCACTTCTTTTTCCGAGAGGGAGTGTCTCTCCCGACGACAGGCAGAGTACACACTACCCGAAACGTCGAGTTACTGGCTCTTTTCAGAGCCACACTCGTTATCGAAAGAGAAGTGCTACATGGTGTCACCGCCAACCTTCCTCTTAGTATTTCCATCATGCAAACATTCAAGTCTCATCAAAGTGAAATAAAAAACAGTGACCGATTTCGTCAAACCTATCGTGACTTACGATCAATCGTCCGACATAGATATGATGATAAGGTTTGCGTCGAGGAGAATGTAATACCGATTGCATGACCACTGTTTGCGTGCCATCGCGTGAGTTATAGTGGGTATTTTTGTCATCTCATTTGGCACTGAGCATGCAGCGATGGAAATGTACGGAGAAGCTTGCAGGGCAACGTGTGATTTGTCTGAATTTTCTCTTAATAATATTTGCGTAATGACGTATTGCACAACGTCCGTATACTGGGCAAGGATGTATTGCAAACTAGAGACCACACTTCTCTTAAGCGCTACCTTTGTCCTCGCTTTCACAAGATGATCGTGCACGATGCATACTTTAAAATAGCCACACGTTTCAAGGTACTTTCCTCTGAAAAACAAACGGGGCCACAATAGCCATTCGACCGTCTCTTTTAGCCACTGACCAGTGCAAGTGCTCTCCCCTAGGGGCGCGGGCAGCAGGGCCGAGTCACCGGTGTGGGTCGGGCCGAGGCCCAGGTCGGGCCAGCCGATGGTCAGGTCCGGGATGGGGAAGTCCAGGCAGCCCAGGCCCGTCAGATCGTCGGAGCAGTCGCTGCCGGTCTCGTTCTGGGGCGGCTGCTCCGAGTCATCGGTGCACAAGGCTGGATTTATAAGGTATACCAAGGAGTGAGGGGAGAGGGAGGAAGACCTCGTTCATGTTAGTCATGGTTTTTCAAATCAATGAAAAAGGCCTATACGGCTAGAATTCTTCTTCTGGTTGTTAGGCCTAATGTCTTTTTCGTGGTCGTCGCTGTTGTTGATGTCGTTGTCGTTGCCATTGTCGTTGTTGTTGTCATCATTGGT
>OX465114.1:17391785-17439285 GCA_949987565.1 Luidia sarsii | reverse complement strand
TTTTTTGACACCATTTCTAATCCGTCCGGTAGGATTGACTGACGCTATCAAAGCATCGACTTGGGCCGTGTGTGTGTAGTCTTAGGCTAAGTAACCATGCCTGTTTGAAACATGGTGTCTTTAAGTCGTTTATCATAGCAACTCCCTTTGGTGTTATGCGTAAGTTGAAGACCAAGCCAAAGCCGAAGCCAATAATCTCTGACATCGGCCTATCACGTAACAGTGACCGGTTAATTAGCCTATCTGCATTCAGACTATTGACTATTATTATTTCAACCCTAATTGCAGATCGGGCAAAGCACTGAGCACTCAGTGCTTATTACGCCGAGTAGGGCAAACCCTCACTGATAGGCATTCTCCTCAACGCAAGACATCATGATTGATCGTTAAAATTCGGTTTAAAATATAGAAGGGTGCGCGAAGTTTAGTGAAGATTGCATAGACAAATTAATCTTCACTAAAGACATCTTGCAATGGACGACTCCCAGTGCCGTGCACCGTTGAATTATCTACCTGCAACCTGTTTCCCCCTTTCTTGTAACTTTGTCCCAATTAATCGTAACATCTCAAAGTTTAGTGGGCCTGACGTTTCGATCCTAGCAGGACCTTTCTCAAAGACCTTTCTCGTAACATAAACATTCACCTTTCTTCCTCCTGATCTAGTTTGTTCCTGGTTATTCCCCTTGTTACTTTCTTTTAGCCCTCACCTTGAGTCTTGAGTCGTCTTTTGGGGCCTTGTGTTGAACGACTCTCATAAAAAAAGGGTGGGAGCACATGCAGTACCTATGCCATTGATTCGTCTAGTGACGGCTTGTGTCAGATTACAGCGTGTATCGTGAGTATCTACAGCGCTTCCCTTGAATGAATTTGATTGAATAACCCTCAAACAGCCGGGTCGAATTCCGGATTTTTTTTATAGCGTGTCAGTGTTTTTCTGCGTGCTGAGGTTTTAGGACTTTTTTAGCCAGCTTATTAGACACATTTTGACACAAATTTTATTAAAATTGGAGGTGCCGTTCTCTGACAATGAACAATTTTTCAGGGCCATGGTGTAGTTTGACGGACATTGTTCCGTTGACTTATACACTACATAAAAGCATAGCATTTTGTCTATTACTCCGCCAAGTATCATTTTGAATACACCATTGAACGACCGAGGTCTGAGGGGAGAGGGGGGCTCCACATTCCCCGGCTGAGAGATGGTCGAAATAACCCGTTTCTTTAAGGGTTATTTAATAGATCGTATAGGGCAAGTTCCTTACATAAGGGAGAGTTCAAGGTATGTCAATGAAGGCAGATAGATGAAGTGATAATGTGTCAATGTTTGGCCAATCGAGGGTGGATTGTGGTGACACCTAGTGGCTGGGGTATATATATCTTTTGTGTGTTACGTGAGGTCTTTAAACCCCCTACACCACATGGCAAGATCGAAAAACAGAAATGTTCACAGATTTATACAGATTTATCACAAACTTATACTGTTGGAAGATGGTTACAGTAGAAACCTCGCACTGAAATATTTCTGCCTAAAATGTTGTATTTTGGGAGAAAATATTAAAAGAAATCGTTTACGTCTCACCGAGATCTAAACTATTTTTCGGAACAGTACGGCGTTGAATGCTGCCTTTGAATGAAGCATTTTTTTACGATTTTCTCGAGACTCGGTTGGCGGATTGAGCTGAAATTTTCACAGGTGTGCTATTTCATGCATATGTTGGATCGGACAACGTATGGATGCTATTCTTTGACCTCTACCATTGTTGTGCAGGGGCTTTAAGAGGAATTTGATTTGCCGACTTGACCGTGGAGAACCCGAGATCTGAGTATGTTGCCTGACCAGCCTCCCTCCCCCAGTCTCACCATAACGTCACCCTCCAGGTCGAAGTAGTTGCGCCACTCGCTCGCGTTGGTCTGGCTCAGGTACAGCACCCGGTAGCTGTCGGGCCAGTAGTAGGCCTGGCGGCCAAACAGGTCGTTATAGCCGCCCTGCGTGATCAGTCCCGTCACCGTGTGCAGCTCCATCAGGTCCACCTGCAACGACAACCAAGCAGCCCCGCCGGCCGGCCGGCAGGCCCGGCTCCCCGTGAGAACGGGATCCGGAGGGAGGGGGACGGGCAGCGGGAATCGCTCGTATTTTGGCAGCGGGCGCGGCTTTGGGCGGGTAGTGCGGTCGGCGCATCTACAACCGCTTTTGGTGGAGTTGTCTGCTATCGGATTTTTGACATGGTATTCCGATGAGTGCTTCTGCTTGGGTTATGCGCGTTTTAGTTCGATGCAAAGGAAGAAGACTTAACGACGAAACGAGTGGATGAATGAATGAATGAAAAGTGCATTGAACTCGATCTTGTCGATATTTGGGGCCGGATGGAGAATGACGGGACAAATAAAAAAAACACCTCAATGAAATTGGGCTCTGATTATCAACTAAGAAATCAGCATCGCTCCCCCATTTCACCCGCTTCTTCCAAAATTAGATATCCGTATATATATCAAGGCAGTGGGAATTGCTCGTATTTTGGCAGTGGCCAGGTCATGCATTTTCGGATTTGGGGGCTCTGACAAAGGTAGTATGGTCGGTGCATTGTCAACCACTTTTGGTGGAGCTGTCTGCTATCGTATTTTTTTCTGAACAAGCTATTCTGACGAGTGCATCTGATTGGGATGTGCGCGTTTTAGTCGATGCAAAGGAAGACAAATCGAGTGGATGAGTGAACCAAAAGTGCATTGAATACTATCTTGTCAATATTGGACAAGGTGGAGAATCACTGGACAAATATCTCTATAGACAGCTCACAGCTCCGTGAACTAGTCTATGAATCCGGGCGATGGGCTGATTTCACCAACGCTTTGCGATCGTCGCAAACGCCAAAATCGATCGCTAAGACTGAAATCCATCGCATTTTGGCGGTAAACCGATCGAAGTTGCGATGGATTTCAGACTTAGCTTGATCGCAAAGCGTTAGTGAAATCAGCCCCTGATAATCAACTACGCGGACATTTTAAAAAGCAGCAACGCTTCCCCTATCAGCGGAAATTGCATGTATTTTTTGCAGTGGGCAGGTAGTATGGTGAGCGCATCGACGACCGCTTTTGGTGGAGTTGTCCACAAACAGCCCACAGCTCTTATGAACTACTCCAAGAAACCTGACCCCGATCATCATTTATAATATAATGCAGACATTGTATAAAAACGGCATCGCTCCCTCACCACCCCCAATCGTTCTAACATAGGCCTTTTCACACTAGACAAATCTCGGGGTTGACGCGGGGTTGGAAATCGCCGACGATTCACACTTGCCAATTTTCAACCCCGCGCCGAACCCGAGATTGGCTTCAACACCGGGTTGAACTCAACCCTGCTCCGGACCAGGGTTGAAATGTTTGCCCCGGGTTGAAACTCTCGCCCCGAGTTGAAAACGATAGTGTGAAAAGGACCGGGTTGAGTTCGCGGTGAAATATCGGGGTTGAAGTCGCCCCGGGTTGAAATAAGCTGAAAAAAGGTGTGAAATGATACTGGGTTGAACGCGGGGTTGAAAAAAAAAAATCAATGTTCAACCCAAGGCGAGAACCTCTCAACCCGGGTTGAGTTCAACCCGGGTTGAGAGGCTGTAGTGTGAAAAAGGCCTAAAAGAATACCTGTATCCAGTGGCCGTCTCCGATGCCATCCGGCTTCCAGCAGTCGATGTGGTGCAGGCGACCCACGTCCACGGCGTGCCCGCTGTACTGCGACGATTCGGTGATCTGGCCGGGCGCGATGCGACCCGACTCCATGCCCAGGCGGTGCCCGCACGCTGCTCCACCCGGCATCGGTCCGAGAGAGACACCCCACCCCAAAAAGGCCGAGTCGAGAAACGGATAGACATGAGGAAAAAGGACGGGAGTTATTATTTACAATAGACGGCACAGTTAGTGTGGCTTACACTTTTTAGACTTGTTGAGTCACTAAAAAAAACTTTGACATGCCGTTAACTGAGTATGAACATTTTTCAGGGCCATGGTGTAGTTTGACGGACATTGTTCCATTGACTTATACACTACATAAAACATAGCATTTGTCTATTAGCCCTATATTATAATTTTGAATACATCATTGAACGACCGAGATCTGAGGGGAGGATCCGCATTCCCTGGCTGAGAGATGGTCAAAATAACCCGGCTCTTTGAGGGTTATTTGATAGATCGTATAGGGCAAGTTCCTTACATAAGGGAGAGTTCAAGGTATGTCAATGAAGGCGGATAGGTGAAGTGGTATGTGTCAATGCTAGTAGGCAACTGGTAACCAATTGGCAATAGGTAAACTGGTAAACCAAGTCCGAGGCCAAGGACGCGCATTAGCGTGCACAGCCAAGGATTGTTTCAGCTACATGTAAATGATTCCGCTGAGACGTTTCTGACTGTGGCAATTTCTGTTCTTAAGTCAGAGTTACTCCGGGCGGTGAAGACCACCAGAGACGACTTGAAACCAGTTCCTGGTTATGGGACCGCGACACCGAGCCCCGAAGACCCCAGTCACGCACGGTCGAGCCCGGGTTACGATCCGTCGTCGGAGACGAATCAACTCTTGACTCGGATTCAATTCTGAGTCAAGGTTTTCAAAACGCCTGGTGTGGCCGCTCGCTCTCACGCAATCATGGGCCCTTCTCCAGAACCCGGCTTAGGCTTCGGCTCCGGCTTCGTCTCAGTTATCCAAAATGCTGAAATACAAGTTGGAAGTTCTTTGTTGGAGTTGAAGCTTTGGTTTCCTTTTCAAAACTCAGTCAAACATTCAAAAATGATGCCAAAGGCTTCCTGTTTTCATGCCTTGTACTTGAAATGGATGAAAGAACCAGAGACAAAACCGGAGCCTGAGCCTAAGCCGGGCTTTGGAAAAGAGCCCTGGATACATCGCAAGTATTTCAGATAATGGACTATCAAAATAAGACTTGGAGGTTTGCGTGGTGGAAATACTAAGTGGAAGGTTTGCCATGACAACGTGTAACACGTCTCTAGGGATAAGACTTGAAGGTTCACGTGGTGAAAATACTATATGTGGATGGTTTGCGGTGACATCATGTAGCACTTCTCTTTCGAGAAGGAGTTTGGCTCTTTTAAAAGAGCCGGTAACTCAACGTTTCGGGTAGTGCGTACTCTAGCCCGTCGTGCGAACTGTAACGAACTTATCCCCACCACATTTCAATGATGATTGGCATTTGTTTCGACGCCTTTAAAGCCCGAATCCGCCTCGTCACGGATTACGCGGAGATTTCTTCCCAGGGAGCCAATAAGTCGGCAGTTGCCATTCGCCTGCGTGCTTTTGTGTTTGGTCGGTTTATGTCTGCGTCCAACGGCGGGTCATTAATTTTGCAGTCGTGACACGGACGTCCGTCTCTCCTCGGCTTAATGTCAAACAAGAGCCGAAGGGAAAGGGGGGTTAGGGGGACGGGGGGGGGGAGGAAACGATAATCCAAATCCCCGTGTTGAATTATCCCCTAAACCGACCCGTCGGCGTGTAGACTGTATAATATACCTGACGTGTAGAGTGCGTCGCCACAAGGGCATTATCAAGAGCTGTATCACCAATGCAGCAAGGCCGTTCGAGGAATGGATTAAGCCCCCCAAAAACCGAACAGAAAAGATATTGACCATAACGTCCCTGGTGGAATACCCCCCCCCAAAAAAAAATGAGACTTGCATGATGTTGGCCAATTTTTTACAGTAACGGGATGATACGGAATCTATCTGGTCCGCCCTGCAGGTCGATGGCCTGCCTTGACCTGCCCTGCCACCTCGTAGGGGTATACGGCTGGTTATCCGGGCGTGGATAAAAGGTACCCCTGCTGCGTCTTGCCACCCCCCTCCCGTGACCCGTGTCAGACAGAAAGACACGTGCACCGCCTCCAGTATGATCCCGCTTAATCCCAGCCTTATGGTTTGTGGCAAATCTTTACAAGAGTAAAAGCTTCTAGAAAAAAAAGCTTCTAACTGGAGCTCCTAGGGCTTTTCTCGAATATTTTTTTAAAGCGTCATACGTTTTGTGGACGGTTCTAGCTGTTATTTGCTGTTTCGTACGGTGCCCTCTTAACGACGGCCACACTTAACATCCCACACAGATTTGAGACGATTGACCAATGCCTTAGCTGTGTTGAGAAATACGTACTTTGGTGACGTCATGATAACGTCACATCGTTTAAGCCCAAAGAATGTTTCTCAAGTCTGTTCAAATAGTTGTGAAAAAAATAATGGAACAAAATTGTTTCCTTTGGCCAAATATGCTCAAATGAATGTGACACTCTGAACATTTCATTGCCTCATTAATATTCATGAAATGACGTCAAGGCAACAAACGCCACATTTTGGGACACAACTTTTCCCAACTTAGATCTATGCCAAGTTTTGATCCTGTCTGACTAAAGATTGCGTCATAAATGCACTTGGCAGTTTGCACATTTAAAGGTCTGTCACGTGATCATCATTATGAAAAATAATAAGGGAAAAAAGCAATGCACGACAGTACAATGGGGATTATTGTCTTGGCCAAGTTTAGCTGGAACATCAGCTGACGTTTGCTAGATAGCCCGCGTTGAATGCCAATGGTGCTTTGTCTATGGACTTTCTGGCCGAAAACGAAGAAGAAGAAGTAGGGAAAAAATCAGAAACAAAAGTAATGCTTTTACGCTATACGCTTTGCGGAGAAAAGGCCAATAAAACTGAGTACGATTCGTGTATCGGCGCACCAACGGTCGGTGAGACTACGGAGATGAGTGAGTGAGTGTAGAATACGATTTCGTTACGAAAATGAATGAATAGATCCCCCTTTAGATGGATGTAAGGATTGGGTGGCCCCTACCGAGTGAGCTGTACTTGCAGCCAATGAGCTCCAGCCTCAGACAGACGTAGACAGGGGTCGAGGCACCTGTGACGGCCAGCGGGTAGACTCGGAACACCTCGGCCAGAACGGGCGGGGCAAGGTCGTTCCGGACCAAGGTATTGCGGTCGCTGTTCCCTTCAAACACCTAAACGATGCACGAGAAGAAAGAAAAGAAGAAGACAGACGGGTTGGTATTGTCACTCTCCCTCTCTCTCTCCCCCTCCCTCTCCCTCTCCCTCTCCCTCTCCCTCTCCCTCTCCCTCTCCCTCTCCCTCTCCCTCTCCCTCTCCCTCTCCCTCTCCCTCTCCCTCTCCCTCTCCCTCTCCCTCTCCCTCTCCCTCTCCCTCTCCCTCTCCCTCTCCCTCTCCCTCTCCCTCTTCCTCTCCCTCTCCCTCTCCCTCTCCCTCTCCCTCTCCCTCTCCCTCTCCCTCTCCCTCTCCCTCTCCCTCTCCCTCTCCCTCTCCCTCTCCCTCTCCCTCTCCCTCTCCCTCTCCCTCTCCCTCTCCCTCTCCCCCTCCCTCCCCTGCCCTCACATGCCCTGCCCTGCCCTTCCTTCCCCTCCCCTCCTCACAAACTGGGTTAAATGTGCCCAAAACATCAAAATGCATCTCATGTGTCCAATGCCTCAGAGAAGGGACATTTTGCCCTTAAAAGTTAATACTTTCAAAGGGGATTCCGTCGTTCCGACACCATCCAGTAATGTGTGTCGTTATCTATCAAAGAAAAGTTCACCCCGAGGAGTTTCGGTATATAACCCCGTTCTCCTGTCACTATAATATATCATAGAAGCCCGTCACCTTCAGTAAAGTCACCGGTTAAAGGCGGGCAAATATTGGCCGACGCTGCACCGCCGAACGCGTCGCCTGCCCCGCGAGCACAGCTGTCCCAACAAACGGCTATTGTGGCAGCAGCGAGGCGCGGTTGTATACACAGAGTGAGCCGATGTGTGTGTGTACAATGCGATGCTCCCAGTTTCCGATCGGATTGAAGGCCGCTGAATCAACTTCCCACTGCGGCCATCGTCCGAAAACACGCGACTTGGCGTTCCTGATAAATTATTATGTAGGCAGTAGGGGAGCATAATATAGGGAGTCTTCGGCTTTGCAATACGGAGGATGTAGAGCGTTATGTCTGAGTTTTACGGGAGCACCGCTGTTCAGTATTCATGTAAGTCTACTACTCGTCCCTGTCATGGAGCATGTACGGTAGCCATGTCTAGGATGGGGCTCCATCTTGTCGTCTGGCCCCTCTTAGGCATAATCCAGCTGCGTGTTATGAAATGTGGTGGGTCTTGGTTCTGCCTCATCCTTAGAACCTCTATCACACTGTCGCTCTGTGGCCTCACTGGCCCTATTCTACAGGTACTAACCATGGACGATGCTACAATGGCATTTCTGCCTTGGTTCCCCAAGATCGTCCCAATGCTTGTACCACACACTTCTCTTCACGTATGCACCCATGTGTAGTTATGGCACCTAAAGCCAATACTAAGCGATACTCCTCTAGCTTCTTCCCGCGCACTGCCGCACTATGGAATTCTCTACCTGCAACCTGTTTCCCACTTTCATATAACTTGTCTGAAGTCAAACGTAACATCAATATTCATCTTTCTTCATTCTGATTTCCATGTATTTTGCCATGTATTTTGCACCTAGTTCTTGTCCTTGTTACTTTCATTCAGCCCTCACCTTGAGTGGCCTTTTGGTGGCCTTCCGTTGGGCGACCTTCATAGAAAATGATGCGATCATGAGTCCCCTCAGGAACTTGAGGTGAGGGGTCTGAGAAGAGCGGGTGAGTGAAAACTCGACGCTTTGGGCCGGATGCTCTGGCTGTCCTCATCGGGGAGTATGTGCGTCGACTCGACTCTCCACTCACCGAACCTTCTCGGGGATTGGTCCCTTCTTAAAGGCCCACTCCACACGGCGTGCCCGTAAGATTCAACCCCACTCCCATTTTCCGTCGACTCGTAAGCCGTGACCAAGGCGTTGGTCGCCGATTTTGACATCAAACATAATCCTTCAGAAATTCAAGTAATATGGTGCTTTGCGCAACATCATTACGAAATGCAGCCCCGTTGATCCACTCATAGGTTACGCACGCTGTGCACCATACCCCGCCCGTAACTTGCGTGCGTATTACGTCGTGCGGCCTGGAAAGCTGCGTACAGACTCGTACGCAATGTGCGGACACAGGCTATTGTGTGTGGTACGGCAGCGATGCGGTCTGCGAGCCGTGTACGGTTTGCACTCGGCGTGGTATACGGTATAGTGCCGTTGTGCCGTGGTTTGCGTGCGATGGGTCCGTATCTCAGCCCGGAGCCGTGCCGGAGAGACCGCCTTGGACTAGGCTATCGACTCGTATGATATCGTACTTTCTCGGGACTCTGTGTCTGTTTTGTAAAAAGCTGAAGACGCACGGTTGCGTTTCCCTGTTGAACTTCGAGAGTCCTTTTTTTCTCCCCAAACGGGGCATCATCCCCGATATCCCAAGTCAAAGTCCTTTCATTTCCATGCCTTTTTTCTTTAATGAAACTTCGCCCAAAACAAGGCTTATAAAGCCACTCAAGGTTAAGGCCTGAAGGAAAGAAGGAGATAGAGAAGGAACTCAGGAAGGCCGGAGATAGGAATTGACATTCCTCTTAAAAAGGGCAAGATCGTAGGCTTGGGGGTGAAAACATGACCCAGGAAGGGTATTCCAGAGAGAGGCTGAACGAGGAAAGAAGCTGTTCTGATACCTCTTTGTTCTAACTTGGAGTTAGGGGGGGGGAACATGGAGACTCTGAGGACTATAAGCCAGGGATTTAAAACAGAAGAAGTGCCAGTGGTTGGGATTTTCCTGACTTATTTACTCCTAGGTTTTGCTGAAATGGGCACGCACGTCTTTGGTAGAGTGAAAAATGACAGCCTCTGGTGTGTGTGGTGTCCCTGCACTGCCTCATACACACTGTCACATTTCAATATTCCCTTTTTGGGGGGGGCACGGTAAAAAATGAACATGGAGTCTACAATGGTCACTGCTGCCCTCATAGGCCCAATACAACATTTTACAACATTGGGAAGATCGGAAAACATCGATGTCCACAGATTTCCTTCTAATTCACACAGTTTATAGATGGTTATGATAGAATCCCCATGTTGAAATCTTACGGTCTGGGATGCTGTACTTCTCGGGAAATCTTCACTCAAACATCGACAAAAATAGTGTATTACTCGCGAGCAATGAACTATTTCTTGCACTGCAGAACGGTGCGAAAACCGTGTCGTGTTTTTTTCCTTTTTCTACTTCCTCAGATTACCATTTGAGCTAAATCCTTCGCAGGATGCTTAATGGTTTAACACACAGAATGTGGCAATCTTTTGACTTTTACCAATGTTGTATAGGGCCTTTAATACCTCTTCATGGTAAGTGCTTCTTTAGGCCTACTCTCGATTTTGGTAAATTTGTTTAGGGGGTCGATCTGATTCTCGTTCTCGATTTATCTTTCAACGGGGAAATGAGCCACGCGGCCCGGTACCAACCTTGAGCTCGCCCCGCGGCGTGGTGAAGTCGTGCAGGGCCTCGATGTTCCTGTCGGCCGAGTACCGGACGGTGTAGTGGCCGGTCCAGGCGTCTAGGTTCCCGCAGCCCTGGGTGACGACACCGCTGAGCTGGTAGACGGCCGGCAGGTACACCTGCAACCAGGGTCGCGAGTCCGTCACGGACGGTATCCACCCTGAGGGGAAAGAGCCAGAGAGGAGGAGAACAGAGTGAGAGATGGTTCGAGAAAAAAACAGGAAGAGAGAGAGGGGGGAGGGATAGGGGAGAGAGATGTGTGGAGAGAGAGCGGGAGAGTTGGGGAGGGAGAGAGAGAAAGAGAGGGAGAGAGATGTGTGGAGAGAGAGGGAGAGTTGGGGAGGGAGAGAGAGAAAGAGAGGGAGAGAGTGAGAGAGAGAGAGAGGGAGAGAGAGAGGGAGAGAGAGGGAGGGAGAGATAGGGAGAGAGTGAGAGAGAGGGAGAGATAGAGAGAGTGTGTGAGAGAGAGAGAGAGAAAGGGGAAGAGAGGGAGAGAGGGAGAGAGGGAGAGAGGGAGAGAGGGAGAGAAGGAGAGAAGGAGAGAAGGAGAGAAGGAGAGAGGGAGAGAGGGAGAGAGGGAGAGAGGGAGAGAGGGAGAGAGGGAGAGAGGGAGAGAGGGAGAGAGGGAGAGAGGGAGAGAGGGAGAGAGGGAGAGAGGACGAGAGGACGAGAGGACGAGAGGAAGAGAGGAAGAGAGGGAGAGAGCGAGAAAGGGAGAGAGGGAGAGAGGGAGAGAAAGAGAGGGGAGAGAGGGGAGAGAGGGAGAAAGGGAGAGAGGGAGAGAGGGAGAGAGGGAGAGAGGGAGAGAGGGAGAGAAAGAGAGTGGGAGAGAGGGAGAGAAAGAAAGTGGGAGAGTGAGAGAAGGGTAGAGAGAGGGTTTTTTGGACCTTGTGACAATGACCAAAGTAGATCAATTGAAAGTAGTTTCTGTTTTCACGATGTTAGCTATATAGAGGATCCATGTAAATTCTCTTTTCTGAGTATTAAAGTGTGGTTCTGACTGCTGGTCTCCTGAAGACGAGCAGGGTACACTGTTCGAAACGTCGAGTTCCTCCGGTTCTTTTCAGAACCATACTTACTCACAAAAAATGGTGTCATCGCAAACCTATTTATCCTGCTATTCTCACCATGCAAACCTTCAAATCTCATAGAGGATCTAGATGGTCACATTTCTCTTTCACGTCTTCCCTGACGTTTGGTCTTTTTTGTCTTCATTTTCATGATTTTTTTTTTTGATTTTTTTTTGGGGGGGAGGACAAATGGTCTGTGCATGCAGGACCGATGGTGTTGTTGGGTATATACCAGTGTTGTAGGTCTCGAGACCGAGACCTTTTTTGAGGTCTTAGTCTCGGTCTCGGTCTCGGTCTCGGTCTCGGTCTCGGTCTCGATCTCGGTCTCGGTCTCGGTCTCGGTCTCGGTCTCGGTCTCGGTCTCAGATGCCGTGGTCTCGGTCTCGGTCTCGGTCTCGGATGCTGTGGTCTCGGTCTCGGTCTCGGTCTCGGTCTCGGTCTCGGTCTCGGTCTCGGACATGAAGGTCTCGACTACAACACCGGTATAATACCCGACTCCCTCACCTGACTTGGGATCGCCGAACGGGTTCAGTCGAGCGCTGGCCGGTCCGTGCTTGCCTCGTCCGTCGCTTAGGCTGGTGGAGGCCGTTATCTCCGTGCTGTGGATGTCCCCGCGTGCTAGGCCGGCCGCGAAGTCGCAATCTACACGAGGAGGAAGAGACAAAAGTACGGAAGTGTCTTTAATACATACTGAAAAAAAAATCTTGCTCCACTAAATTCCGCCCGGGCAGATAATTATGCTCATTTCGCTGTTGATAAACCGTTTCTCATCAAAGTGACCTTAGTACCGCCCTATATACGCGGCGGCCACCATCAGTGCCGATATGAAAACAGCAACCTGCCCGCGGAAGCCTGTTCCGATGTGCAGCTCCGACCGAAAAGCTGCATCACCCACGGGATGCGCCTTGATAAATGATTTGCAAGAGCGCCCGCTTTTGAGCCCGGGGCGCCGACTAATCGGACTGGCCTAATTCAAACAGGAATGGTGGGGCGGGGGATCTCGACTCGGGACGCACCGGTGCCATGGACAGCGAGATACGACAGGGGGCGAGGGATATGTGAATATCTAAACCGTGAAAAAGGGGTGAAAATGTCATTTCGCCGTGAAACAAAAAAAAAATCACTGTGATTCCACGGCGCATTGTACAGTGAATTCACCGTGAAAAAATCGCCTCTCTGACCTAATAAGGACATCTTAAGGTCACTATTGAGAAGGTGAGACAAACAAACGTATCTAGTGTGGCAAGCTCCAGCCTTGAGAGATGGCTAATAATGGGTAAGTAGGGCCTCTGATGAGCCTCCATAGAGGTACTGTATGGTGTCTTTGTAACTGTCACTCCCAGATACTTTGAAACTGCCTTTTTGTAGCCATTTACCACCCAACAGGAATGTGGCCTTGGAGACCACCGGTGAAAACGCTGTGAAAATGCCGTGAAAACTATTGGGTAACTGTGGGCCCACACCGTAAAATAGGGCTGAAAACACTGTGAATTTTCCTTTCACGGATAAAATGATATTTTCACCCCGTTTTCACGGTTTAGACGTTCACACACTATGAACATCAAAACGGTGAAAATGGGGTGAAAATGTAAATGAATATGAAAATGAAAATGTTTTCACCCCTATTTCATGACACACGCAGTTAACCATGTCATTTTCACGGTATTTTCACCAGCGGTCTCCAAGGCCACATTCCTGGTGGTAAATGGCTAGAGGCAATTTAGAAGTATATGGGAGTGACAGGTACAAGGACATCATACAGTACCTCTATGGGGGCTGGTGGTCCCTACTGGTAATTGAATTAGCCATCCCTCAAGGCTTGAGCTTGCCACCCTAGATATTCACGTTTTTTTCACGGTCTCTTTAGTGTCCTGAAGATGTCCCTATCAGGTCAGAGAGGCGATTATTTTCACGGTGAATTCACTGTAAAATCACCGTGAATTCACAGTGACTTTTTAGTTTCATGACGAAATGACATGTTCACCCCCTTTTCACGGTGTAGATGCTCATAGTGACAGTGGGAGGGAGGGGAGGGAGAGGGGAGTCCGCGGGGCCTACGTACCGTTATCCCGGCAGCCCAACACCTCCAGGCGCAGCGCTATGTCCCCGTACCAGTCCACCGGGTTGATCTCCAGGAAGACGGCCTTTATCGGCGGGTCCAGATAGATGGGACGCACGCAGTCCGGCTCGCCGTTGGCTTTGATTTCCTGCCGGGGTATCGACCCGAATTTTAGTCACGATAGCAGAGAGTGACGCAGAGGTCACTCTCACACCTTGAGATCTATACACCTCCCCCCACCCCTTCTTCAACCTAATTCGACTTGTCCGGACGGAGATTTATACCAAGACCAACTGATCGGTTTCAGGAACTGAGATTGTATCGCTACTGTAAACTTTCGGTCGTGATGGAGCTAGGAGTATGACAAGTAAACGGCTGTCTTTAAGTTAACTACTCCAACTTAAGTCAAACAAATAGAGGAAATGGCAAAGAAAATGGCAAAGAAAACTTTGATTGGAGCTGGATTTTAACTTCTCCTCCTGCTCCTCCTCCTCCTTCTGCCCTCCCCTCCTCCTCCTCTTTCTCATCCTCCTTCCCCCTCCTCTCCTCCTTTTCCTAGTCCTCCTCTTCTACCTCTTCCTCCTCCTGTGCCCCCTCCTCCTGTGCATCCTCCTCCCGTTTCTCATTCTGCTGCTCTACCTTCTCATCTTCTACCTCTTCATCCTCTACTTTCTCTTCCTGCTCCTTCTCCTACTCCTTCTCCTCCTCCTCCTCCTCTTCTACCTTCTCCTCCTTCTCCTCTACGTCCTCATCCTTCTGTCTACCTCCTCATCCCCCTTCCTCCTCCTCCTCCTCCCTTCTACTCCTCCCCCTCCTCTACCTCCTCCTTCTCTACCTCTTCCCCTCTCTCTCCTTCTCCCTAATTTGCTTACCACTCTACTACCGCGTGTACAGGTCACTTAAAATTGAACCCTCGGGTCTCGTCAGCAACTCAAAATGCCCCCCCCCCCTCAAAAAAGGGAAAGGTTGGGAAAACACCGACCGGAAACAATTGCAAACGAAGGATGCCGAACAGACCTCGATTCCTTTTAGGTCAATTTTAGCTCCCGCACAAAAGATGAAGAACAAATCGATCTGTTTTTATTGGCACGTTGCCCGAATGAAAGTAGCGGCACGGAAAAAAGAAACCAGGGCCGAATTTGGGGGAGGTGGGGAAGGTGGGAAGTTCAATCTCTTTAAAAGTAAGGTGCCGACTCGGATGTCATCGCCTACATGAGGTTATGAGTATTGGCCCGATCGGAACATGCCCGTGGTAGTCCGCGGTATCGCATGTTGCTGTCAGTTTTGCCTTTCACCTTTTTAGCCCGTGTCTAGAATGTTGCTGTGCCTGCGTACATTATAGTCATGGCTTCGTAGTGAGAGGCACGAACTGAGCTCTGGTCGAGTAGAAATTGAAATGCGCAGACTAGATATCATTCACTGCTCGTTTGCACCGTCACTAACCATGAAGTTAATACCCCCTAAAACAAACTGTTGCAAACTGCTCACTGACTAAAATGACCTGCAACACATCTATCTCAAATGCTGATACCGTGATCATCAAACATCCACAATCCTCCGGGAGTAATGGAGGATTGTGGAGGATTGAGACAGGTGTGAACATTTCCAGTTGGAAGATTGAGGAGGATTGTGGAAGGTTGTAAAATTTATACCGGATGATTGAGGAGGATTGAAGAAGGTTGTAAAATGTACACTGAAGAGTTTTTGAGGATATAAAAAGCTGTGGAAAAAGCTGAGGATTGAGGCAGTGGGGTACATGTACATGCACAAACTCATATTGGAGGATTGTGGAGGATTGAGGCAGCTAGGATCTTTCACAAACTCATATTGGAGGATTGCCGAGGATTGAGGCAGTGAGGATCTTGCACAAACTCACATTGGAGGATTGTGGATGATTGAGGTAGTGAGGATCTTGCACAAACTCACATTGGAGGAGTGTGGATGATTGAGGTAGTGAGGATCTTGCACAAACTCACATTGGAGGAGTGTGGATGATTGAGGTAGTGAGGATCTTGCACAAACTCACATTGGAGGATTGTGGCGGATTGAGGAGGGTTCCAGGCACGCAGCACAAGTGGGTTAGGGTTGTTAAACAAAGAAAGTTGCAAAACGTAGGTTGCCCGGTTTCCCTAGTTAATCAATCTTTAATTTCCCGAATCTGGGGGGGGGGGGGGTTGGTGGGATAAGTCGGCTCTTACTATGGGACTGCTCTGCAGGCGCCTGTACTCCTCGTAGGGCCAGAAGACCTGAAGGTCGTTGCTGAAGCGGAGCTTGAAGCTCCGCACCCAGCAGTGCTCCCGGCCGCCGCCCTGCACCAGCAGGCCCGTAATGAGCATGCGCCCGGGGAACTCCACCTCCAGGAAGGGGTCGGTGTCGTTCGGGTGCGGCCGCCACGAGGAGCGGTTGCCGATGCGGGCGTGGTCCGGGCTGTGCTCCGGGTCTAGCTGCGAGGAGGCCCGTATGTAGCCCACGGCCTCCGGTCCCGAGGCCAGGCCGATGGGGAGCGGGCAGGAGGCTGGGAGGGGGTCGGTGGTCGGGAGAGAAGGGAAAGCGTTAGGCTTGCTGTTGGTATTGTTGGTGGTGGTGGTTGTGCTGTTGTCGGTGTTGTTGTTCCTGCTGCTTCCGCTGTTGCTGTAGCTGTTGTTGCTGTTGTTGCTGTTGTTGCTGTTGCTGTTACTGTTGCTTTTCCAGCTACCACTGTCGCTGTTGATGTTGATGTGGATGTGGATGTGGATGTGGATGTGGGTGTGGGTGTGGGTGTGGGTGTGGGTGTGGGTGTGGGTGTGGGTGTGGGTGTGGGTGTGGGTGTGGGTGTGGGTGTTGATGTGGGTGTTGATGTTGAAGCTGATGTTGCAGTTGCTGTTGCTGCTGTTGCTGTTATACTTCTGCTGTTGCTGTTACTGTTACCGTTACCGTTACTGTAGCTGTTGCTGATGTCGCTGTTATTGTTGATGTTGCTGTTGTTGCTGATGTTGCTGTTACTGTTGCTGTCGATCTTGCTGTTACTGTTGCTGTTGTTGTTATTGTGGTGGTGGTGGTGTTGTTGTTGTTGTTGCTGTTGCTGTTGCTGCTACCGCTGTTACTGTTTTCTTATTTATCAATCTTATCCAACAGCAACAAAATGTCAGTTACAGGGAGATATGAATGAATATAATGTTGCTGTTGATGTTGCAGGATATTTCGCATTAGGATTTTCAGGGGTAAATTAATGTTCAATAAAAAACTACAATCTTACTTGAAGAATGATCGGCAGAGCGGCGACAGATATCTTTTGCTTATGTTTAACGACGCAGATCGCACACGTTCAGTGTGTGTGTGTTGGGGGGGGGATTCACAGACAGCGACCGTTCCCGCACCCAATCTCCCGTCCTGTTTGGAAGCAGTTTTGTTGCGTTTACGCAACGGGTATACGCACTGCGTGCGCTTTAATGCACGACGCTCCCAGATTTGAACGGTACGGGGTCGTGCAGGTTGTCCCGCATGCGCAGATCTACTCCCGCCGTAAAACGAAAGCTCGCTTCGAATCGGTAACCATGGCTAGAAGACCACTCATTCAAGACGCTATATAAGCGAGGCGCGAGCTATTAGTTGTTAAGTTTAAGGGTCGGAGGTGAGAGCGCCACCCGTCGTGTTTGGGGTTCACGACTTAATACGTCCCCCACCCTTTCAAGAACGGAAGCAATGCCTTAATTGTGTATTTGCTAGAAAAAAACAACCAAATAGAACCTGTGTTTTTTGGACATAGGCCCTAATACCTACGGAAGCGTATAAGGGCCACATGAAAAAAACAAATCTGGTGGCTACCTCGCTGCGGCTAGTTATTGTCCCGAGTACCATCTGCATGTATCTGGTATTGCGATTGCCATAGGGCAATTCCACGCAAAGGTGGACATGACCAATTGATTTTAAGAATTGCCTTGCATGACTGAATTTCGTGGCTAAATGTCTAGATTTGTCCAGAAACAGGAAGTATTTAGCAGGAAAATTTTTCTCACACTCCTCATGCATAATCAATTAGAAAGAGTTTGTTGTCTGCTATTTTCCACAATTTAAGGATTAAATCAAAAGTGATATACGAAAATGTTGAAACTGCTTACCGACTAAAATTACCAAAATGCAAAACTAAAAATTTGTGGGCCTGACGTTTCGATCCAAGCAGGACCTTTCTCAAAGACAGAGTGATTAAATCAATAAATATTTATTGTTCCGCTTTGTTTAGCGATTTCGAAAATGGCACATTATAGATATAACATGATGTTTGCGTCGAGGAGAATGTAATTCGATGAGGGTTGGGGTTTTTTGCCCTTGCTCGACGTATTCAGCGCTTTGTCCGATCGCCTGATAAGAATATTTCAGGCAGCTCGGGCGGGATTCGAACCCGCGGACAGAACACACGGCGGACTCACGATTTCTTCTACGGACGTTTCAACCACTGGACCACCGAGCTGGTCGAGGTCGTGTGGTGGATTCGAATAATGTATAGCGGCAGGTACCGCGTTGCATCATAGATATAACATGATGTTTGCGTCGAGGAGAATGTAATTCAATGAGGTGGGTTTTTTCCCCTTGCTCGACGTGATAAACACTGAGAAAAAACAACAATTCAGGCAGCTCGGGCTGTACATATTGAAAATAAAGCAAAAATCGTATGGCGGTCTTGGGGACTGAAAAGTCGCCGTGTGCAAAGTGCCTCTGAACGGCGCCATAATTTTTTATGTGACCCGGCACAGCGACATGAGGAATATCCCACCAAAACACCTTTCGAGTAAACAACGCCTGAAGTCAAAGTATCTTCTCAATTCGAGAAAACAAAAATAATTTTTTTAATTTTTTTTCTCCGGAAAGTTAATGTATTGGAGGATATTATGTCCAAAGGATTTTTTCGAAATCCGTCTCTAAATGTTAAAAAAAAACAAGGATTTCGGGGAGTGTTTGTGTACTGTTTTCATGAAAATGTAAAGTTCCTGCCTTTTTGAATGGCCGCTTTCGAGGAGTTAGACTGGTGCTGCTATATTGTGTCTGGTACACTGTAAAAACGGTGCTCACATCATGCACATGGATGAAGTATGTTGAGGCACACGGTGCACGATACATGCGCACGAGGTGATGCTCACTTTCACTCCATGTGCTTGAGGTACAGTAAATAGGGAGATGTTCTTGTACATGAAGCACTTCATGCACCTCATCCGACTTTTGCTCAAGCGATTACAATGCCCCATGTGCTTGAGCTACAGTATTTCATGTGCGTGAACTGCAGTAGGTGCCTCAAGTGTTCATGATTCTGGGACAAATATGTGCCATTACAGAAGTGCATGAGGTGCAGTTCGTTTTTACAGTGTACCAAATGAACGAGCGAAGTCCCCTTGTACTATTTACAACAATGCTCACACGGCAATAATTTTGATATCATTTAAAAGATAATGGTATACTCTTTCACATCATTAGAAAATCTCTGTCGAAATCTCCAAAGTGGGGGTTATTCCTCATTATGCTGTGCCGGGTCATATATTAGGATCAGGCCCCATCGGAACTGATCGGTTAGACGGCTTGGCATTACACACTGGCCTATGGGAGCCGCCAGCCATATACAGTGGTTGCACTCAATTCCAATAGACTATGTGGGTCAGTCCCTGCTGTAATGCAATGAGAATTGAGGCAGAAAAAGGGGTTGCTAGAAACTGTACTAAGAGAAATGCAATCCGTTACATTCAATGGCACAGACAGTAGACACTGTGCATGGACGTGTTACATTACTCGTACTAATTGGCTGCTCTCTATCTCCCTCAATATCTGTATACATGTATTTGAGCCAATTGAACGATGTTTAGGCACGTGGCTGTTAGAATATTCTCAATTGCATCATTGTTAGCACACGCAGAAGGTTTTTGGAGAAGAAAACTTTGATTCGACCGGGAATTGAACACGAGACCTCTCTGGTTTAGCCTACCAGCGGAATGTGTATGATAATAATAGTATAGGTTTGACCTTTCAACTCACCCGGATAGCCATCCTCTTCGTACGCGTCGCAGACTGAAATTAGAGAAAGAAGGCCGATATAAGATTCTTCAGATTGATTCCGTCATCGATCTTCAAATAATCGAATAACAATTAGGCCTAACTATCCCCCGTCATTCCCCACTGATTTGTTACAAGCACTGGTTCTGATAATGGACATGCAATCTCGATATGTAATACCAACAGCTTATGGCCACTCAGTACTTAGGCCTAAAGGCCCTATACAACATTGGTAAAGGTCAACAGATTGCCACAGTTTGTGTGTTAAACCATTAAACATTCCCAAAAAGATATCAGGCGTTGGTTTTAGCTCAAATGGTGATCTGAGAAAGTAGAAAAAAAGTCAACAAAAGTCACGGTTTTCGCACCGTTCTGTAGTGTAAGAAATAGTTTATTACTCGCGAGTAATAAACTATATGTCGATGTTTGAGTGAAGATTTCTAGAGAAGTACAGCATCCCAGACCGTAAGATTTCAACATGAGGATTATATCATGACCATCTACAAACTGTGTAAATTAGAAGGAAATCTGTGGACATCGATGTTTTCCGATCTTCCCAATGTTGTATTGGACCTTTAAAGACTAACTAGTTGGAATTAAAGAGTGCATTAGTCTTCATAGCAACGATTACTCCATCAGAGATACGAACATAATTATGACCCTCTTGAACCAGTCATGAACCACTTTTTTGAAGCCGGTCAGTCGTTAAAATCCTATCTCCAGCCTTTCTAAGTTCCCTCTCCATCTCCTTCTATCCTTAGCCCTTAACCTCGAGTGGCTTTATAGCTCTGTATGGGTGAATTTGCATTTTGTTTTAAACCGTACGGATGTGCCATCCGTACAATGTTATCACCAAAGATCTTATAGCGCGCAAAGATTGATTACTTCGAGCAAAAGGTGAAGTACGCACTGGACGCCATTTTAGTAAGCAAGGGAATCTGTCGTCTGCTTTCAGTGCTCCGGAAATGAAGCGAAAGAGTCACAAACATGATACAACTTTGGATGCGTGAACAAAATGTGATAACTTTCGACGTGATGTGACCACGAAATGGAGAGAATGTGTGCGACTTTGCTTACTAAAATGGCGCCCAGTGCGTATTTCACCCGGATGCGTGCGATCTCGCAAGAGTAGGCTATCTTGCGCGCTTTGCTCGCTATAAGATCTTTGGTTATCGCCCACCAGTTGAACTAACGCGGCTATCTATCTGCACGTGGTGTGGTTGCGGGCGTTGTGAACTCTAAACTTCTGGCGGGTCCAGAATTGCCTCCCCGACTTAAAAACGAAGCAATGAAGGGAGATGACTTCGGCTCTCCCGTCTCCACTATCAGAAAGGGACCGCATCGGTGTCTCGTGGGGTTGTGCAGCCGCATCATGAATGGTCGTGCCCACGAATCTTCTAAAGCTTCAGGTCTGAAGCAAGACGTGCCCGCACCGTGGCCGAAAAAACGCGGTATCGCTAGTCACCCGTTCATATTAAGTGCATGCACCCGTAGGCTGTTGCCCGGTTATGTCGTCGTGTTGCGTTTCGCTCCCCACCCCGTGTACATGCATTACACTCATTACATGCACGGTCTGGTTTCCGACCTCGTCGTCGTGGTGGGTGATACGTACCGGTGTCGAGGCGCGTGAAGAGGTCATAGTGCTTAGATGCCTTGCGTTGCGGGTACATCTCCAGCATGTAGACGCTGAGATTCGTCAAGTAGCAGTGGCCTTCCGTGTGGTACACGTGCTTCTGAATCTAGACGTGGTCGGGGCGGGAAAAGAGAGGCAGGAGAAGGGAGGGACAGAGAGACAGGGAAGGGATATAGATGGATAAGCAAGGGTAGAGAGAGAACGACAGAGACAAACAGAGGGACAGTGAAAGAGACAGAAAGACAGAGAGATTCATAGAGAGGCAAAGAAACAGACAGAGAGAAACAAAGAGATAGAGAAATAGTAAACGGAAAATAGAGAGACAGAGAGACGGAAAAGGAATGTAGATGGATAAGTAAGGGTAGAGAGAGAAAGGGAGAGAGAGAGACAAACAGAGGGACAGTGAAAGAGACAGAAAGACAGAGAGATTCATAGAGAGACATGCAGAGACAGACAGAGAGAAACAGAGAGATAGAGAAATAGGCAGCGACAAATAAAGACAGACAGAGGGATAGACAGCGACAAATAGAAAAAGAGACAGGGAGAGGCAGAGAGACAGAGGGAGGGACAGCCACAAATAGAGAGACAGCGACAGAGAGCGAGGTAGACAGATATAGACAGATATAGAGAGACAGAGAGAGACAGACAGACAGATATAGAGAGATGCAGAGAGACAGAGACAGGCAGACAGATAATTATAGAGATATGTAGAGATACAGAGAGAGACAGACAGAGGGGCACAGATAGGGGAAGAGACAGAAGAGAAAGACAGCGAGATACAAAGAGCGACAGAGTGAGACACCAGAGAGATGAAGAGACGGAGAGGGGGAAGACATTGAGACCGACAGGCAGGGAGACAAAGCAAAAAAGACAGGGACGTAGAGACAGGGGGAGGGAAGAGAGGAGAAAGAGGCAGAGAGAAGGAGCGAAAAGAGGCAGAGAGAAAGAGGGAGGGAAAACACAGTGTGACAGTAAGACATAGAGAGGCAGAGAGAGAGAGAAGCACACGAACGGGAGGTTAATGAAGGGAGACGGAGATCGAATCGACGCTGGGGAAATCGAGACGTTAATCTCCGAACGTGGCAGCCCCCCCGCCTCTCCCCCGAGCGTCCGGGCGAAGTAATTCCGAGAGATTCGGTGACCGATCCTCCTTAAAGAGCACCCGACCCCACTTTCCCCGGAAACCCGCCACACTGTGCCTATAAGATGCTCGTACCACGCCGAATATAGGAGACGCCCGTGCACTAATAACGAAACCAGATAACATCTGATATGACCATCGAGGCCTTGAACTACTTTCATGGCTCTGGTCAAAAGCTATTGCCAAGGCCAGTTATAGCAGTTATATACAGAAGTGCGCCAAGGCCAAGGTGAGCCCGCAGTGGAGGTGCATCTATACGGAGGGCGAGAGCAAATGGTACGGCCCAAAGGGCACATCGTGCAGTGTGCGTGCACTGATTATGTTGCGAGTTAAAGGCCTGGAGATTCATTCTCTCTTTCTGTGATGGGTGAGGGTGGGGGATTCGTCCGTTTCAGAGTACGAGGCATGAAAACGGAAGGCATTTGGCTTCGTTTTTGAAGGTCATACTGGTAGATAAGACTTGAAGGTGAGCATTCTGTGCTTATCACGCCGAGCAGGGCCAAACCTCATAGAATTGCTTTATTTTTTTTTTCATATTGGAAATACTTATTGGAAGGTTTGCAGTGACACCACGTGACACTTCCCTCTTTCGAGAAGGAGTGTGGCTCTGAAAAGAGTCGCTAACTTAACGTTTCGGGTAGAGTTACCGGGTTTTTTCAGAGCCACACTCCTTCTCGAAAGAGAAGTGCTACATGGTGTCACCGCAAATATTCCATTTACGTTACACTGCGTTTTGGGGGGAAAAATCCAAAGCTTCAACTTCAAAAAAAGAACTTCAGCCTGTGTTTTCAGCATTTGGATAACAGAGACCGAAGCCGGAGCCGAAGCCTAAGCCGGGTTTTGGAAAAGGGCCCAGGGGTACGACGGGCGGGGTACACACTGGTCGACACATTATTAGTTCCAAGCTTATTTCAGAGCCCTCCTCCCTCTCGTATCTAGACGATTTAAATAACACGGTGTCACCCTCAAACTTTCCACTTCTTTGTCTCCATCAGGCAAAGCCTCAAACCTTTTCCCGTTTCTGTTCCTAGTGTAGAATGAACATTGTCAGAATTTAAAGGGTCCCCAGAAGCCTGACCGATGAGTCTTAATTAATCGCCTGGTTTCCATTTTAGCTGGTAGTAGACTGTCCGTCTCGGATATATTTAGTAGGGTTTTGTTTTGTTTGTTTGTCCATACGGGTGTAGTCATGCATAACTCACTGTACCAGCTGCACTCCTTTACCAATTAAAGCTAATGACACCGTTTTGCAACTGGCTGGGCGTGAAAAACAAACAGGCCACAATGCCACGATGTTACCAATACAAGTCAATAGACGCTGCCGTCTCTCAACTCATAACACCAAGTATGTTATTATAATTATTAGGTGACAAGTTACATAAAGTGAAAAGTTTGGTGTCCTCGCGGGATCACCGTATTATCTTTATCCATCGATCTTGAGTTTGGCAATTGCAACAGTGGCCTGTGCATTAAAACAAAAACAACAACAAAAGCCACAATATCACGTTACCAATACAAGTCAAAAAGATATAGCTCCGCAGTCTCTCAACTCATACCAAGGTATGTTATTACATTAAGTAACAAGTTCGGTGTCCTCGCAGGGCCACCGTATTATTTTATCCCTCGATCTTGAGTTTCGCCTGTGCATTTTTTGTTTAAATCCACAATGCCATATTACCAATACAAGTCGATAATAATAGCACTGCCGTCTATCAACTCATACCAAGTATGTTATTACATTACCAAAGTGAAAAGTTTGGTGTCCTCGCGGGGTCACCGTATTATCTTTATCCATCGATCTTGAGTTCGGCAATTACAACAATGGCTTGTGCCTTAGCGTTATTGGGTTACGGTGGGGGGGGGCGAAGCGGTGGGTGGCTACTGCCACCGATCGAACTGAACGGCGCGTGTTATGTTCTCGTCCCGGCGGTGAAACGGGGGAAACGTTCGACGCCATTCACGGCGAGCGGCAATGCACCTGCAATGTCATGGCTCGGCTCGCTTCCGGTAGTGTCTTTCATTTTAGATAAAGGGAGCCTGTTGAGTATCCCGACGCAAGGAGGTCGATGCACACTGGTAACCCAAGCCACGCGAGGGACTAAGGGGTACGGGCGGGCGGGGGGCCGGGGGAAGAGAGATCCAACAAAACTGGGTCACAGAAGCGGACTGCGCAGTATAGCGAGACTCGGGTCGTCTCATCGGCCACCGCTGATGCAAATAACTGGAAACAAGCTCCCGATTACATCCCGGATATGCATCCAAAGTAGTCAGCGACGACTATGATCATCCCGCTCAGTGCATTTTGTTGAGCCCAGAACTCATCGTGTGTCCTTTGCTGATAGATCTTTCTCTGTATACGCTCCCAGAACCTGGAATCCACTTCCTGGAATACATCAGGAACACCACCTCATCACTGCATACATTCAAGACTCTCCTGAAAGCCCATCTGTTTCTGGATGCATATCATCAATTGCTATTCTTAAAATTTAGTGGGCCTGACGTTTCGATCATAGCAGGACCTTTTCTCAAAGGCAGAGTGAGCAATTGCTATTCTTCATTCCAGTGCCTCATTAGCGCCATTAACTTTTATTGATTTAGGCGCTTTGTAAAGTTCTTTGATTGATTGATTGATTAATTGATTGATTGATTGATTGATTGATTGATTGATTGATTGATTGATAACAGTGGGGACTCTCTTGAGACGCCGGAAACAAGCATACAAATCAAGTTTAGTGTGCATAGCTGCTGCCTGCGTTGTAGTTGTGGCTTGCGACCACCATTCACAGACTCGTGCGATTGGCAACGGCTGGCAACTGTTCATTCTCAATGACGTAATCAGGGCGATTCACAGCAGGGCGCCCTCAAGAGTTTGCAACTCGTTGGCCAATCACAGTGCGCGGAATCTGTTAGACCCAACGCGCATCTGGGCACTTTTTCCCCAAAACCGGCTTAGGCTCAGGCTCCGGCTTTGTCTTTCTGTCTTTCTTTTGTCTATTTTTAATTACAAGGCAAGGAAACGTGAGGCCTTTGGCATTGTTTCTGAGTTTTACTCTGTATTTTGAAAACAGAATTTTAAAAGCTCAAACTTCAACAAAGAACTCCAACCTGTGTTTTTTTCAGCTTTTGGATAACAGTCGGAGCCGAAGCCTAAGCGGGGTTTGGGAAATGTGCCCCGGAAAGGCTCGACAAATTCAGCGCATTGTAATTGCCCAACGCCTCACCAAACTCTTGAGGGCGCACTCGTGTGAGTCGCCCCGGTGGTTCCGCTGAGGGCGGCAAACAGCCACCGGCGATCGAAGCCTCACAGACCCCCTCCCCCCTCTCGTATCCTACCTCGTTGAAGATGAAGGATCTGCAGGTGAAGTCGCGCTCGTCCAGGCATCGCTTGGCGCAGTCCTCGGCGTTACCGATGGAGGGCTGGCTGCCCAGTAGACCCATGCTCAGGTCCAGCGTGGCCGACACGCTCCGGTTGAAATGCGACATGCTGTCAGTGTTACCTGCGCGTGAACCAAAAGGAGACACCCACAGGGTTTCGACTAGCGTTAAACCAACGTGCACGCTCTTTTATGCATACCCCCACACAAAAAATGGCTATAAAGCCACTCTGGGTTAAGGGCTAAGGAAAGAAGGAGATCGAGAGGGACCCAGGGAGGCTGGAGGTAGGAATTGACATTCCTCTTAAAAAGGACAAGATCGTAGGCAGGGGGAAAAAACATACACCAGGAAGGGAATTCCAGAGAGAGGCTGAACGAGGGAATAAGCTGTTCTGATATCCTTTTGTTCTACACTTTGTGCTGGATAGATAGAGTTTTTTTTACCACTGATATTGCGGCCAGGGTCGGCCAAAATGCTGGCTGATGTTATTGCGTTGCATTTTCTCCGGTTCACGACTTTTTTTTTTAATTCCGCTGATAGTCTGGGTTAATAATGACTATATACCCCTTCATGGGCTAAACATCAATCATTTTTGTTGGTGGCTTGGCATCCCTCTATAGGGTCCACTTCAAAGCACCGCGGACCTGTTGCAAAGTCGGACACGCTACATGACACAAGCGAGGCGGGCGAATCCTTGCAACAAGATGATATCTACTCTTTATAATCGTCTGGTCAAACGACAAGGCGGAGTCGTTAAAACTGCGCCTGTATTGAGGTGTTTTTTACAAGAACCGGTCAAACACGGCCCGTACGCTTCAAGAATAGACTTCCTTTCTCCACCGAGTCAAAAACACTTAATTGGGGGAAGGTTAGACCCTGGGTTTAGGTACGCCAATGTTTGATACGCTGCTTTGATTCAGTCAGCTCTCTGCCTCAAAAAAATCTATTCATTTAGTAGAGCAGAAGTGATGCGCAGGGGGGTGGTAGGCCTGTGAAGTTGGCCAGTGCATATTTAGAGAAAAGGAAGACAGTTCGGTTGCCTGGGTTTGCCGCCTGCCTGGCGCTTCACGCACGGCTCTCGCTCGCTCACTCCTCCGATCAGAACTGGGTTACGGCCTGACATTCCGCTCGCCCAGAGACGTCGATGATGTTTTTTTCTTCTTCTTTTTTCTTCAGCTTCTTCTTCTTCTTCTTCTTCTTCTTCTTCTTCTTCTTCTTCTTCTTCTTCTTCTTCTTCTTCTTCCTGGACGCGCTAGCAGATCAATGGAGGGAAACGGCTTGCCCGACGCATGAATATTTATCAGGTGCAGGTGGGAATGCGTAGACTTCCCCCTCTCGCATTTTTTTGTTTCATTCCTTATCTTTGGTCTTCGTTCTCTTTACGTCTTGTACTGATCCGCGGGTGAGGTGAATTTACGTATGCGCCACGCAGATAGAGGGCGAGAGACTTGCTTGCCTGTGGAAGTGCTATCCTGGGCATCTGTCTGTGGCTATCTGTGGCTACCTGTGTGTATCTGTCTGTCTGTCTCTCTCTCTCTTCCTATGTCCTTTCTCTCAGTCTCTCTGTCTTTCTACGTCTCTGTTTATCTGTCTCTGTCTCTGCCTCTGCCTCCATCTCTGTCTCTGTCTCTGTCGTATAAGATAATAGCCGTTCAATGTTATCGAGGCATCTGTTAGCGGTATCGTCGGCAATTCATAAGGGGACTTGTGGTGACAGATTACGGTCGGCTGACGCTATCTCTCTCAGTCTGTCTGTCCACTATGTCTCTGCCTCAGTCTGTCACTGTCCCTGTTCCTGTCTCTGTCCCTGCCTCTGCCTCTGCCTCTGCCTCTGCCTCTGCCTCTTCCTCTGCCTCTGCCTCTGCCTCTGCCTCTGCCTCTTCCTCTTCCCCTGCCTCTGCCTCTGCCTCTGCCTCTGCCTCTGCCTCTGCCTCTGCCTCTGCCTCTGCCTCTGCCTCTGCCTCTGCCTCTGCCTCTGCCTCTGCCTCTGCCTCTGCCTCTTCCTCTGCCTCTGCCGCTGCCTCTGCCTCTGCCGCTGCCTCTGCCTCTGTCTCTGCCTCTGTCTCTGCCTCTGCCTCTGCCTCTGCCTCTGCCTCTGCCTCTGCCTCTGCCTCTGCCTCTGCCTCTGCCTCTGCCTCTGCCTCTGCCTCTGCCTCTGCCTCTGCCTCTGCCTCTGCCTCTGCCTCTGCCTCTGCCTCTGCCTCTGCCTCTGCCTCTGCCTCTGCCTCTGCCTCCGCCTCCGCCTCCGCCTCCGCCTCCGCCTCCGCCTCCGCCTCTGCATCTGCCTCTGCCTCTGCCTCTATCGCTGTAGGCAAAGCGTTCATGGTTCTCTATACTGGTGACGACGTAACCTGCTTTCGCGAACTCGAGAAATACGGGGGGTAGACTCGATTTGAATGGCCTTTCGATGGGTATATAGGTCCCTTGTGATCCACATGGATCCATATGGAAATTTGTGATTTTGAGAACAGGTTTCAAACATCGGGATACCGTCTGTTGACTAATCCGATCTGGTTTCGGATCCATGCCCGTAGGTAATAAGCGGTGGGGATTAAAGTTAGTGAAATGTTGCTTGACAGTGTTATTTTTTTAAGCGCACACCGACAGAATGGATGCTTTTTGTAGGCCGTGCATGGGTGGCCCGGAGGGGACGTCACAGAAAAATCGAAATTACCGTCACCCCTACCTCCCTCCCTCCATATTTGCGCTGTTCTATAATCGCGCACGACAAACATCTTCCGGCACATCTGTAATTTGCCTGACAAATAGAATCGGGCATCGCAAATATTAAGGTTCTTTTCCATCACTCCCTCTCCCCCCCCCCCCACAAAAAAACCTGCAAGTTTCCACTACGCTTAATTGGCTGGCAACCAGGCCTCAAGTGCAAGGTTTGTGCTGAGATGACGCCTTGTGAGACTGTGTGACTCGTCATTTTGTTTTCAGACGGAGTGTGGCTCTGACAAGAGCCGGTAAACTCAACGTGTCGGGCAGTGTGTACTCTGCCCGTCGTCAGGAGACACTGACAATGAGCAGAGTACACACTGCCCCTAAACGTTGAGTTACCGGCCTTTCCAGAGCCACACTCCGTCCCAATAAAGATGTGTCACATGGTGTCACCGCAAACCTTCCATGCATCTCATCGACTTTTCTCCGGCAAAGCAGCCGGTCGTGAAATACAAAATAATGCATGATTCGGGAAACTAAGGTCTCTTGTCAAAAAGATCATCGGTTGAGTGCCGGTTGAATTCATCCGACCGATAAAATTTCCCCGGTAGAAAGCCGATTGTACTGGACTCTGGGGAGAAAAATACACGATGGCTATCCGGTGGAAACGACATCGGACGGGTCAAATCATCCGATACCCAACCAATGATCTTTTTGACAAGAGGCCTAAGAAGGCACTCAAAATGTTGAATATTTTTAGATTTGACCAGATTGTGTTGACCCACACTCCCAAACCCTAATTTTGATTATCAATTAGCAATTATCAATTATCAGTTATCATCAATGGGGTGTCGTAATCTTCTTCTGTCGTAATTGTCTTTAAAAACAATTCTACACGCCCGCTTATGATAATAGTTATGAACATTGCCCCTAACCCTCCTACGAACAAAAAAATACGCTGCCCGTGCAACTCCTGAATTACAGTAACGGTCGGGATCGGGGATCGCAAATGCACTTTAAAAGTCACAGCCCCTCTCCGATTAGATTGACTTCGTTTGATCAGAAAGGATGTCAGAATATTACACTCGGAGCGATACGGGGGCAGATTTTACAATACTGAAAACTTACATCTTGATTTTTTTGGGGGGATGGGGTTTGGGGGCGCATGTTTTGAGCTCTTCTCAGATTTCTCCAGTATTTTTTGCGAGGGTGGGGGATCGTGGTTCTCCATTAAATGCTTCCAGCGTCTGGTGTCGGGTTGTCCGGATTATGTTATCTTCCTCTGGGCTGTAACTCGTAGCGGGACACTCGGTGGTAATTCTTCCTGCCTTGGAGAAGGGTCATGACCCCCTCGTCATGATCTCCACTCACTTGTAAGAGAATGTGGTGGCTTTAAATCTCAGTATTCCTTTGCCCGGAATCCCAGAAGGCAGCAAAATGTTAGCTTTTCCCCCCCATCCCCAGAAAGACGTTAGGAGCGCTGTTTTACAGCTCGTGCCTCACAGTGACTCGTGCTGCGTTGCAGAAGCCTTGCACTGAGTGGTAAAGAGGAAGGTTCGCGATGACACCAAGTAACACTTCTCTTTCGAGAAGGAGTGTGGCTCTAAAAACAGCCGGTAACAACATGCACTGCACACTGAGTGGGGCTAAAAGCCAGCAGCCGACTTCACGAAACTTCAAATGCTGAGTACGCAACATTTTGTTGCGTAACTCACGCAACATTTTGCTGCATTTTCTAAATATTGCTCAAAAGAGCCATTGTGGCGAAAGACTGTCTTACGCAACATTTGTACGTTGCGTAACTTACGCAACATTTCTTGAAATCGGCTGGACACTCAAACCACGACGTCACCGGTGTTGCCGACTCTCTCTGAGAAGCCTTTGTAGGAAATTGTTGCAGTTTACTTGCCGATTCAGTACGATGTACGATGTACGATGTACGACAGTACGACAGTATACGATGTTTGATACAGTCCATATCGTTATCAATTTTAGTACTCGGCAGTACACGCACTGCACTGCAACATGTCAACACGCTTCTTTCCCGCGGTGTCTTAGGCCGTGTCCGAAACGGGCTGCAAGAGCTACGACTACGGCCATTGTCTTCACATCTCCGTGTGTTTCCAATGGAGCGAAGATCTAGCCGTAGCTCTAGACAGCAGATTCGGACACGGCCTTACTGACGCCGATCGGGCCAGTCCCAAATGCGGGCAATTCACAGTAGTGCGCCCTCAAGAGTCTGCAACGCGTTTGGCCAATCCCCCGTACTGTGCGCTCTCCGTCGTCAAACGAAAGCTCGCTATTGTCTGTGTGTGGACGGGGTATAGTACCCACAGCCCCCCAATTATGGCGCACTCCTCGTCGCCCATGTCGGATTCATCTACGCTCCGATTGAAGGCACGCCGCTAAGTCCCTTCCCCGTCGCCATACCGTCATTGTCATGTGCGTTGGTAGGTAACAAGTGATGCAGGCACCGATACCAGACTAGCGGTAGATTTCCTTTCTTCCGCCTTGTCTAATGCTGCTCGAACGCGACCAAGTTTTCTCGGTTTTTTTTATTATTATCATTGCTATCTTGTCCCCAAGTCTGGGACACGGTGTCGGCTGCAGATTCCATTGTATGTGGATGCACTTAGGGAACATTGATTTTTTTTTTTTTTTTTTTTTTTTTGGGGGGGGGTTCCGTTATCTCTTCCCATCACATCACGCGACCGAGTTGGGTGGAAGGGAGGGATGAGGGGGTGAGGGAGGTAGGGTGGGAGGGAGGGGTGAGGGAGGTAGGGTGGGGGGGGGGGGGTGGGGGTTAAGGCGGCGAATATGTGGTGCTGAGAGTAATGTGCCGTGGTGGTCTCTTCTCGGGGATTTTTTTTTCGCCTTGATGGGTATATACATATACGCCTGGTCTATGCATTCCAGAAAGAGCATCTCTCTCGACAAGGGACTCCCAGCACGGGCTTGTCGATTTTTATTTGTCCCCCTCGCTCTCCCGCCTCCTTTTCCTTTTTTTTTCCCTAGGAAGAAAAAAAAAGTCTTTGCTCGCGGCTCCCTTGGGGAGTCAAGGTGTGTCAATAGGACGTCAGCTCTATGCAGGCATCGGGGCCGGGCCTGGGCCCGGAAGTCACCCGTCTCCGCTGCTTGAATGCGGTCGCGCCCGAACTTCCGCCGAGCGGCGTCACCGCCCTTCGAATCCCCCAGCTGCTACGCGCTACCTAGCCCCCCTCTCCCCCCAAAAAAAAAAACCCTACTTGTGGATAGCGTTTCTCTTTCTTTCCCACTTGGCCCCTTCTCCCTGGGCACCGAGGGTAGTGAAATCGATGAGCGGGAGGGAGAGAGGGGAAGGGGGAGAGGGAGGGATGGAGGGGAGAAAGAGGGAGGGAGATAGGAAAGGGAGGAGACAGAAGGGGAGGGAGAGGAGAGAGGGAGGAAGGGAGAGAGGGAGGGAGAGAGGGAGGGAGGGAGGGAGGGAGAGAGGGAGGGAGAGAGGGGGAGAGGGAGGGAGAGAGGGAGGGATGAAGGGGAGAAAGAGGCAGGGAGAGAGGGAAGGGAGGGAGAGAAGGGAAGGGAGAGGAGAGAGGGAGGGAGTCAGGGAGAGAGAGGGAGAGGGAGAGGATGAGGGAAAGAGGTGGAGAAAGGGGGAAGTGAGAGATGTAGAGAGAGGTGTAGAGAAAGAGGGAGAGGTGGGAGGGATATAGAGGGGGAGAGAGAGGGAGGAGGCGAGAGACAGGGAGAGAAAAGGATGACAGAGGTGCAGAGAGGAGGAAAGAGGGAGAGGGAGGGAGAGGGAGAGAGGGGCGAGAGAGAGAGAAGTTGAGAGAGGAAGGGATACAAAGGGGAGAAAGAGAGAAGTGGAGAGAGACGGAGGGGAGAGGGAGACAGACGGCGACAGAGGGAGAGAGATAGAGAGAGAGATGGGTAGAGAGGGAGATAAAGAGAAAGGAGAGAAGCAGATGGAGAGGGAGAGGGTTTAGAAGAGAGGGGACAGACAAAAACAGAGAGAAGGAGACAGAGGGAATAAGAGGGGCACATAGAGAGGACAGTCAGCCAAAGGGGAAGACAGAGAAGAGGGGGAGAAGAGACGTAGACAGGGAGGGCGGGGAGCGAGAGAGGGAAGAGCCGACATAAAAGAGAAGAGACAGATACAGAGATAAAGAGAGACGGAAAGAAAGAGTAGAGAAAGAAAGAGGGAGTGAGAGCTACTTTGTAGGAGAAAGATGGGGACACAGAGAGACAGAGACAGGAACAAGAAAAAAGTAAGAGGGGAAAGAAGAGAGAGGAGAGAGAGAGTAGATAGAAATGGGGAGGAAAGAGACAGAGACAAGGAGAGAGGCGTCTCTATTCTCGACCGCGTTGCAATTCTAACCGTGATCGAATGACACGATTGCCACTTGCTATTTGTCGGCACACATTTCCGGAGAACATTTTTGTTTCTTATCGCCGTCCTTATCGTATTTCAAGAGTGCGAACCGGCTCCATGCTTGTATGATAACTGCTCGGGTGACTGATAGCGCATAATTATTGTGGGGCTCTCCTTTTCTATTTTGCTGACGCGGGACATGAGATCTGAATTCTTGAACATTATTGACCGCTACTGACCGCAGTGTTTGACTGGTATTCGCTGAGTATAGCACGAATGGTGTTTAGGGTTTCTAACCTATTCGGTAGTTTACTTTAATAAGCAGATTTTGGCTTTTGAGCGCGTGTATAGAATCGGCCACTTGGCTTTTGTAAAATCGGCCAGCCCTTGGTAGCATTAGAGGTATCGTGTGTACCAATTAGTGTATACCAAACTGTGTGTATACCAAACTATGTGTGTATACCAAACTCCGTGTACTGTATACCATGCGTTTAAGTATTACAAGCTTTCAGCGTATACCAAGTTTTCTGCGTCTAACAAACTAGTCTGTGTATACCAAACCTGTTGTGCATATACCAAGTTTTCTGCGTTTACCGAACTAGTCTGTGTATACCAAATTTGTTGTGCATATACCAAGTTTGTGTGCGCACCATGCATTTGTGTATACAAAGTATACCTAGTTTTAGCGTATACCTAGCTTTTTGCGTATACCTAGCTGTTTGCGTATACCTAGCTTTTTTGCGTATACCTAGCTTTTTGCGTATACCTAACTTTTTGCGTATACCTAGTTTTAGCGTATACCTAGTTTTTGCGTATACCTAGTTTTAGTGTATACCAAACTCCGTGTACTGTATACCATGCGTTTAAGTATTACAAGCTTTCAGCGTATACCAAGTTTTCTGCGTCTGCCAATCTAGTCTGTGTATACCAAACTTGTTGTGCATATACCAAGTTTGTGTGCGCACCATGCATTTGTGTATAAAAAGTATACCTAGTTTTAGCGTATACCTAGTTTTTTGCGTATACCTAGTTTTTTTGCGTAGGCCTATACCTAATTTTTGCGTATACCTAAATTTTTGCGTAAAGGCTACCTAACTTTTTTGCGAATTCCTAGTTTTTTGCGTGAATCTAGTTTTTGCGTATACCTACCTTTTTGCGTATACCTAGTTTTTGCGTATACCTAGTTTTTGAGTGTACCTAGGTTTTTGCATACATGTATACCAAACTTTGTATGGCGGGCATTTGTGTAAGACAATGCATTTAGGTATACCAATCTTTCTGTGTATGCCAAACATTTTGGGTATACCAAACATATTGTGCATACCAAGCGTTTGTGCGCACCATGCATTTGTGTATAACACGCTTTAGATTAAGTGTATACCAAGCTTTTTGCGTATACCAAACTGTGCTTATAGAAAACTTTGTATGGCATGTATTTGTATATACCATGCATTTTAGTATTTAGCACAGTGTAGTGTAGGCCATAGTGCAAAGATTTAGAGGCTGCTGTGTACTTACAGTAGGGAATGCTGCAGTAGTCCCACATCGTGTTGTTGTCCTGATCCTTGTAGTAACACCAGGGTCTAGTCTTGTTGTTTGGGTTCCTACAGTAGTTCCGTACCAGATCTGTGATGAAAAACAAACCGATGCACGTAGTCAGGAAAGGCCAGAGTGGTAACGCATTAGAACGGGGCTTTAGTCTGAAAAAAAAACCCGCATCGCTCTAAAAATCCAAAACCGCTCAAAAAGAGTGGCAAGCACTCTTAAAGATGTGAATACCGCTCAGAGTGCATGCAGGTAAATGCCACTCTTGTAAGGAGCTTTTAAGATGGTTTTCACTCTTTTTGAGCGATTTCGGCTTTGCGTGAGGAAATTCAAACTCTTTGCGCGAGTGGATTATTCACTCTTCAGCATTTAGAGAGTACCTAACAGTGTACTGAGCCACAAATAGCCCCATTGCTGGGAATTGTGGATGACTCGATCATCTCATTTGCACCTGCCAGGGGCAGATCTGTTTGTCCCCCCTTTTATAAGAGGTCTATCCCTCTTTACCCCACCTCAACGTACCGGGATTGTATTCCCTTTATACAAAAATGTGAGTTCGATTTTTTTTTATGGCTCTAGCTCTCTAACCAACATACCTCTATGTGGGTTTTTTTTTCGGGGAAATCCCTCGAGACTGAATTCTGACAAACAAGGGTTGAACAGGCGGCGGGGAATGTCTTATTGATTTCAAACGTCATACACCTGTTTAATGGTCCGTGACTCAATGCCACCTGTAGGGACGCGGGTCTGATGGAACGATTTCGGCCCTTGAAAAAAAATATTATGCGCGCTGCACTGCACGCGGAGTGGGTTACCATTGCTGCCTGAATGGACTACGAGTCTTAAATTGCGTCGTGTTCTGGGTTTTTTTTTCTTCAGTTGTCTGACATTGTCAAGATTTTTCACGATTAGATCAAGCCTATTGTTGTCGCTCAGAATGAAGAACGTATCACTATTTTGTGATTAAAGAGCAACCTTTACAGTCGGATACAATGTTTGTTGTCTGCAAGAATGCTATGCAACTAACGTTTGCCCTCCCCGACGTGTAGTAAGCGCTGTATGGTCGATACTTTGCCCAATTTCCAGCTTGAATAAAATAGTTACTACAAAAGATGTTGCAAACTGCTCACTGACTAAAATGACCTGCAATACATAAATCCCAAAAGTTAGAAGGCCTGACGTTTCGATCCTAGCAGGACCTTTCTCAAAGGCAATTGAATAATACAATAGTATTAAAGCAGGCACCTTGGAAGGGATTCGGACTGAAGACATCTGCTTCCAAATACAGACTTCTCAACCATTTTGGTTGGATTCGAACTTGTATAACAGCGCGTGTCAATGCCAATCGTATTATTATTACTTCTTCAAATCGTTTTTGATTCAAAGTGGCTACCATAGAGTATGTTCTGCTATATCATGGAGCAGACTACATGGAGTACAACAAGAAAGGTCTCTCGATGGGTAAGCTAAGAAGCACGTAAGCTAAGAAAGGCTCTCATTATTTCATGGAGGGGGGGGGGTCATGTGAGAAATGCCATTCTATATTATGGAGGTCTTCCTAAGGTTTCTGGAAAAAAATACGAATCAGAAGATTGAGGCTTGCAGGACGCTGTATACGTCATCTAGAGCTCTTGGCAAGTCATCTTGTATTGAGGGAACCATCACGTGGTAATAGCAGAAAAAGGGATTGGGAGGAGACAACCTCAATTACATTGGTATTCTTTAGAAAGGCACGGGACTTGACAGAGTTGAAGAGTGTTGCGGTCGATTCCACCAAACTCGTCCTAACCTACGATCATTTGCAAGACGATGAGCGATGCACATGCAGACACCGTCTTGCTTATCGCAACTTACGATGGGTTATCCATCGTAAGTTGCATCGTAAGGCATTGTGAAATCCAGCCCGTTAGTGTGGAGGGGATTCGTCCACGACGCCCGAGTAGGCATCGGCTAGCAGTCTATGCACCGCGACTGAGTAGTAGTACTAGTTAGTAATTCAAAGTGCTGGTGAAGTGCCATTTAAACCGGTGAAACACTAGCAAGGAGAGCCCTGGTTTTTTGGAGGCAACCTCCCTCACGTCACATTTCGGCGTGCTCCTTCATAATTATTCCTATTGCGCGTGACCTCTCCCGCGACATTCTCAGACAGTGAAGAGGGACAAGCACTTTGCGGTGATTGGTGCAATCCTGTTTCCGGACAAGCACAAGCTCCCGCTTCGTCTATATCACCCCGAAGGCTCGCTATTGACGTTTTCGTCTCTTCGATTTAAGTACGGTGATTTTTTTTGGGGGGGGGGTACTCTTAAGAACAATCAGAACTCGTCTTGAGTGTGAGTAGTGACAGGTATGCTAGGAAAAGTCCACTTTAAGCAAGCGACGAAAAAAAATAGGAAGGCACAAAATAACGTCAAAAGAAGCACCAGAATATCGCGGAGAAAGACGAAGTGGGTCAACCAGGAGAGATTGAGAGATTGGAGAGAGATGGGGAGGGAGGGAGGAAGAGATGGACGGAAAGGGGGAGAGAGGGGAGGGAGGGTGATAGAGAAGGGTGGGGAAGGAATGGAGACAGAGACAGAGTGAGAAAGAGAGGGAAAGAGCAAGAGAGAGGGAATGAGAGAGAGAAGGGAGAGAGATGGTTAGAGGGACATAGAGAAAGAGGGAGATGGGGGAGAGAGAGAGAGTCAGAGAGAGAGAGAGAGAGACAGACAGACAGAGAGAGTGAGGGAGAGGGGAGAGAGAAGAGATAGATGGTGAGAGGGACATGGAGAAAGAGGAAGAGGGAGATAGAGAGAGAGCCAGAGAGAGGAATAGAGAGAGAGGGAGAGCCAGAGAGAGGGAGTGAGGGGGACCGAGGGGAGAGGGATGGTTAGAGAGACAGAGAGAAAGAGGAAGAGGGGGAGAGAGAGGACGGGAGAGAGGAAGAGAGAAGAAGAGAGAGATACAGAGAGAGGAAGTGAGGGAGAGAGGAGAAAGATATTGTGAGAGGGACAGGGACAAAGAGGAAGAGGAAGAGAGAGAGTCAGAGAGAGGAAGGGAGAGGGAGGGAGAGCCAGAGAGTGAGAGTGAGGGGAGAGAGGGAAGAGGGATGGTGAGCGGGACAGGGGGAAAGAGGAAGAGGGAGAGAAAAGTCAGAGAGAAAGGAAGAGAAAGGAAGAGAGAGGGAGAGAGAGGGGAGAGAGAGAGACAGAGAGAGTTGAGAAAAGTCGCCAGCTACGATGCCGAAGTTCGGTGAGCTGACGGGGCGGACCTTTCGCATTCAGCGTGTTTCTACTGAGCACCCACTATATTCCGGGTGTCGGTGATCCGGATCACCGACAAACGCCTGTTTCTACTCAGTACGGAAAAGGCGGGTGTCGCCCACAATCGACCTTCGTCGAGGGTAGACCGGACGTGCGGAATGAATCGGGTCACGCCGCAGGTCAAAGCAAGGAATTCACTACTTCTGTTGCATTTCCGTTACACCCGGCAACCAGCAACCGCGTGTGTTTCTACTGCGAGTGTGACCCGAAGACACCCGGCAAGATCCACCTCAATAGGTGGTTGTTGGTGAACGTTTGGTTGCCGGATGACGTTCGGGAAAATTCGACGCCCGGTTGTGTTTCTACTGGACACTCCACCCAGAAACACCCGAAGACGCACGGAGACACCCGGCAACCTTTCGTCAGTAGAAACACGCTGAATGTCACCGTCCGTCGGGGACATGACCAGGAGTCTGGATTTCGCGGCACGGACCGAGATGCGGGAATGGCACCCCGAGACATCTAACAAGGCAATTATCCCGGGGTCCCTTGAGGCTGGGGCCCCGAACCATCCCCCCCTACCCCCCCCCCCCCCACGGTATTCTCGCCACGCACTCACAGGCGCCGCAAGTCCTGCCATCGTCGCTGTTGCTGCATCCAAAATGAAATCCATTCAACCTCATTTTTTGGGAAAAAACGAATCTTGGGTCACCCACCCCCTGTATATGTATATGTAAGGACTGAACAAACGTAGGTTATATGTGGGGGAGGAAAGAAGTACAATTTGCTTGGACAAATTGACGTTAGAACAAATAATAGGACATCCAATCTACCCTAGCTGCATGCCACACACACGAGCCCAATGCTGTCAGTCAATCACTGAAAAAAAGCAAGGGGGCATATACTGTACTACGGGAAGCCAGGCTAATTGATTGCACTCACTTGAACGAGGCGAGCAGGAGTCGCTGGGGAAATGAACGCAGAAGAAGAGAAAGAAAAAACACGACACATTTTTCTTCGAAAGGTCGCAGACAAATTGGCCCACTCCATCATGTTCTTGCACTTATAGAATGCACGCCTGGTATAATTGTTGGTTTCTGGTTGTTTTGATTTGCGCGCGGATTATCTTAACGGCGCCGCATGAATAGATATGCGTGTGCACTGTATATACTTTCAAAGAGAGATGGTGATGGGGGAGAGATACGGCGAAGGGAGAGAGAGAGGGGGAGAGGGAGAGAGGGAAGGATAGGGAGACAGATACACGTCGAGGCAGAGAGAGGGAAAGACAGAGAGGGAGAGAGCCAGATAAAGGGAGAGAGGGAGGGTGAAGTGATAGAGATGGTGAGAGAGAGAAAAAATAGGGACAGGAGGAGAGAGAGGGGGAGAGGGAGGGAGACAAGAGTAGTGAGACAGATACACATAGAGGCAGAGAGAGCGAGAGACAGAGAGGGAGAGAGAGCAAGATAAAGGGAGAGAGGGAGGGAGAAGTGATATAGATGGTGAGATAGACAGAGAGAGGGAGTGGGGGAGAGATAGAGATGGATAGGAAAACAGATACAGGGAGAGGCAGAGAGAGGGAGAGACAGAGAGGGAGAGAGCCAGATAAAGGGAGAGAGGGAGGGAAAAGTGATAGAGATGGTGAGAGAGACAGAGAGAGGGAGTGGGGAGAGAGAGAAGGGTAGGAAGACAGATACAGGTAGAGGCAGAGAGAGGCAGAGACAGAGAGGGGGAGAGAGAGAGGGAGAGAGCCAGAGGAATGGAGTGGGGAATTGTGGGAATTGTGGGGAAGAGAGGTGAGAGAGATGGTGAGAAGAACAGAGAGATGGAGAGAGAGTCAGAGAGAGGAAGTGAAGGAGAGAGGGACAGAGAGAAAGAGGAAGAGGGGAAAAGCTAGTCAGAGAGAGGGGGAGAGAGGGAGTGAAGGAGAGAGAGGGAAGAGAGAGAGAGATGGTGAGAGGGACAGAGAGAATGAGGGAGGGAAGAGAGAGAGGAATAAAATGAACCATGAGAGCCACTTCAATAAACTTGTCCGTTCGTGACGCGAGAGGACCGACGCCTGAGATTCGACTCTGAGAGCGAACTTCAGCGTAAAGTGCTGATAATCAGAACCAATGATGGGTGAGGTCTATACCCTCTGTCTATAACCCAGCAGTTTGTCAAAAGGAAGAATATAAACAAAGATTTCCAATTGCCGAACTTTACACATTGCATCGGGGCGAACAGTTGAAGCACTGATGCGACAGGGTCAAAGTTTAGAACTCGATTCGGATCAGATGGCCCTTCATACGAATCCATGGATCGGGCTCGGGTCTCCGTCTGACAAAAACCGGCCAGTCCAGGTTGAAAGTTTGTCGCCGTATTCGAAGGATTGTTGGCACGATTAAAGTACAAGAGCATTCACCGAGAGACTGGGGTTCTACCGTCCTACGTATAGCTTCATGGTTCTACGCTTCTCTCTAGATGTCTGTGGCATTATGAAGGCAAAGAGAAACGTGACTGAAGCCGGTCATAACGGACAAAAAGATGACGAGAAAAAAAATGGCTGAAAGCTAAACCCGAACTTAAGCCTTCATTTCGTAAATGGCCAGAGTATTAGAGTCAACGGCCTGAGTAGTTGCGTTGAAGAAGGGCCTTTCCAATTCCCTCTGTCTTTGGGAATCCTTACCGGTAGATCTGAGAGATACAAGCCATCTCAAACACTTTGCCCAAAGACTCCAAACCCACCTTCATATCCCGGCTTTGCCGTCTTGAAACCGAGGCTATTCCATGAGACCGGCGCCTATGAATGGTCTCCAGAACACAGACGCCTTTTACAACATGCTGTATTACTCTCATAGGCCAAGGGGAGGGGGCGACCTCTTCCATGTTGCTTTCCATGCAGACATACGCACTACACCGTACCTGCGCTTGGGAAAGCAGCGGGGTTGACGGACTGGTCGGTCGTTCGCTCCCAGGGCAGGCAGTGGTAGCCCGAGGCGGTGTACATGGCCGCGTCCCGGTAGTCGCTTCCATTGCCCATTCGCATGCAGCCGGCGTGGGCTGAAAAGCAAATGAGAGAAAGAGAGATTGTGAGAGACGGAGAGAGGGGGGAGAGTGAGATACAGAGATGTAGAGGGAGAGGGAGAGGGAGATATTAGAGAGAGACGGGAAGAGAGAGAGGGGGAGAGAGAGAGGGGGGAAAGTGAGAAAGAGAGAGTGAGCGAGAGAGAGGGCAGAGTGGCATAGAAAAAAGATAGAGCGAGGGATAGAGATGGAAGAGAGAGAGATGGAGAGAGACAGAGAAACAGAGAGACAGAGAGGCAGCGAGAAACGGAGATGCAGAGAGGCAGACAGGCAAAGAGGCAGACAGGCAGACAGCCAGACAGCCACAGAGACATAGGGAGTCAAATAGACAGAGACAGAGACAGACAGAGAGAGACAGAGAAACAGAGGGGCAGAGAGAATCGGTGTCTGAAAACGATACAATCCTCACCGTAAAAAAAGAATGGAAACTAGAGATTTATGTCTGTTGGCTAACAGAACATAACGCTTTTCCGCATCTGGTTCTCCTTAAAAAAAAATAAAAAAATTGACATCAGCGGGATTCGAACCCGTAACCTCAATTCCTACCCCAAAACGCACGTGCATATTTCGTGCACAAAGTGTATGGGACTTCATTATAACATTCAAAAAATCATAATAATTCTGAACAATGGTCAATTGCTTCCAAACTCAGGATTTAGAATGTCTAGCCCAATAGCTAAATGCCCACCAAATTTCGAGACGATTGACCTTTAGCAAATATGCGTTTTAAAAACACGCATTTTGATGACGTCACGATTGCGTCATGGCATTTTGGCCCCGGAGGGTGTTCATAAACTACATCCCCAATAGATATAATCGAAAAAATAAAAAAAATCTTGCTCCGTTGGCCAAATATTCTCAATTGAATGTTAAAATCTTAAAAGTTTATGAGCTCATTAATATTCATGAGATGACGTCACGATCAACTGAGGGCAATTTTTGGATACACCTTTTCCTAACTTAGATATAGTGCAAAGTTGGAACAAAACGAAATTGGTTTTTTGCTTTTATTGCAGTTTGAAATTTGCCCCTTTAAAGCGCTGTCACGTGACACGTGGTGAAGTCATGAAGTTTTAAAGACAAGTGTGCACTAGCTCAACATAGGCTCTATGCATTTGCCAAGTTTTAAAAAAATCCAAGTTTGTTCAATGGCAAAAGTGCCAGTCAGGAAATCCCCGTGCTTTGTCTATGGGATTTTTTGACACAAGAAAAAGAAGAAAAACAAAAATCAGAACAAGAACAATAGCTTTTCCGTTTCGGAACGGAAAAGCTAATGATTAACTCGTATCGCCATGACACGACCCGCGGTCTGCGATGCATGCGATGACAAAAATGAATGCAAGTTTTTCGGACTCTGAAAAAAAATCTCTCTAACAAAAATGCCTCCAACCTTTGGAGGTGATCGAACGGGCGAGATATCCGATCACTTGCGCCCACACGAGACTGACGTTCGGAATTAAGTTGGGAGAGCTGTGATTGCACGAATTTGGGGTAGGGAGAGGTCGTCTTCATGCAAAAGGCACTTGACTTTTCGAGCTGAACGGGTTAGGTATGCGGAGTCAAACGGTGATGCGTCCACAACCGCTAGCCAGTCATACCTCCCCATAGACGCGAGTGTAATTTGAAGCCGTGGCCAGTGGATTTAGGGAGAGGGGAAGGGGGGTTGGGTAAGGGAGCGAGAGATAGGAGAGGCAGAGGGGAGAAATAGGAGGAGATAGAAACAGAGAGAGACAGAGAGGCAGCCAGAGACTGACAGGCAGACAGGCAGACAGGCAGACAGGCAGCGAGAGACAGAGAGAGACAGAGAGTCAGAGAGGAAGACAGGTAGAGAGGTAGAGAGGCAGACAGGCAGACGGACAGACAGGCAGCGAGAGACAGAGAGGCAGAGAGGCAGACAGGCAGACAGGCAGAGAGGCAGAGAGACAGAGAGGCAGAGAGGCAGAGAGGCAGAGAGGCAGGGGACAGAGAGGCAGACAGGCAAGCAGACAGTCAGACAGGCAGACAGACAGGCAGCCAGACAGGCAGACAGGCAGACAGGCAGACAGACAGACAGACAGGCAGACAGACAGGCAGACAGGCAGCCAGGCAGACAGGCAGACAGACAGTCAGACAGGCAGACAGAAAACAGCCAGACAGGCAGACAGACAGGCAGACAGACAGGCAGACAGGCAGACAGGCAGACAGGCAGACGGACAGTCAGACAGGCAGACAGACAGACAGACAGGCAGACAGAAAACAGCCAGACAGGCAGAGGGACAGAGAGGCAGAGAGGCAGAGGGACAGAGAGGCAGACAGGCAGACAGGCAGACAGCCAGAAAGGCAGACAGACAAACAGCCATACAGGCAGACAGTGGATTTAGGGAGAGGGGGTAAGGGGCTCGTAGGACGAAAGCGGAACCGTCTGGGCAACAGGAGATGTACGGCCTTCTTGCCGTTGGGTGGCCGAGACCGCCTGCCCAATGCGAGTCTGACCAGTAACTCCAGCGGGACAGGTCTACCCAAGAAATATCACTTCCATCTCCTACGGGCCGAAAGATCATCGCCTTTAATACCCCCACCCCACCCCCCACACACACCCACACCCACACACCCACCCACACACACAGACACACACAGACACACAGACACACCCCGACTCAAGAGGGTCGGTGTCCGCGATGACCGTAGACCCAGACGCGAATGGTTAAAGAGAGAATGTCAACACGCCGTCCGACATCGAGTCGGCCGCTCGGGAGACGAGGAGACGAGGGGTGGAAAGATCGTATTTTGGGGGTCGCCGACGAGCAGCGATTCCCAAGCGGGATATTGATGGTAGGTTGGTAGAATGAGGTCTTTACTTAGTGGCGAGGGGAAAAAACCCGACATTGTTTGATTAAGCGTTCTTGGTGGAATGGTTGATGGATGTTTGAATGATCGGTTGCTCGGCTAGTTGACTGAATGAAGGCTTGTGGATATTTCAACGAGTGTTTTTTTTTTCTCGGCCCGGTCGACGTATGACAGACCGATTGCGCGCTGTCATCACATAGGCCGTGTCCGAAACGGGCGTCTAGAGCTAGGTCTAGGTCTTCCCCCTATTGGGAATACACGGAGATGCGAAGACAATAGCCCTAGCCGTAGCTATGGAAGCCCGTTTCGGACACGGCCTTATAGTGGGTATTCCGATAAGGTCTCGGGTTCAAAGTTCTTCTTTGATGTGGACAAAAGAAAAGCCTTGATCGAAGACAATTAAACCATTAAGTATTCCAAAAGAGAAATCCTGCGAAGGTTTTAGCTCAAATGGTAATAATTTGAGGAAGTAGAAAAAGGCAAAAAAGCGTCACGGTTTTCGCAACGTTCTGTAGTGTAAGAAATAGTTTATTACTCGCGAGTAATAAACTATTTGTCGGTGTTTGAGTGAAGATTTTTTCAGAAGTGCAGCATCGCAGACCGTAAGTTTTCAACATGAGGATTCTATCATGACCATCTACAAACTGTGTGAATCAGAAGGAAATCTGGGGATATCGATGTTTTCCGATCTTTCCGATGTTGTATTGGGCCTTTAAGCCAACGTCATTATGGTTGCAAGGTTAGCGTTAGGCAAGCCTCGCCAGCGATCTCCCCCGAACTCCCCACCCCAGCCCCCGCCCCAGCCCCCGCCCCAGCCCCCGCCCCAGCCCCCGCCCCAGCCCCTGCCCCTGCCCCAGCCCCAGCCCCAGCCCCAGCACCAGCCCCAGCCCCAGCCCCAGCCCCAGCCCCAGCCCCAGCCCCAGCCCCCGCCCAGCAACCGTCCCATCCCCCGCACCAGCCCCCGCCCCAGCCCCAGCCCCAGCCCCAGCCCCAGCCCCCGCCCCAGCCCCCGCACCAGCCCCCGCCCCAGCCCCCGCCCCAGCCCCCGCACCAGCCCCCGCACCAGCCCCTGCCCCAGCCCCCGCCCAGAAACCGTCCCAGCCCCCGCCCAGCCCCCGCCGCAGCCCCCGCCCCAGCCCCCGCCCAGCAACCGTCCCATCCCCCGCACCAGCCCCCGCCCCAGCCCCAGCCCCAGCCCCCGCACCAGCCCCCGCCCCAGCCCCCGCCCAGCCCCCGCACCAGCCCCCGCCCCAGCCCCCGCCCAGAAACCGTCCCAGCCCCCGCCGCAGCCCCCGCCCCAGCCCCCGCCCAGAAACCGTCCCAGTCCCCGCCCAGCCCCCGCCCCAGCCCCGCCCAGCCCCCGCCCAGCCTCCGCCCCAGCCCCCGCCCCCGAGGTGGACAGCACCGGGTCGGGGCTGCGGGCACCGGCGGTGGTCCCGCCGCGCCTTGCCCCCTAGAGCGCTCACCGTCGCACGGTGGGATGTCGCACGTGGCCCGGATGGTGTCGTTCCCCTCCTTGCTGAGGAAGTAGCAGCTGGGAGCTGTGTCCGTCTCGTCCAGGAATCGACAGGAGCTCTTCTCCTCGATACCACCAACTACGAAAAACAAAGAGCAAGAAAGAGGATTCGTCGTTTTAATGAAATTGAAATGCAGATGATGCAGTAATGACAGACAAAACGATTTTTCGGATTGTATTAGGTGGCCCAATACAACACGGGGAAGATCGGAAAACATCGATCTCCACAGATTTCCTTCTAATTTACGCAGTTTGTAGACGGCCATGATATAATCCTCATGTTGAAATCTTACGGGTCTGGTATGCTGTACTTCCCTACAAATCTTCACTCAAACATCGGCAAATAATTTATTACCCGCAAGTACTAAACTATTTCTTACACTACAGAGTGGTGCAAAAACCGTGACGTTTTTTGTTGTTTTTTTCTACTTTTTCGGGATGGTGTACTTCTCAATAAATCTTCACTCAAACATCGAAAAATAGTGTATTACTCGTGAGCTATGAACTATTTCTCACACTACAGGACGGTGCGAAAACCGTCTCGGTTTTTAACCTTTTTCAAACCTTCGCAGGATTGCTTTTTTGGGGTGTTGCATGGTTTAACACACAAACTGTGGCAATCTTTTAACCTTTTCCAATGTTGTATAGGGCCTTTAGGTAGTCAACGTGTCTGGTAATGTCTACTCTTTCCGTAGTTAGGAGTACGACACACTGCCCGAAACATTGAGTTACTCTTTTCAGAGCCTGACTTCTTCTCTTAAGATATGATGTACATGGTGTCACCGCAAATCTCTTTACTTTGTATTTCCACCATGCAAACCTTCACATCTTATCTAGTAGGTCGTTAGGTAGTTGTCCCACAATCTGGTGGACCGTTGAGGGCGCCACAGTTGACTCCAATATCGCCGACCCCGATTCTGCGCACACCGAGAAGTGCGCAGACATTCTCGAGCGATCCCGTGGCTAACGAATATCGAAAAGGCGGAGCTAAGATGTCCGTCGTCCGATGCGAAAATTCCCGAACCCGCAATTCACAATGCAATCGGATCGAGAGGTTGTTCACACACACACACGAACCCCCCCCAAAAAAAAAAAAAAATCTTATCGTCGAGCGGCACTCGTCGCTCTTGAGCTGCGCCGCTCAATTTAGAGGGCTTACAAGACCGAGGACCAACAAGGGCATCTCGGTCGGGCTTCATTTGAGAAGAGGCTTCCGTGGAACTAATGCACGGCCGGGATCTCTCTCTCTCTACTTCCGCCTCCCTCTTTTTCCCTCTCTCCTCTCTCTCTCTCTCCCCTTCTCTATCTCCATCTCTTTCTCTCTCCTCTTTCTCTCTCCCCTCTCAACCTCTCTCTGTCTCTTCAACATCTCTCTCATTCTCTCCCTCCCCTCTTTCACTCTCTCCTTCTGTCCCCCCTCTCTCTCTATCTCTCTCTCTCTAACTCTCTCTCTTTCTATTTCACTCTCTCCCTCTCCCCTCTCTCACTATCTCCCTCTCTCCCTCCCCCTGTCTCCCTCTCTCCCTCCCCTCTTTCACTCTCTCCTTCTGTCCCTCTCTCCCTCTCCCTCTCTCCCTCTCTCCCCCTGTCCCTCCCTCTCTCCTTCTCTCCCTCTTTTCCTTCCCTCTGTCACTCTCTCCCTTCCCTCTGTCACTCTCTCCTTCTGTCCCTCTCTCTCCCTCCCTCCCTCTATATCAAACGAATCTCTCTCTTTCTCTCTATCTCTTCCTATCTCACTCTCTCCTCCCCATCTCTCCCTCTCTCCCCCTCTCCCTCTCTCCCCTCTCCCTCCCTTCCGCTCTCCCTGTCTCCCTCTCTCTTTCTCCCCCATCTCTCTCAACTTCTCTCCCATCTATTTCTCCCCTCTCTCTCCTCTTCCCCCCCCTCTCTCTCCCCTCTCCCTTCCCTTACCCCCTCTCGCTCACTCTCTGTCTTTCTCACTATCCCACTCTCTCTCCCTCTCTCTCTCGGACGGTCTCTGAGATTCCCTGGCAAGCGAAACGGGTCGTGGTGTGTCCGAGAGCCCCAAAACCTCTCGCCGTGCCGAGGCAACGAGCGGACGGTACACTAGTCCGGTCGTTGAGCCTTCCACGCTGGAACAAAACAACTGTCGCCGTAAAGGCGTGATTCCTGTTCGCTGTTTTGTACCGTTCGACATCTCCACGGTCTCTAGGCGGACAAAAGAAAGGGGGAAAAAAAACATCGCAACTCATTGAAGAACAAGTCTTCATCTTTTAATATTCCACACTTCAGAGGAAGGGTCTGAGATTGCTCAGGTTCCTATACGGAGACGAGCTGAGGCAGCACTGATTGCATATTCAGGATATATACCACACGACTGCACCACGAACATAATACGCTGACCATAGCGCGTTATCTTTACCGACTGCATCCCAAAAGTCTTTGCTAGGATCTACAGGCCTGTCTTCAAGTTTGAGATGTTCATTTTGGTCCTTCGAGTCAGCGAGCACTTCTCAGCAATTTCGCATTCTTTTTAAAAGTCCCTTTTCTACTTATGGAACAACTCTGTACCGGTACCACTCAAGAGCTTCGAGTGCTCCGGAACATTATTAAAAGGGAATCTCGAGGACGGAAGTGTGC